>CM059430.1:14577528-15045028 GCA_030390025.1 Squalus acanthias
CAACTACACTAAATGAAGGCCCACTTACTGCCCAGACCCTCGCATCCTCCAGCTGGTTAGTGGTACAAACGCAAATAATAACTTGCCTCAATGCCCTTTTAACAAGTTTTCATTCTACCTCGAGCCATACCATGGAGGCCTGTGAGGTTCCCTGGGTCAGAACTAAGAAAGCAGCTTACAGAGCGCCAGTTCTGACGAAGGTCATCGACCTGAAACGTTAACTCGGTTTCTCTCTCTCTACAGATGCTGCCTGACCTGCTGAGTATTTCCAGCATTTTCTTTTCACGTTATTAGTAACAATTTCATTGTGTCTGTGACCTCAGCAATTTTTTGGGGGCCAGCAATGTGTGGGGAAATTATTTGACTGGGAAAAAACCTTGTTTATTCTGGTTACTTGCAAAGACTGTAACCAGATATTTGTAAGATCTGCTACATCTGCGGTTGTCAGTTCAAAAAGCTGTCTGTTTAAGGAGAAAGTTCTACTTTCTGACAGAGTGGCTTCCCGAAAGGCTAACCTGCCTTTTCTCTCTTCACTTGCGGACGAACCTGCTCAGTATTTTCTAGTTTTGTTTCAGATTCCCAGCACTGTTTTTTTTTTCTTTTAATCTAAAGTATGGATTATTCTGGTTCCGGTCTAAATGTTTATTTTAAAATAGTTATTTTCATTTTATCTCTCTTTTTTACTTTTTTTAGTGTCAGCCGTGGCTCACTTGGTAGCACTCTCGCCTCTGAGTCAGAAAGGTTGTGGGTTCAAGTCCCACTCCAGAGACTTGAGCACAAAAATCTAGGCTGATACTCCAGTGCAGTACTGAGGGAGTGCTGCACTGTCGGAGGTGCCATCTTTCGGATGAGACGTTAAACCGAGGCCCCGTCTGCTCTCTCAGGTAGACGTAAAAGATCCCACGGCACTATTTTGAAGAAGAGAAGGGGAGTTATCCCCGGTGTCCTGGCCAATATTTATCCCTCAATCAACATCACGAAAACAGATTATCTGGTCATTATCACATTGCTGTTTGTGGGAGCTTGCTGTGTGCAAATTGGCTGCCGCGTTTCCTGCATTACAACAGTAACTACACTTCAAAAGTACTTCATTGGCTGTAAAACACTTTGGGACAGCCTGAGGTTGTGAAAGGCGCTATAGAAATGCAAGTCTTTTTCTTTTTTTTTGCACCCCTCCCCCCAACCTACATCCCTTCATCTCCGCTCAGGAATCACTTGCTGTTTCACAGACCACTATAGAATGAGTGCCTTTCTGCACGGCAGCTGCCAGTGCAACTCCGTATTGGAGGAGGGAAAGAAGACCCATCTTAATTTTTCCCTTCTCTTCCTGTTCCTTTCTTTATCTCTTCTCCACAAAGATTTATCTGCTTTGGTGAGACTTCCATGTCACTACCCATGAATTACTGAATTGACAAAACTGAGTGTTCCCAGCATCGGTAGACTAGCTTGGGTGAGAGGCAACCTTGGGAGTATTGGGCAAGCATCTCCAGGCTTCTAAATATTAAAAAAATATGTAATGTGCGAGGGTGGGGACAGATCAGGCTAAAATAACCTAGACAGGTCTACACAATGGGTTTTGTCAAAGGGGAAAAGGTTCATTTATTTTCTAACGGGTGTGGGATACACTTATATGATGAATTTAAAAGTATTTTGGAGTCGTCTTTAAACATTTTCTAATGTTTATTTTCCCAAACACAGCCACCTGCATTTATGTTAATGTTTTATGAGTAACTATATGCACTGTGATGGATATTATTGTTGTGCGCTATATGTGAAGAGACTTGTTTTCCCCTCCTAAGTGAAGTTCCAATTAATATTGCTGATTCGCCCCCATCCCTTACAGTTTAAATGTTTTTAAAAAGTAAATACCCTAAATATCTTGTTGGGAGCCCATATTTTAACTTTTCATGTTCTCCTCAAGACCACTTGGTTTCCCACACTCTGCTTCAGCAGGGAATTGAGGGATGGACATGAACCAGACCTTCTCCACAGTGTTTCCGATTCAGCCAGAAGTGACTACGTAACGTACTTTTTTAGCTTCATGTCCTACGCTAGTGCCTTGACGAAGACAACCCAAGTGGGTATTGGAACACTGACAGAGCACGAATAGTAACGCTTTGTTTTCATGATGTTGAGCAGGGGATGAAGAAACTGGCTCCCGTTTCACTTTGACCTGATTCAGCCTAGGTCCTTTGTTCCAGGTGCCAGAATCATAAAGTCACCATTGCTGGCAACATGAAGCATTGTCCCAGCTCCAAGTTTCCAGTCCCAATAAAACCATGGATTCCACATTTTAAAAAATAAATCAAAAATCTGATCTCGTGGAAACCAACCAGCAGCAATGCTTGGTTTTGGTTTGACCCAGTTGAATCAACCAAATTTTGGATTAGCTTCAACATCTGGCCTCGACCTACATCCATGGTTGTACCCAATTGCTTGACAAAATAATCTTTTTTATGACTAAAGAAGTCGACTTTTTAAACAGTCTTCTTTGCGCCATCTGTTATGAATATCTTCATGTTTTCACAGAAGAAGCTGATTACAGGAATGTATGGCTTGTGTACTTACGCCAGTGACCGTGGGTTTTCATTCTTGGGCCAACTCCAGTTGCAAAGTTACATAGAATTTACAGCACGGAAACAGGTCATTTGGCCCAACAGGTCAATGCTGCTGTTCATGCTCCACAGAATCTGTACAGAAAAAGTGGAGGACAACTCTAATTTTAAAAAAGCCCCATAAAATTAACATTTTATTCAGAGCAATGTGCAGATCGCCACCTTTCTAATCATCCGCCAGAATTTCTGTGGGACAAAGGCTTGTGTGAGATGTTGCCTCATTGCAATGGCCTGTTGGCATGACTGCCCTCTTGTTCGACATAAGTCAAACTCACAGCCCAAGCAAGATTGACTTCAGTTTGTTATTTGTGCTGTACTTGCCTCCATTCCTGTGCCTTGGGTATTTGGGATTATTTGATTGTCTGCCAGTTCCCCATTATCCGGTGAGCATCCCTCCGTTAAAGCAAGTAGTGGAGGTGCCACTGTATTATTAACTACTCGTGCCATGGGAACAATTTCAAGGCTATAATCTAATCTCAGGGTTCAGATGGCTGTTACAACACGCTTGACTCTACTCTTGCAGTTTATGATGTAATCTGTACCGCTTAATGAGATTACTGGGTCGTAATCCTTCTCAGTTATCCATTATTGTGTATGTAATATAGAGCACTGGAAATTTACAGGAACATATTTTAGCAGCTCTTCTAGGACAGAAGACTGAAGCAATGTCTCGGTTCAAGTTCAAATTTCTGGTAAAACAGATTTACAAAAACAAAACTTTTGAGTTGAGCCAAGTTTTCACTCATACTGTTAACCTTGATTCACCACTCTTAATGGTTTAATTGGCTGGAGTGAATCTGGATTAAATTAAGCCCAAATACGCTTTACAAAACCTGGTTCTTTCATCTTCTCAAACACTTTCCTGTAGATCAAAAGATGCTGAGGAAACCTTTGTATCTTTTGTTAAAAATTATCTTCTCTTCCCACCCCCCCCCCCCCCCCCCCCCCCCCCCACTCCACCTTCGCTGCAAGAGCTATTTCCTAACTTCTAAGGTAAGCTTGTAACCTGATTCAGGTCTCTGCCAATGCCACAGTGAGGTGCTTGAGCATGGCCTGTGATAATTCACCTTCTGATATTTGCTTTCTTCTATCCATTTCTATGAAGCAGCAGCTTTTCTTGTTCCGACACTCTAACCCCTTCACATTCCACCGTATTTGTGCTTTCCATACAAAAGACCAAAAGGGCAGGTTTAAGGGTCGAGAGGCCACATTATTATTTATTTATTAGGCATGACCTCAACAGCATTGGAAAAAAATAAAATAACTTTACACTAGAGCCAAACTCACCTAAAATAAAATAGTTATATATATTTCTTATAATTAATGCAGTTTCCCGGGGAGCAACGGCAAACGCGATCTATTTGACATCCAACATGAACAACAATCTCTCAATCTAACTAAGCTAGTGAAACCTAAGACCTTTGCATCCAGGGAAGAGACACTCACTTTGCAAGTTGAACTGGTATATTGTATTTTCACATGTGCTAGATATGGAATTTCACTATATTGCCAACTGCAAGATTATTGTTTGATAAACTTGTTGCTGTCATTAATGCACTGGTGCAATATCATCATGCATCACTAATGTAGAGCGCACTGGCAGTTGGCATTTGGTAGGATGTTGATTGCCAACAAAATTTTTTACCTAGAATTGAATAATATCACCCAATCAATTCAACTGTTAATGTAATAGATTGCAGCTTTACAATTTACTCCCAATTCTCTACTGTCATTTTTCTTTTGACACTTCCCATTTTCCATTAGGAAGTGGGGCTGAATCCTAGATATGCAATATGTGTTACAATAAGAGTATTTTTTTTTAAGTTATCTTTTCACAGAACAGACACCATTTTTTGGCGCGGGAATGGGCCTGAAACCCTAGATGGATAGACTTTGACTTGGGAAGAGTAGGAGGAGCAATTACTCTCCCGGTGTTAATATTGGGGGTGCAGTGCTTCCCCCAATTTGAGGTGACGACCTTTGCCTTGGTCCAGGTAGGCTCATTGCCGGGACTTGGTAGCTGGTGGCTTGCTTGTCCTTGGCAGCCAATTAAATCAGCCAAATTTCCCACACTGAAGGGGGCTTCCTTCATTAGTCACTTTGGCTCGCAGCACAGACCAGATCTGATCCTGGGACCATCCTGTTCAGTAAAGTGGTTACTTATGAGATAATCTTGCTGAGCAATGGGGTGGGTGGCTGGGGGGGACAAACAAGAATTTTCTTTTTAATATAAATGCATAGCTCTCAAGTAACCAGTTACAGCTCCTGAATTCATGGTAGAGGTGGAAGTAGCCCAAAGGTGTAACTTGGGCCAGTCCCCTTGTTTGCATATCATTTAGAAACAAAATTTCATTAGTTCTTGGGATGTGGGTGTCGCTGGCAGGGCCAGCATTTATTGACCATCCCTAATTGCCCTTGAGAAGGTTCTTGAACCGCTGCTGTCCGTGTGGTGAAGGTACTCCCACAGTGCTGTTAGGGAGGGAGTTCCAGGATTTTGACCCAGCGACGATGAAGGAACGGCGATATATTTCCAAGTCAGGTGATGGTGTTCCCATGTGCCTGCTGCCCTTGTCCTTCTAAGTCATTTTAAATACTTAGAATAACGGGAATATGTCAAGGCAGCATAGTCCATGTTGTTTGCACAGGCTGCCATGATTTAATTAAAAGAAATAAAAATAATAGTTGTGGTCAATAAATTATAATATTAAATTAGCTATCAGTTATGTCTTTTCTCATTAGATTAATAAGCAAGCAGAAATGTGTTTCAACTTGGCAAACTGTACTAGATTCAGTTTCTGTGTCTGTGCAATCAATTGAGTGTTGCATTTTCTTGCAGCAATTTCTGTATCAGACCTGAAAATTCCCCGAACCCAATATCTGGTGCCTGCCTCGGCGCAGGAGGAAATATGGTCCATTTTCTGTTGTAGTACACAGTTTTGCCACAAGATGCTGCTAGTGTACTTCTAAAGCTCACTAATACCATCTACTGGCAGAAATTGTACAGCAACAATCGAGAGCAGACCTGTGGACTTTTTCCTCAGAACCTGGGCATTCGATACCCCTGAGTCTTGGAACCTAATGCACGTCAACCCTCCACGCCACCTCCCCCCAGAAATTCTATTATCTATTCCAAAACGAAATTCAAAATCTATATCATGGATCTAGGATACCCTCTAATTCTAATGCTTGTGATATGGTGTGGTTAAGCATGCTGTACCATGGAGTGGTAGGAAATCAGAGTGTCTATTGATGCCACTGTGTCAGCTAATGAGTTGCACTGTGTCAACCAATGAGTTGGCGGCGGAGCGAGACTTGTGACAGGACTCACAGCAAACAGTCTATTTCACAGCAAACAGATTCTATTTAAACAGCACACGACAGCAAACAGTCTTTAGAGTCTATTTAAACAGAGGCTCTACGAACTACAGCAAACAGAACTCATGACTGAAACTGCAGCAACGTCTCCCGATAAAAGCAAGATGATTTCTCCAGCAAAATGCAGTTATTGGAGGATAGTTACATCCGAATTATGTGTGTAAAATCAATCCCCGCCACTTACACCAGGCGTGATTGACAGGGGAATTACCCAATCATCCATTCTGGCCGGGAATAACGGTGTCACTATATGCAACGGTAGGAAATGGGTCCCTGCTGACAGTAAGAAAATGGTGTTGCTGGTTTTCAAAGGCTCGTAGAGCTCCTGAGTTGTACAGATCAGGAATCTCTGGTCTCTGCCGAGTTAGCTGATCTCAGCCAGGGTGGTGGTCTTTGATCAACAGCTGGCCTCCGCTCCCTGGGTTAGGGAGGGCAAAGATTGACCAAGCTTCCCTCTTCTCGATGACCATCGAGCGGTTCCTGCTACAAGTGGATTTTGGTGGGGTTTTTTTTATTCGTTCATGGGATGTGGGCGTCGCTGGCAAGGCCGGCATTTATTACCCATTCCTAGTTGCCCTCGAGAAGGTGGTGGTGGGCCTCCTTCTTGAACCACTGCAGTCTGTGAGGTGAAGGCACTCCCACAGTGCTGTTAGGGACGGAGTTCCAGGATTTTGACCCAGTGACGATGAAGGAACGGCCGATATATTTCCAAGTCAGGATGAGGTGTAACTTGGAGGGGAACTTGCAGGTGGTGGTGTTCCCATGCAACTGCTGCCTTTGTCCTTCTAGGTGGTAGAGGTCGCGGGTTTGGGAGGTGCTGTCGAAGAAGCCTTGGCGAGTTGCTGTAGTGCATCTTGTAGATGGTACACACTGCAGCCACGGTACGCCGGTGGTGGAGGGTGAGCACAGGATTGAACTTGGCTTCCTCCATAGTCATTATTCGTGTGTGAACTTTAACACAGATTGGCTGCAGTCTGTTTGCCCATTTTTGCAAGTGGAGGAAACCCTGTGAAAGTAGGTCCCGTGAGGAAAAATTAACTCAGGAGCGGGTGGCGGAATCTGTCTCTAGGCAACCTAACTATGCTGTGGTTTAACCCTGAGCCACAAAATAGTAGGATTCATGTCTTCTCTTCTTCTTCTTAGGCAGTCCCTCGGGACCGAGGATGACTTGCTTCCACATTAAAAATGAGTTCTCAGGTGACTGATGAGTCCAATGTGGGACCTACAGTCTCTGTCACAGGTGGGGCAGACAGTGGTTGAAGGGGCGGGTGGGTGGGGTGCTTGGGTTGACGCGCGCTCCTTCTGCTGTTTGCGCTTGGCTTCCGCTTGCTCCTGGCGAAGAGACTCGAGGTGTTCGGCGCCTTCCCGGATGCTTCTCCTCCACTTTGTGCGGTCTTGGGCCAGGGATTCCCAGGTGTCGGTGGGGATGTTGCACTTTTTCAAGGAGGCTTTGAGGGTGTCCTTGAAGCGTTTCCTCTGCCCACCTGGGGCTCTCTTGCCGTGTCGGAACTCCGAGTAGAGCGCTTGTTTTGGGAGTCTCGTATCGGGCATGCGGACGATGTGACCTGTCCATCGGAGCTGATCGAGCATGGTCAAAGCTTCGATGCTGGGGATGTTGGCCTGAGCGAGAACACTGACGTTGGTGCGCCTATCCTGCCAATGGATTTGCAGGATCTTGCGGAGGCATTGTTGGTGGTACCTCTCCAGTGCTTTGAGGTGCCTGCTGTACATGGTCCATGTCTCTGAGGCATACAGGAGGGCGGGTATCACTACTGCTCTGTAGACCATGAGGTTGGTGCCGGGTTTGAGGTCGTGGTCTTCAAGCACTCTCTTCCTCAGATGTATGGCAACTCTTTTTTGTTGAGTTCCAACAATAATAGATGTGCTGGGATGAGGCATGAACTTGTATCTTACGTGACCTCATACAGGTAGCACTGAACTACCTTTGCCATGGAATTCTTAAAAGTATTCACATGAAAACGTTGACATTTTTAGAATGAAACTTGATAAAGTCATAGTGTGACATCCTAAGCCACGGCTTTGCAACATGTCCCAACATGTCTTAAACACCTTTTTTTTTTTAATTGTCAACAACTTCACACCTACATAAAGGCACCACAGCATTATCTGCACCCCGAAGCCTGTCAGCATTCGATACGCATCTCTTTGGAACTGCTGAGTTTATGAGCAAGAAAGCTTCTCTTACTGGAAGTGGTGTTTCAAATATTTGAAGCTCTGTCGCAGTATCAGGCAGCTACCTCCACTTCAAAGTGACAATGATAGTGTCAGTTTATATCACTGGGTGACTATTAACTGTGGACAGCAGTGCTTTCTGCAGGCACTGTATACACTATGAAGGCGGCTTCTCCATTTATTCTATTGCTTTCTAAAGATGTTAATTCTCCTTTTTTTTTAAAAAATGTCAGTAAATAAAATAAGCAAGTGAACGAGTCTGAGAGAAAAATGAGAAGTCGCACAACACCAGGTTATAGTCCAACAGATTTATTTAATTTTACAAGCTTTCGGAGCGGTTCGCTCCTTCCTCAGGTAAGTTAGCAGTGAGAGAATCTCCCAGAATTCACAATTTAAACACAGACAAAATCTATTCAAATCTTTCCCTACATCAAAGACACACTAAGAGCACAGCCAAGACAATGAGATGTGTCCCAGGGGGTCCAACGTGTCAAACCACCTGCTGGCTGCATATCCTGTCAATTTGTGTTGGTTCTTGTGTTAGTCTTTTTAAAAAAAAACACCTGGGAAGACCGGCCATGATGTCAAGTCACGTTCTGTATCGTGACATGAACCCGATATCGCGATTGAGGCCATCCTCATGAGTGCGGAACTTGGCTATCAGTTTCTGCTCTATGATTTTGCGCTGTCGTGTATCCCGAAGGCCGCCTTGGAGAACGCTTACCCGCAGATCCGAGGCTGAATGCCCCTGGCTGCTGAAGTGTTCCCCGACTGAGTCTGAGAGAGGCTGTCATATATCCATGGGGTTTAGGTGATGCCTGAAATTGCAAGGATGAAGCATAAATAATTCACACAGTCTTCTAACCCCTGTGTACGCATTAAAGCCTTGTAACACGCTGGAACCTTGCTCCGAAATTGTCCAGGGCTTTCAGTTTCAGAATTTTGAGCTTTTCTTTCCTCATTCACCTATTGCTTTGGTCAGATTTTGTATTTTTGACTTCCACTGACTTTTATTATGAAGCTTCAAGTTTCTGCGACATTAAAGAAAAGGCTTTATTTTACAAGATCGTACCTTGAGGTATAATTGGCTCACTGGTCAAGAAATGCCTGTTTGACTCTGCATTTTTTTTTAAAAACACTGCAGAATCATAGAGTGGTACAGCACAGAAGGAGGCCATTCGGCCCAACGAGTCTGCGCTGGCTCTTTCGAAGAGCAATCCAGTTAGTCCCACTCCCCCGCTCTTTCCCCATATCCCTGCAGTTTTTTCTCCTGCAAGTATTTATCCAATTCCCTTTTGAAAACTACTATTGAATCTGTATCCACCACCCTCTCAGGCAGTGCATTCCAAATCCTAACCACTCGTTGCATAAAAAAGTTTTTCCTCTTGTTAACACTGAATAATAGATAACTGCCAATTACAAGGCAGCAATCCAATCGAGTGACTCTGGTGATGATATAAACAGTGAGAAGTGATACTCGAGAGGTTTATTAACTTCAGCAGAACACAGAGAATGAAGTACTGCCTTAAACGCACAGCCAAGCATTTGTTGCACATATTATGTAATTTGGTTGCCTTTGCTGCTCCTTATTACATTAAGTTTCCTTGTGGGCGAAATGAGCAACCGAGAAGTTAGAAAATGTCGGTGAAAGGTTAATAAAGATGACATACTGTCAGATTTCCTGTTGCGATGGATTCATACGATGGGTGGCACCGTATTCCGAGTTTCATTATTTCACTTTTTCTTTGCTACCATTTGCCAGAAAATAGACTATTCAGTAGCTATTGTTGCCAACTTAAGCCATGTGGTGGTAAATCCATTTAGCCTTTAAAACTAATTAAGTAGAGTACTTAACTGCTGCATGTACAGTACTTTCTCCCTTGTGCCAGAGGGATGCCAGAGAGGTTTGCGTAGCATTTCTGCTCACCCAACATCATCAGCCAAAACCATTAATAACATGAATCTGCATAAAATCAGTCTGCCACTTTAAAACCATTGAGTGCTGCATCACAATCTGATGAGTTAGCTTCATAATTTGTGTTACTAATACACTGCGACATTCACAGGATTGCCTGAAAACAGGGAGAAATCTCTCCAGGTTTGTTTTCGGTGTTCATTACTATGCTTCTCAGTGTGTTTGACCAATATTGCTATTGATAGCTGTGATATACTAAGAAAACTCCCCTACTTTTTAAAGGTGTCTCCCATAAAATGGTGTTTTGCACTGGAGGTTCGTCAGCATCTGAAAGAGAACATTAGGTGCGAGACAAATTGATGAACGGTCCCATGTGAAACTCTAATACATTTCCAACTTTCGGCATCAGCTGTGGCTCAGTGGCTAGCACTCTCTCCTCTGAGTCAGAGGGTCGTGGGCTCAAGTCCCACTCCAGAGACTTTAGCACAAAAATCCAGGCTGACACTCCAGTGCAGTACTGAGGGAGCGCTGCACTGTCGGAGGTGCCGTCTTTCAGATGAGACGTTAAACCTGCTCTCTCAGGTGGACATAAAAGATCCCGTGACACTATATCGAAAAGAGCAGGGGAGTTATCCCTGGTGTCCTGGCCAATATTTATCCCTCTGGACATTATCACATTGCTGTTTATAGGACCTTGCTGTGTGAAATTGGTTGCCGCGTTTGCTACATTACAACAGTGACTACACTTCAAAAGTGTCTCATTGGCTGTAAAGCGCTTTGGGATATCCTGAGGTCGTGAGAGGCGCTATATAAATGCAAGTCTGTCTTTCTTTCGGCTGCCGACCAACGTACTGTGCGCTTCCCAGCTGTTTTCAGCATTCCAAATTACCAGCATTCGTATTTTTTTTTTAGATCCTCTTGCGTCTGGAATTGATTTGCAAAAATACTGTGAAATTTGTCCTTTAATCATTTTGATTGAAAGTTACATAGCTCGAAGTGTGGATTCGATTCCCTGAGTGGCAGTTTCCCGACCTCAACAGGTCCTTTGGGGTGAGGCACTAATTATAGGGCAGGCTGTTCCCCAGCAGCAGTGGCGTTGGCAGGGGAGGAATGAAGATTCAAAGGACACATCATGAGAGGTTGGTGACAGAGGGCATTTATAAAGACCTGACAACAGGAGTTGCCGACCCCTCAGTTAGGACCTAGACCTCAATATTGTAGAACTCCTTACCTCCCTTATTCTTCCCTTCCTCCTCAAATCCGCATGGTTTTAAAAAGCTACAGCAACAACAACTTTCATTTATATAGCACCTTTAACATAGGAAAACGTCCCATGGCGCTACACAGGAGCGTAATCAGACAAAAGTTGATACCGTGCCACAGAATGTGACATATTAGGAGGAGTGACTAAAAGCTTGGTCAGAAAGGTAGGTTTTAAGGAAGGTCTTAAAGGAGCGGTTGAGGTTTAGGGAGGGAATTCCAGAGCTTAGGGTCTAGATGGCTGAAAACTCGGCCGCCAATGGTGGGGCGAAGGGAGAGTGGGATCCGTAAGAGGCCAGAGTTGTAGGAACGGAAGGTTCTTGGCAGTTTGTAGGGCTGGAGGAGGTTACAGAGATCGGGAGGGGAGAAGCTATGGAGCGATTTGAACAGGAGGATGAGAATAACATTTAAAATGCACTCATTATTGATTCATCTCTTCCCTGCTGCCCGTTTCAATCAGTTGTTTTCCTGTATTGTGAAACTTGGCTCTTTCACCTGGGGAAAAGGAGAGAGGGTTGGAATAGAGAAGTGAAAGCAGGGTCAAAGGGAAAGGTTCTAAGGAAGTTTCTGAAAGTGGGGAAGGAGGAAATTAGGCAGTGAGTTCCAGAAGTCAGTAAGCACCATGTTAGTATTTAAAAGTGAGGTCAAAGAATTTTTAAGTCACCTCACTGGCGCATGGAGAGACAGTGGATCTTAGAGGATGGGGTTGATGGGAGTACAGGACTTTGTGCAGGTGAGCACTTGGGCCACAGCGTTTCAAATGAGTTGTGACTTGTAGGTGTTTGAGGCAGGGAGGTTGGCAAGGAAGCCATTAGAGCTGCTGAGTCTTAAGGTAATGATGGCCCAGACCAGTGTTTTGGCGGCTGTGTGGGAGAGGTTGGGGTGGAGGTGGGCAGTGTTGCAGAGATAACCACAACAACTTGCATTTATATGTTACTTTTAACGTAGGAAAACATCTCAAGGCGCTTCACAGAAGTGCAATCAGACAAAAATTGACACCAGTCCAAAGAAGGAGGTATCAGGAGGGGTGACTGAAAGTTTGGCCGAAGATGTATGTTTTAAGGGGAGTCGGAGGCAAGGGTACAAAGTTTGTGGCTGGTGCTGCAGACGATGGCTTCAGCCTTCCCTGGGTGAGTCCAGAACAAGAGGTCACAGTCTAAAGATAAGGGGTAAGCCATTTAGGACTGAGATGAGGAGGAATTTCTTCACCCAGAGAGTGGTGAACCTGTGGAATTCTCTACCACAGAAGGCAGTTGAGGCCAAGTCAGTAAATATATTCAAGAAGGAGTTAGATATATTTCTTAAGGCTAAAGGTATCAAGGGATATGGGGAGAAGGCAGGGACAGGGTACTGAGTTTAGATGATCAGCCATGATCTCATCGAATGGCGGAGCAGGCTCGAGGGGCCGAATGGCCTACTCCTGCTCCTATCTTCTATGTTCTATGTTCCCAATGTTTAGCTAGTGGAAATACCAGCTCATCCAGCACTGGATGTCGGACAAGCAGTCTGACAATACAGAGGCAGTGGAGGGGTCAAAAGAGGTGGTGGAGAGGTAGCGGTGGGTGTTGTCAGCGTATGTGGAACCTGACTACATGTCTTCGGATGATATCGCCGAGGGGCAGCATATAGATGAGGAAGAGGGAGGGTCAAGGATAGATCCTTGGAGGACTCCAATTGGAAAAGGTGCGGGTGGGGGGGAAGAGATGGAAGAAAGGAGCTTGGTGATGGGAAAGTGTTGCCGTGAAAGCTGAGTTTAGCAGCTGGTGGCCTGAGGTGGAGAGGCAGAAACCGAGATGCATGGCTTCCACCCCAGTCCAACACCGGCATCTCCGCATCAGTTTTACTGACATTAGACTGAACAAAATTTAGGCTTCTCCAGGTCTTTATGTCACGACAGGCAGTTGAAAAGTGTAGCAACAACCTTTAAGTTGATACAGATGTTAGAGCTGGGTGTCGTCAGCATACATTTGGAAACTGACCGCATATTTGCAGATTATATTGCCAAGCAGACTAGCCTGAAAATGAAAATTGTATGATTTCTTACTTAAGAAAGAAAGACTTGCATTTATGTAGTGCTTTTCACGACCACCGGACTTTACAGCCAATGAAGTACTTTTTGAAGTGTAGTCACTGTTGTAATGTAGGAAATACAGCAGCCAATTTGCGCACAGCAAGCTCCAACAAACAGCAATGTGATAATGACCAGATAATCTGTTTTAGTGATGTTGATTGAGGGATAAATATTGGCTAGGACACCGGGGATAACTCCCCTGCTCTTCTTCGAAATAGAATCTTTTACGTCCACCTGAGAGGGCAGACGGAGCCCCGGTTTAACGTCTCATCCAAAAGACGGCACCTCCGACGGTGCAGCACTCCCTCAGTACTGCACTGGAGTGTCAGCCTAGATTTTTGTGCTCAAGTCTCTGGAGTGGGACTTCTGACTCAGAAGCGAGGGTGGTTACCCACTGAGCCACGGCTGACACTGACATTAAGTACATGTCAGTGTGCCCTGAAACTGCCACTAAGATTGGGTTTACGAATTCTGTTTCCGTTTTGTCATTTAGATGTTTAGTGCCACCTTTGGTCTCTTAGTTCACTCCGAAAAGCAGTTCCCCTTCTTTCTAACCATGAGCCACTGGTTTAAATGTTGTTTTGAACTAAATCTGCACTTTTTGGGCCTGGTTTTATTGCTAGTGACTAAGTTTGTAAAAACATACTGAACATGTTTTGTGCCAACACTTGTAAAAATTGCTTCCTGTAATAGATAGCAACCTAAACAGCAGTCGCTGAAGAAACCTTGCGAAACAATTTGCCAAAACCAACAGGGATGTGTGGCGCTACAGTTTCTCCCAGTCTGCTCCAAGCCTGCTCATCAAATCTCTGCTGCGCCTTCCCAAATGCTTTAGTGCCATGATATGTTGTGCGATTGTGTAAGAAAAGTCAAGGAAAAGAAAAGGTAATTTGGCCCCTGGAAGCTCATGCTCATCTGAGCATCCAGCAGCATTGTGAATGCCCCAAATGTAGTTTTTTTGTTTCTATTACTCTGCGTGGCAGATTATTTCAAACATTTATCCCTCTTGAAGTTATTTACTTTTCATTAACTTAAATCTTATGTCCTCTGGTCCTTCTTTCCTTTGAAGAAAGAAATAATTTTCATTTACATAGCACCTGTCATGCCCTCAGGACTTCCCAAAACCAATATTCCACACAGCAAGGCTCCACAGACCACAATAAGATAAATTTACATCGAATCTACAGCACAGAAACGGGCCATTCGGCCTAACTGGTCTGTGACATTGTTTATACTCCACACATTGTTGGCACTTGCGTATTAAATATATGTTATATTATATAATTATTAGGGAACAAACTCAGTTCTTCCTCAGGCTCAGTGGCAACAAGGAGTCTTGACTGAGTGCCAATGTCTAGGTTCTGTCTTAAGGGCAAAATAAATTGTCTGAATTCCTCAAAGCCCTAAACCAAGCAATGTTTGGGATTTACTCAATCTGATCACATCAGACGTGTTTGGATGTTAGGTTGTAAGTTAGGTTTTCACCTTGGCACTGGTCTCATGCTTAGAATCTAACTCGATTTTATAGAGGTAATTAACATTTCCCTTTCTCTTCCTCCTCCTCTCCCTCTTATTTGTTAGTTTTTGCGCTATTTCTTTAAATCTTTTCCCAAACCATCTACTCTTTTCTGGCTGGGGTGCTTTCGCTAAGTTTCCAGTCCTTTTGGGATGAAGACAGGCTTGGCCAGCAAGTCCATTGTAGAGATTTCTGAGTGACATACATATTAGACAAGCTTTGCTTCATTCTTCCATTTGCTATCTTCTTTCTAGACACTAACTGCTCATAGCAGTGTTTTAAAGTGGGCTACAGTGAACCAATTCCTTAACATATCAATACCACACTGTTTTTCAAATGGCAACAAGGCAGATCCAATTGTCAAAAAAAATGATCACTGTCTCTTGCAAAAAAAAATTGCAAGCCTTCCACAGTTTAAAATGAGCATCTCCTATCTTGTCTAATCAGTCTCAATATCAAAAGTACCTCTTTAATATCTGTATCTTCGTGACTCTGTTTAATCCTCATTATAGTAATGCCCCTGCTTCTTTACCAGGTTCATATCAATAGAAATAAGCAGTAGGACAATTGATGAGAGCATTAACCTACTGATTGTGTCTGCCATAGCAAGTTTTCATTTAAAAACTAACAATGCAATCGGGTTAAGATAATATCATAATTGGCCCAGAAATTCCGGTCGGAGGCTTCCTGCGGGTGCAAGCATAGCAGGTGCACTTACATAGCGCGCCTGCCGTTGTGCTGTGGGCCCGCGTAGGATTCCGATCCTGGGCCTCCTCCAGCTGCTGGTGTGCAGTGCTCGCGTATCCCAGAGGCGCAACTAGTTTGCACCGTCCCCTGGAATCACGTGGTCCATGGGGAGCCAATCGGAGCAGGGAATCTCCATTCATAGATTTGACAGGAAGACCTGTCAAATCTATGAATAGAGATCGACCTCAAAACCTAAGTAAAACTTCAAATAACTTTTTTTTTAAATCACATTTTTAAAATAACTATAAATTACATAAATTAACTATTTTAAACAAAAATTTAAATTTTTGAAAAAATTAATTAAAGTTTTTAACGGGGCTAAAAATAAACTTAACTATTTAAAAATGATAAACCTGTGGAAAAAATGTTTCAATTTTACTTAATTCACCTCTTACCTTGTTAAAAACAGGCCTTGCGCCTGCTTTTTCCACGCGCAGCTGCTGGGGACTTACCCGCACGGAGAAACATGTAAAAAAAAAAAAACGGAAGTTCGAGGTCTACGCGCTGCCTCTCCCGCGCACGCGGTTGACCCGCGAACCCCTTCCTTCAAGAGACCGGAAGTTCTGGTTTCCCGTGCATGCGCGAAACCGGCACTTCCGGTGGCCCTACGGGTGAGTACACAGCGCGTACTCACCCGTGGGGACCCGAATTTCTGGGCCAATAGCTTGCGTTGAAGTAAATAAAGTCCCGGCCGCAGTATAAATGTTGGCCAATGGCCAATGACGATTGTCTGAAAGACAGTTTTTGGAGCAGACTGGCACCTGACTGGTCCAGGGAATGAGACTGTCCAAAACACCTCCCAAGCATGGAACTTGTATTTTAAAAGGGGGCTGGGCCAAAGACAATCATATCTGATCAGAAAAGCCAATCTGTTTCATTAAAAAAAAATCCCTTAAAAATAAAAAAGTTGTTAGAATGGGAGACACCTACTTAATGAATCGTGTTGAACTAGGCAGGGAGAGGCTGAAAGAAATATGGGAATGATGGTATACTCAAAACGTAACATGTCAAATGCACGTTGCAAAGCAGTCATCAATAAAGCTAATACAATTCTAAGCCGTATTGTAAATTAGTAGAGTGCAAGGTCGAGACCATCATAATGAAACTGTACAGTACTCTTCTTAGACCAAACCTTGAGTATTGTCTTTAGCTCTGGTCACCAAGAAACCTGCAGAGAAGGAGAGTTTACCCCCTAGGGTCAGAGGGCCGAGTTAAGACGATAAGTTAGAGAAATTCAGACTCTTCAGGCATTAAAAGGAGACGAATGGGAAGAAACATTCTAGAGGTATTTCAGATACTAAGCGGAATAGCAAAGGCAAATTCCGAGACTATTTTAAACTAAATTTTGACTGCAGGACAATGTATGTAAATGGGTAAAAAGGTTCACATGCCAAGAGACACTTATTGTAAAAAATGATCAATACCTGCAATAGCCTTCTGGGTAGGGCAATTGAGCCTACAATTCTGGAATTTTACGAGAGGCATTTAGATGCTACGATGGGGGAATTGTAGGTTTCTGTGGATGGATAAGCTAGATGGGCCATGTGGTGTTCCTCATCTTGATTTATCAATATGACCTGTGTTTTTTCCTGTTCTTGTGAATAAAGGAAATCCATCCCTACAATTAGCTGACATGTTTTATTGTTTGCAAGAGGAACTATGGATTTCTTTGCGCCTCCCAACATTTTGTCAACATGTTTTTTTCTAAAATATACTTGGTAAAATTTTAAGAGAAACTATTTCTGGTTACAGAAATCCGTTGCCAAATAATTACTCATGACTGGTCATAGACTTGGATTGTGTGGGTTGCATGAGAAACTTGGTTAAGTGTGTTGCATTGTGCATATGGTTTTTATCTATTTCCCTGCCAACCGACTTGGTTTAGTCTAAAAAAAATAAAAGGCTGAAATTTACAAAGTATGGAAAGGCTGAGGAAGAGTTGTGATGTGAGCAATGTTGGTTAAGCGGACAGTAAGTTTGATGTTTTTATTTCTGATTTCCAACACCCGCAGTGTTTTGCTTTTGAGTGAGTATGATGGCTCAGGGCAGTAGAGGAGGGACATTGAGACAGAAAGTGATGAGAAAGAACCTCCTCCACCTTAGCCGTTCTGTTGCCAGGAATCTACTCTTTCAACAGTAAAAGGTTAATTGGTTTACATTGCAGAACTGCTTGTGCAATTGTTACAAAGTTGAGTTTGTGACTTCACTTCCATTCTGGTATAGAACTTCCCCAGTGTCGGGGAAGTTCCGTACAGACTAACAATTCAAATCATAGACCCAGTCCAAGGGCAGCCAGTGGACCTTATTGCACCACCAACACTTAGCTTCTGGCACACAGAGAATCTGCTTCCTGAGGTGGGTTTTGGTGGCTCTGCACTTCATTTACATCAAGAGATTACTTCCAATGGTGCACTTACCATTGTAGAAAACCCTGTAAGTTAAATAGGGGGTTAATTGTAGCTTTGATTGACTTTTTTTTTGTGAATATTGTACTCCTCAAGGTGTGAATGGCATTGGTGCTGTATATGGAGCTCTTGCAGTCCAGTGTCGGCATCAAGCATTTGCAGGTCAGGTGTAGCACAGTTAGATCCAATGCAAAGCTCTCACTACTCTGGCCAACAGCGCACCTGATCCCCAATTTTAAAAGAGCACCCACTCACAGTGCACAAATGTGGCATTTTTTAATTTCCCACATTGGCCATCCCGTGTTCCTTTTGAAAGAGGGTGGGGAATGCTCAGAATGAATCAGTTATCCTTGGAATTTGATAACTGTTGTAAGAACAGATTGGACTGTGACCCTATCACATTTGTCCATACACTTCTGGCTTCAGCTCGCTGAGATGGCACAGTTCCATGATAGTGAGCTGGCTAAAAATAAAAGTGGTCCTTCTGTTGACTTTTAGCAGCCCTAATACTAGCATCATCATTTTGGCAGCAAAGCTCCTTTAACCAAAATGCCTTGAGGGCAACATTAAGATATATTTAGATCTGTGCTTTATGTGTAATCAATAACATTTCATTTCTGTGGAACTCTCTGAATAAAGTTCACATCAAAATTAAGATCCATTACCCCAGGCTCCAGCAAGATTTCCCTGCCTTCCTCTTCCCCTCCCCCTCTTCTGGATCCCTGCCCTTTGCAGTATAAGACTGAATAAAGAAGATGAAAGTCTTGCATTTATGTAGCACTTTATCATATCTCTCAGAAACATTTCAAAGCACCTCAGATGCAGCTAATTACTTTAAAGTGCTGTTATGTGGGCAAACGCATCTGCTAGTTTGCATACGGCAAGATCCCACAAATAGTTATGAGATGCATGTATGGTTAATTTGTTTATTGTGATATCAGTTGATAGGCAGACATTGCAATTGTCAGCACGAGGGCTTCTTCATTTTGTGACCACATTGATTTATCTCTACTATGCTTCGGAGATGGGAGCATTGGTGGTGAAACAGTCCTCGAGTTTGAATGGTGAATAAAAGTAGTTGAACTAATTGTAACCTGGATGTTCATACCTTTATTGAGTCTCATATACCCTTTGAATGATTTAGGAAAGGGACATATGTAGAAGCCTAACGTTATCAACAATTTTCTTTTGTGAAGCCATTGTTGTCACTCGGCTTATTGTGCAAAAATGGCGCTCAAGCCAATATGCTTTAATGCTGCATCAACACTTTTCCTCTGGGATGCTCCCAATTTGTTGTGTCAAATTGCTCCCACTGTACCAGTACTTCACCCGGGTGTTATGTCGCTCAAAGTGCTTTCCAAACCCAGCCTAACTTTGGAAGAGCAACAACTGTACTGCTGGGTGTATTCCACAGTTCAAGTGAACATAACAGAAAAATGTCACCCACCCACCATTACATTCACTGAAATCCTAGTGGGAAAATGCCGATAGTGCAGCTGCATGAATATTTCAAATGCCTACCATTATATTTTACTGAAATTGTTATGACAACTAAAGCTTAGAATAAGCAACCACAGATCATATCTTTATCGTGTTTTGCTCATTTTTTAAGTAAAGTTGATGTAGTGCTTTCAGTTTGAAGTCTTCACTCCTTAACAAATCCAACAGCATTTGGTTAATCCTTCACCTACTCCTTAGAGCAGGCTTCCAACACTAATACAAAAGCAAAATACTGCGGATGCTGGAAATCTGAACAGAAAATGTTGGAAATACTCAGCAGGTCAGGCAACATCTGTAGAGAGAGAAACAGAGTAAACGTTTCAGGTCGATGACCCTTCATTCTGACAAAGGGTCATCGACCTGAAACGTTAACGCTGTTTCTCTCTCTACAGATGCTGCCTGACCTGCTGAGTATTTCCAGCATTTTCTGTTTTTATTTCAGGCTTCCAACACTGTTTTTCACATTTGGGTGCACTCAGGATTTTCCAGTGTGAAACAAGTTGCATGAATAAAACGGTGCAGGCTATATGTGAAAAAATAATTAAAAGTGGTTCTTAATTTGAGCCTAGAAGACTTGCATTCGGTGTACATGAATGCATCTGTTCATATGATACGGGGAGCTCCTCATGTCTCGCACCCACTCTGAAGCGTCCTGCAGAGATGGTACAGACCCATTGGGAGTAGTGTGCTGAGCAATGACATAGTGAGTTGGAAAACTGCCCTTTCACCTCAGAGGTCTTGGTTTGAGTACAGGAGTAAAGAAGTCTTACTCCAATTATATAGGGCCTTGGTGAGACCACACCTGGAGTACTGTGTACAATTTTGGTCTCCTTACCTAAGGAAGGATATACTTGCCATAGAGGGAGTGCAACGAAGGTTCACGAGATTGATTCCTGGGATGGCGGGACTGTCGTATGAGAAGAGATTGAGTAAACTAGGCCTGTATTCTCTTGAATTCAGAAGAATGAGAGGGGATCTCATTGAAGCATACAAAATTATTACAGGGCTTGATAGGGTGGATGCTGGGAGAATGTTTCCCTTGGCTGGGTAGTCTAGAACCAGGGGCCACAGCCTCAGGATAAAGGGTAGGCCATTCAGGACTGAGATGAGAAGAAATTTCTTCACACAGAGGGTGGTGAATCTTTGTAATTCTCTACCCCAGAGGACTGTGGAGGCTCAGTCATTGGGAATATTCAAAACAGAAGTCGATAGATTTCTGACCAGTAAGGGCATCAAGGGATATGGCGATAGGGCCGGTGAATGGAGTTGAGGCAGAAGATCAGCCATGATCTCATTGAATGGCGGAGAAGGCTCGAAGGGCCAAATGGCCTACTCCTGCTCCTATTTCTTATGTTCTTATGTTATGAATCCATGTTTTCTGAGGGAACAGGAGTCCCTTTTCCATGATGTTGCACTTCACTGTCTACCAGCACGTTAGCAAGCAACTTGGCTGAATAATTACATAAACACTCCAAATGGTGGAAGCAAAGTTTACATGGTCACCCTGAAATGCAGTATGGCTTCATGCCTAGCACAGAGTTTAATACTGTGTACCAATTAATATTAAAGAAGAAATTGAGAGAACCCTTCTTAGCTTACAGCATTTGCTGACTTATAAAAGTGAATGGGAAACCTTTTTGTAAAATTTTGATATGGCAGTCCTCAAAGGGTTAAACTGTTTTGTGCGCTCATTGCAAAATAAAACAGCGTGGGGAAAAAAAAAGAAGGATGTTTGCTGATCAGGAACAAGCAGCTCAATAACACAGCATGTCAGCCTGCTGGCACACTGTGACCAGTGTAGGAAAATGCAAGATTGCCTTCCCAATTCCCACACTCTGATCTGATCTAAGTTAGGCAGAGAATTGGGGGCAATTTTAACCTAACCTGTCTGTCGGAAAACTGACGGGTTCGGGTGCCACACTGGCTTCACACCCCGCCCGGTTGAAGTCAATGGAGAGGAATATTGGGCGGGGTGTAAAACCGCCATTCCACCCAATCCCGTGGGTTTCCCGCCCGGCTTGGAGTTAGGTTAAAATTAGCCCTCGACGAGATCTCCTTTCCTCGTGATGGAAGATTGAAGAGCAGGTCAGGCTGATTGCAAAGCTCCTTGCCGTTGGTTGAAGAACATCGTTGGTCTGATTACCTGTTCATCCTTACCATCAAGTCACGATGCAGGGAACGGGGGGGACGGACTTGAGATGAGCAAGAATAACATACTGAGGAGCAAAGGGGACCCTAAGGTGTGCTGTTCATTGGAGACCATTTCCCTTTAAGCCGAAAGAGAGTAAGCAAGTGAATATGCTGACAAGGAATACATCAACGTTTGCAGCACACCAGCAGCAATCAATGGAATTACAAATACAGTACTGCCACTGTTGAGGAGTGATACAACTGCCATAATGCAGCTGTGAGACGGAACAAGCAAACACTCATGTACAGTATCTAGCTGTCCAGAATAAATTTCATGTTGCTTCACATTTATTCAGACAAGACAACACAATTTATCACACCTTACGTGGCACTCTCTCCTTTTTATGATTCCTAGGGATTTTTTTTTTCCTTATCCCTCTTTTCTGAAGAAAATTTAAGGCGAAATTCCGCGTCCAAAATAGCATTGAGATTTTTGTTTCAAAAAAAAATTCACAGGAAGCAATGACAAAGTGAGAAAGTTGCCCTGCTATTGGAGAGGAAATTAAACGAAAGTGCAAATGATATGGAGCTGTTTCCATGAATGGCAAAAGAATAAAAAGTATAATTTCAGCTCCTTCACCCCCCCCCCCCCCCGCACCCCCCCCACAACTAAATGACGACCTGAACGAGGGTTAGAGCGTGGCAGCCGATGAAAGTTCAATGCGAAAGGCAGTTCAAATGGCAAAAGAAATGATAAATTCGCTGGCATGCAGCTGTTAAATGTAACAGTCTAGCCATTTACTGTAGGTTCACGGGTGGATTTATGATGACATATGGAGATGTCAGCTGGTGCGATCCGAGGAAAAACGGGCTGTAAAAAAAATTGTCTAAATGCACGAACCCCCCACCACTGAAATACCCATTGTATTGATTAAGAAGCTTGAGTCCACCACTGTTCTTCATGCTCTGCGTTTTAGTTTAAAATCCGATTTTACAATTAGAATTTCCGACTTAATTGATTTGAATGGGTTTTCGAAAGGTTACAAGTAATATCCAGTGTTGCCAACGATCATGATTTTGTTACTGATTTCTGTTATGCAGCCAGGATGAGAAAAGACCATCAGGCCCATATATTTGCATCCCCATGTACCAGTCCCTCTTCTCCCCCACCCCACCACCAACTTGGAGAGGCCAAAAAAAAACAAGAGCACAGTAGCCAATTTAAGAATCTTCGAACAGAAAATCCTCACAGGTGATCAGGTGAGTCCCAGGAAACCCCAGACCCATCAGTTATTTTCCAGAGTAAGATGTCTTACCTTCCATACGCGATCATTATTGATTTTGCACTATTCTTTTCATCTGCATAGTTCATGGAAGCAGAAGGGGGAGATTTTTTTTTCTCTTCCTTCTAACCTCGTGCATCTTGTGCATTAAAATAATGGTGTAAAATTAGTTAATCATCTGCAGCACTGAATAGCTGTTCGGTAATATTTTCTTTTTTCTGGACTGCCTTCCTTGTGCATCGCCTAGCAGCACGTATAACTCGACATTGGTTAGAAGGAGGTCTCCCGACCACCTTCTCCAATACGTGTGACCTCTCGTCTTAGTGCAAGTCAGTTTTTATTGTTTCAATGATGATACAATATCATTGCCAAATTGATTAGTTTTGTGCTGGACAAATTGTTAATATTTTTAGCAGATATAAATTAGGAAGATGTGTCGAGCCAAAACATTGGCAAGAAAGGTGGATGTGATTGGACTGAAATTCGATGGGAGTGGTTGGGGGGTGGGGGGGGGTGGTGTTAGTGAATGGATTGCTCAGTGAGGTGAACTCCGCAGGCCTGAGGTTTTCGCAAACGAAGAACCATTTCTTGCAGCTGTGGGCAGAGAGGAAACTCAATGAAAAACTTCATTCCATTAAAGAATCAAAATACAATAATGGGAAAGTAAGCTGTGAGGAGGATGCAAAGAGGCTGCAAAGGTATATAGACAGCTTAAGTGAGTGGGCAAGAGCATGGCAGATGGACTATAATGTGGAGAAATGTGAAGTTTTCCACTTTGGTAGGAAAAATAGAAAAGGAGAATATTTTTTAAATGGTGAGAGATTGCGAAATGTTGGTGTTCAGAGGGACCTGGGTGTCCTTGTACACGAATCACTGAACGTTAACATGCAGGTATAGCAAGCAATTAGGAAATCAAATGGTATGTTAGCCTTTATTACAAAAGGATTGGAGTAAAGGAGTCTTACTGCAATTATATAGGGTCTTGGTGAGACCACACCTGGAAGGATATACTTGCCTTCGAGGGACGGCAACAAAGGTTCACCAGACTGGTTCCTGGGATGGGTGGATTGTCCTATGAGGAGAGATTGAGGAGACTAGGCCTATATTCCTTAGAATTTAGAAGAATGAGAGGTGATCTCATTGAAACATAAAATTCTTACTGGGCTTGACAGGCTAGATGCTGGGAGGATGTTTCCCCTGGCTGGGGAGTCTAGAACTAGGGGTCACAGTCTCAGAATTAAGGGTCAGCCATTTAGGACTGAAATGAGAAATTTCTTCACTCAAAGTGTTGTGAAGCTTTGGAATTCTCTACCCCAGAGGGCTGTGGATGCTCAGTCGTTGAGTATATTCAAGACAGAGATCGATATATTTTTGAATGTTAAGGGAATCAAGGGATATGGGGATTGTGCGAGAGGTGGAGTTGAGGTAGAAGATCAGCTATGATCTTATTGAATGGCATGGAGGCTTGAAGGGCCGAATGGCCTACTCTTGCTCCTATTTCTTATGTTCTTATGTAATTTGACTGCTGCAGGACTTGGCATAAAGCCAGCTGAAATCAGGTTTTGGGACAAGGGGTAAAAATCAAGATGGTAGTGTGGGAACAAAAATGAGCTGGCAAGTGCAACTTGGAAAAAAAACTGAAAATAACAATGGTAATGTAGCAGTTATGGTACTGCCCTAGCAACCCAGAGGTCACGAGTTCAAATCCCACCGTGGCAAGTTGTGAAATCTGAATTCAGGAAATGATCGTGAAAGCTGCTGGATTATCAGAAGTACTCTACTGATTCATTAATGTTTTTCAACAAAGCGAAACTACCACCCCTACCTGGTCTGCCCTAGACGTGATTCTACTCCCATGATAAACTATATGGTTGACTCTTAATGCTCTCAGGGCAACTAGTGAGGGGCAATAAATGCTGTCCTGCAGTGTTGAACAAACCCCAAGAGCATTTCACGACGTGATGTGTTATCGACACAAGTGAAACCAATAACTTACAAGCATGAAACAATGACCTTGCCAGCATTAAACAGAACAGCACATGCGTATAAAGCAGCTCCAATAACACTCAAGAAGCCCGACACCATCCGGGACAAAGCAGCCCGCTTGATTGGCACCCCATCCACCACCTTAAACATTCACTCCCTCCACCACCGGCGTACCGTGGCTGCAGTGTGTACCATCTACAAGATGCACTGCAGCAACTCGCCAAGGCTTCTTCAGCAGCACCTCCCAAACCCGCGACCTCTTCCACCTAGAAGGACAAGGGCAGTAGGCGCATGGGAACACCACCACCTCCAAGTTCCCCTCCAAATCACACTTGGAAGTATATCGCCGATCCTTCATCGTCGCTGGGTCAAAACTCTGGAACTCCCTCCCTAACAGCACTGTGGGAGTACCTTCACCACACGGACTGCAGCAGTTCAAGAAGGCGGCTCACCACCACCTTCTCAAGGGCAATTAGGGACGGGCAATAAATGCTGGCCTTGCCAGCGACGCCCACATCCCATAAACGAATATTTAAAAAAAATAAAGAACAGATTCTGCAAGATTATTGGTGTTCATAAATACTCTGATGAGAAAGGGTTCTTTAACTCACTCATATGTGTCAGAGAACAGAGTTTTACAGGTGTCCGAGACTCTCATTCAGCAGCCTTGGGAAAAGCATTGCATACATTGTGGATAAGCTTACTGCAAACATAGATTCTAATAACGCCCTTTGCAAAAACGATGTCTCAATTTGAGTATTTATTAATCCTCTTTGTGATGCCTTCCTGCCCGAGGAGTGCAGCTGGCTAACACTGAAGCACGAACTCTCCAACTGATTATGTCTCCAAAATACTTGTCCGTCAGTCATCAACTTATAAATGGAAGCTAAATATTTTTAGCAATGAACCACGGAATCTGTCGCCATATCGGGTTTCATTTTAAAAACGCTCAGAGACAAAATTTGGGGTTTTTTTTCAAGCCAGCAGATGGTATCTGTCGCAAACCTGAAACAACAGTTGATGGTCTATTTACTCTGAGCACTTTGGGAAAAAATGCAGCTTCCAAATGATCCTTGACAACTAAAATGAAAAATCGAAACCTTGATAATCTGTCTCGGTGTACAGTGCCAGCTACTTTCAACTGCACAAAGCAAATGGGGACAAAGTACTGTGCAGTTATCATGCTTATCTACCACATTCATTTAAACCTGTTGAGGGCTGCAGTCGGTTACAAACTGGAGTTTCTTTATTTTTTTTTAGAGATGGCGAGATAGAGTTGGTGCTGTGTACCACAGAGCTGGGTATGTTGTGCGTTCCTGCCAACGAGTGGACTTTGCCTTACCATCGCAGAGGTACATTGGGGAGTGGAGAGTGTTGGCTGTTAGGTTACCAAAGCCCACTCGTGCATACTTCATTGCTGGCTTAAGTGTGGCATTGGTTGTGATCAGGGAGCAGGCCACCCATTCACCTTCACGGTGTTCAGCATGAAAAGGCAAAACCTAAATAATTTAGACCAAAATGTAATATTCATCGCACTTTTGCTGATATAGTGCTGACTGCCCTGTAAAATGCCGGATCGGGGGCAAATGTAATAAGGCAGAGGTTCAATTGGGATGACTCCATTGAGGCCTTACACTTCATTGGCAGAAATAGCCTGCAGACACAATAACAAAAGCTTTCAACATTGGACGATATGCTTGATTGTAGACCTGCTGTAGCACTGTGTGGGGTTGCAGGAGTTCCGCAAGAAAAGTCATGAAGGGGACTTTCCTGGCACTTTCAGTACTGAACAGGCACTCTATGGTTATAGGTGCAAGACTTGTTGGAACCAGACTGCTCTTGTTTATTTTACTCCTGGAACTCTTGAGAGTTAAACATTTTACGATGCTGCACTTATCTGTAATTCCACAAAATAATAATTGGTGTTGGAGCTGAATTTCATATGCTTTGAGTTTCAAAGGGCTGAAGGAAAACAAGTACTCTGAGAGGAGAGCTCATTTGGCGGGTTTCATGGAGGTTCCATTCTCCTTATTTCACCCCTTGTGTGATAATGAAATGCTGTTGTGTTGGCACTGGGACCTTTTCTATAATTAATACTCCCAAGAGGGCTTCAACAATTTCTAGTTCAACAATATAAATAGATACAGACGCTTTCCTATATTTAAAGTGACAGTGAAGTGAGTGAAATCCTTTCTTTTGAATGGTTGCAGCTTGTGTATAGTTTTAGTATGTTAACCAGAGGTTGGGTGGGGGTGTGAGAGGAGGAATTGCATCTAATAAGGGTACAACAGAGGATGTGGGCGATTGCTTATGAACACGAATTTGTCAGGATTAAGGAACGCTTGTCGCTCTTTGGTCTTGCCGCTGCTGCCTCTCTAGTTGCTGTTTGGTAAAGAACCAAAAGTGTAATATAATAAAATGTGGGGGAAAATTGCTTTGTTACCTTGGGGAGCACCTGCCTGTGGAGAATGATCTAACGAAAAAACAAGCCAGGGAATACAGTGCCCATGTAGAACATAACTTTATCGTCAAGCCTTGTTAGAGGTGTTCATTGCTGAAGTATAAATTGCAATTTCCATTGGTAATTATATAGGCACTCAGACCTCAGTATAACCCGAGTCACTTTGAAACTTTCTCTTCTGTTATCTTATTGGAATTCAGCTTTCATAGTAAAACTTCTTTTTCTTCTGGCAGTATAATATGCCCAGTACTCCATACCATATTTAACATAATATTTGGTTATATATGAATATATAATTTTGCGTATCTTTTATTGGCCTATGTCTGATTCATGTATTCATAATCTATAAAATGTCACATAACAGAGAAACTTTGTTGAACACATCCAAAAGACACTGGACTGGTGACACCGATCTTTGCAGTTCTTCCTCCCATTTAAAAAAAAAATCACCTAAATAAAAAACCTACTGCTCCCTCTTTCTCACCTTGTTGTTAGATCACAAGGTAGAAACGGATGAGGAAGATGACTCAACTCATCTCTCCAGAAAATAAACTACAATCTCCCCATCACAGCAGCTCATGAAGTGACACCAGGCTTCGTCTTCCGTCCAGTTTCTCACTCTTAACCTCGTCATCTTTTGCTTTTTGCATCATTTTCATTCCACTGCTTTCTATACTTTTACTGTCCCACATTTTCTGAAGAGGTTGACTTGTACATCTTGAGCTTCACGCTGGCTGTAATATAGCTGTAATCTTCGTCTTTCACCTTTTCCCTATTTTTTTCTCTCTCTCGGTTTCTTCCTATATCTGTCTTCGCTCAGACCTGCCAGGTGTCACTCAGTCGGAGTGACAGTGACTCATTTGGATTTAAAAATCTGACCTAATTTAATGTGTGCTACTCTTCAAAATGGACACAGCTCCATATGTTTAAATGGGTTTGCAATCTGTCGCTCTTGCTGATCATATATCTCACTCCTGACCTTTTTCCGATGTTGACAGCTGCTTGTCCTTTTCCCTCCACGTGTTCTATCCTCTTCCATCTCCTATGGGTTCCTGCTTCTATTGCAATGTCACAGTAACAGTTGCTGCTGCTCCCACTGCTACTGTACTATTATTTTACATGGCGTTTAAGCATTACCCTTTTTTTTTTAACTGTGTTAGAAGCCACAAAGAGCTGTCAGAGTTGATGTGTTTTGCATTCTCCACACAGGTAAGTTTCAAGCCACAGTTTTCTGCAAGTTGTTTGAAACTGTTAGACACAGGGAGATGGAGAAGGACGGACAGCTCAGTTGTTAGTTTGCAATTTAGCTGAGCATTTTGTTTCTCCTAACATAAAGGAAAAGAGCATTATATTTGTTTGACAAACATAACACCAATTTATAATGGTTCCGACACAAGGTTTAAAATTTAATTCTGCCATAACTACCCTGATAGCATAAAAACTCTTGTGGCCTTAGACAAATTGTCTGGGTCTGCTAAATAAAGCTCTGTTGCAATATTGAATTTCTGCCACTAGAGACTCTCATTGAGTGATGGAAATTGCAGCTTTTTGTTTGATGACAGAAAACTGGTTACCCCAACACGACAGCTTATTACTAATTTTTCACTGGTCCAACAGATTTACTGATTGAATTTTTTTTTTTGCTATTCCCAGCACTCAAATCTGTGCATTTCCTTCTAATATATTTTCTTTGTATTCATCTGCCCCGCTTTTGAGAACTTAAGGTCAAGGATAACATAACCAGATGCAAGGTTTTCTCTGCTCCTCCCCAGCAAAGAGCTTTGACCCGAATCCCAGAAGACCACCTTATCGCCCAGTGTGAAATTTCTATTTCGTAGGCTAGCCATTCTTGTGCCTCTTTGATCAATGCAACGACAAACTCTGGCCGGTTTTGTGTTGACGCGGTTTCTCTGCAAAGAACCCAAACTCATTTCATGCAGTTGGCAGAAAGGGAAAACTTTCAACTCATTAGTCTGGCCTGAATTCCAAACCTAGATCCTGAAACTGAAAGGGCTTTGCAAACCCACTGTGCTCCCCGATTTCTTCCTCCCCCAACCCCCCAACAGAAATTGGAGGCCTTATCAGACAGGCTCTGACGGCACATAGGTCAACAGGTACAGGTTCCCACTGGACGATTACAGGTTACCACTCCTATAGTTTTACAGTTGCTGTTAATGACATTGGTACCAAAGCTGCCGAATATAAAAAAAATTCACTGGATCAGACCTGAGCAATAAATTTTGGTACAAGCCTTTCATGATAGAAGTGCAGCAAAACCCATCCAAAGCAACCAGCTTTGGAACAGACTTCACCCACCAACCTCCTCCGAAGAGTTGTTATGTATTAAAAGTCTTGCATCTGCATGCACTACTTCCTATAGCTGTCACTTTTTTTGTCACATTTACACTTTCGTCACGCTTTACCTGCCATACTTTCCTGCTGATTGTTTCATTACTTTACTTACCTCTGATTCAAGCTTGCATCCTTGGTCTCAAAGCCCTGCAGAGATCTCTCCCCTGACCATTGCCCACACCTGCCACAAATTGCACCTGCACCTCCCACCGAATAAAGAAGGGGGCGGGGGGGGGGGGGGGGGGGAAAGAGAGGAGAAAAGAACGGGGCAAGTACTGGAAAAGACAAAAAGAGAAACAAAAGAGAACACAGAGACAAACAAAGAAGAACAGCAAGGGACAAAACCAGAAGAGGAATGAGAGAACTAGGAACGCAAAGATGACAGTGATAGACAGAGTGTGTTCTGTCATTTACCATGAGCAAGATCTCGTGCTATAACATCCCCCCCCCCCCCCCTTAACTGTACCATTCTTTCTGCATAGGCTGCATCATCCTGCCTATGTTCACACCTATGACCTCCGTGATTACTTGCCCCCACTGATTTCCCTGTGCCCCTTGTACTCTTCCCTCTATTAAGAAAATTCTTATTGACATCAGGGCTTGTGTCAATCCCTCGGCTTTTGACAGCTAGTTTCTGGTGAATCCGTTAGATAATTGTCATCACCAGCAAAACACAGCAATGCATCAACTAGATTTTGGGCCTGGCAAGTTACATTCAGCTTTGAGCCCAGGCGTGTCCGTCCACGCAGAAATTTCGAATGCAATTGAGATATGGTGCAGCATTTTAAATTTCCCGTCGTCGAAGTGTCAGGCTTCTGTTCACAGATTTCAGTCACCAGGTGGGAAATTCAAAATTCCAGGAAGGGGAGCCTTTTGTAAACTCTTCGATTTTATAACATGTCCAAATCTGCAAAAAAAAAAAATGGCAAATTTGAAATCGGTTGCAACAAGATGCACATTAAGAATGCACAAGATGAGATTTTGATCTCTTACTGGGGTGGGGAAGAAATAGCCTAGTACCACGCTGAAATCAAAATGTCACTTTGGGATTCAGTTTGGCCCATTCAAAAATCCAGTCAGTTTTGCATAATGAAAATAGAATAGGAACGTATGTTTGTTTTCATTTCATTTCACTTCTGAACTCAGCAGGGACTAGTAAGTGTTGCATCTGTTCCCTCTCCTAGTTGTCAGTCCCAACAACACACACATGCAGTTATGTTGAAAATTTCATCCAACACTTACTGCCAGCTGTAATATTTGAATGGCCCTGTACCACACAAGAAAAAACATCACTGCTGTTTATTTTTTTTCGGATTAGCTGAAGCCATCAAGGGTGCCTTGGAAGGTCTGTGGCGGCTGAAATTTTTCTCTTGCTTTTGGTGTTTTTCCGGTTTATTAAAACCTCTTTCCCTCGATCCCCACCCCTCACCTCCATACTGTCTGCCGTGGCTCAGTTGGTAGCACCTTTGCCTCTGAGTCAGAAGGTTGTGGGTTCAAGTCCCACTTGAACACAAAAATGTAGGCTGACACTCCCAGTGCAGTGCTGAGGGAGTGCTGCACTGTCGGAGGTGCCGTCTTTTGGATGAGACGCTAAACCGAGGCCCCGTCTGCTCTCTCATGTGGACGTAAAAGATCCCATTGCAGAGCTGGGGAGTTATCCCCAGGGTTCTAGCCAATATTTATCCCTCAATCAACATCACTAAAACAGATTATCTGGCCATTATCACATTGCTCTTCGTGGGAGCTTGCTGTGCGCAAATTGGCTGCCGCGTTTCCTACATTACAACACTTCAAAAGTACTTCATTGGCTGTAAAGCGCTTTGTAACGTTCTGAGGTCGTGAAAGGCGCCATAGAAATGCAACTCTTTTTTTTCTTTCTCTCCATTTTCTCCTTTCTTCTCCTGGAGATACTGAATCGTGCTGGTGTATGTTTACATAGGCCCCAGATGTCCTTCAGCACCTTGCCCAAGTGGTTAGCCTTCACATATGAGCCTAGTCAGTGAGTGTCAACAGGTTATTCAACCATAGAGTGCATAACATCCAGGCCTGATCCAATCTTCAGTTGACATCCAAACCTCCAATGGGCAGCAGTCAGAAATAGGAACCATGGTTGTGTTTTCTTTTTCTCCTCTCTAACCCAGGTCCCTGAGGTAAATTGTGCCATTCCTACCACGGTCCTGATTGAGATAAGTCACTGCAGAACAATGATTGAACCCTGGGATCTTCCTGGCATGTGCTACTCAGTTTCACACCAGGCAGTCTTTTTACTCACTAAACTACTGGGGGTAGGGCATCCGGTTTTAAAAAAATCTCGCTATGTATCTTTTTTTTACCGCAAATACTTCTTTCTATACATTTGATTCTGTGCTTGTAAACTTATTATACACTTCACCTGAGCTATCTATGCCTTCACTGGAACTGCTCAGTTTAGAGTGCAGCCTTGTAGCACATTCTCAAGGATCTCTTATTCTATATTGATTGCAAACATTGTGCATGTAAGAGGAGCTAGACCAAGCATGCTGCCACAATGATAAACCTACTGTATTGATTGGGGAGGGGTATAGTCGTGATTAACATTTTGGAGGTGCTCTCTTATGTTTCTGTTGGATTTGAGAAAGTCTGCCAATTCGCAGAGTAAAGCTGGTTAAAGAAAAACCTATACAATACCTGCATTAACTAGTTTCTAGAGATTGCTTAACGCAGTTTGTGGTTTGCATATTGTGACCATGTGTAATTTCATCTTGAAATATTCAGCATTCATACAAAAAAATTCTATAGACTGAGTGCTTTACATTGTTTGCCCAACTGCAAAATTCAATCAAATGACTGAATTAAAAATTGCAAACAAAATTCAGGTTAGTCAACTTACATATCTTTCCAAAGAGTGGAGGCGGTGCCCTAAAAAGACTTAACAGTTTAGCACTGATGCCCTTCAAGGTCAAATAACTGCTGATGCTCACACATCAAGCATGACCACTTTGGGGAAATACGCGAGGGCTGATGGTACCGGTGCACTGGTAGGAGTCATTGCCTTCAAGAAGGGGGAGAGAGAGAGAACATTGGAAAGGGAAAACTGAAAAGATATTTGAAGTACTATTAATAATGTTAAAGTAATAAAATAAAATTGTGCACTTGATGTTCATGTTTACTAAAACCATCAGGCAGATTAATAATTTTAATGAAATACCAGTATCTTGTTGAGTAATGACTGGGGTGAGTAGAACACTGTCACTTGTGAATCTGGAGAATAAAGTACATTATGAATTAATTCCCTTTATATGTGTGAATGTAGCGAAGAATAACCTACTGCACAACTGACTGTCACACGCACAATATCCAAAATTTGCTACAGGGTTAGGAGGAAAGGGGAAAAAATAAACAGGAGAGATAAAAATGGCAAATCCTACCGCATATTGTTCTCTTTCACTTAGGTCAGAGGGTAAGACAAGACAGCGCTCACCGTTCTAATGGAGGAAATCTGACAGCAACTTCTGGAGTACGCACTTGCGCAGTTAAACGCGGAAATGCAGAAGTTACTGTCAGAGATACCCCGCTCCTCCACAGGGTGCGCTGTTGCAGTCCTCGCCGATAGACTCAGTATTGAAACAACTGCAACGGCGTGAACTTGCTGTACTTGCCCACTAGTTCCGCACTAAAAACGGCTGAAAAAGTTAGGGCTGGTCCATTCAGGAGTAAGTGAGTTTTTAATGGCGTGATAAGTGCTAATTACTGCTGACCAACCTCTTTGGCCCATAAAAATTAATTTTACAAGTGTGGAGTCTCGTTCCCTCAGAAGAAAATTAGTGTTGGAGATTTAAATAAAAATTAAAATAATTTTGTTTTACTTTTTCCGTCTGTCTCTTTTATCTCTCTACCTTAATCCCATCTGTATTTCCCAATCTTTATTTCGCTTTCTATACATCATTTAAATCTAATTTATATTTCCTGCTTCATACTTCCTGGTTTGGACTCTGCGTGGCTCAGTGAGGATACTTCAATCTGATTGGTTCAAGAACCTCGCTATTGCTTTCCCTGTTCACAGATGCCCTGCAGAGGGCGTCGCACTGGAAAAGATGCCAAATTAGAGGAAATCTCCACTGGCAAGCCCGTGAAAAGTCTGTGGGCAGCTGTCAGTGAGGTGAGCAGTGAGGGCCATTCCTTCGCTGCTGAGAGAAAAATTCGGACCCTTGTTTTCCACCCAAAAGGCCATTAACCATGGATACAGAAATTATTATGTGTTGTCCAAAATATAAACATGTATAAAACATATAAGTTCGTGTTTAGTTTTGTTTGACAACTTAAAAATATAATGCAATTTAGTAAACTGTATTCGCTGCTCACGATGTGGTCTCCTCTACATTGGGGAGACCAAACGCAGATTGGGCGACCGTTTTGCGGAACACCTCCGTTCAGTCCGTAAGGGTGACCCTGAGCTTCCAGTCGCCTGTCACTTTAATTCTCCGCTTCACTCCCACTCTGATCTCTCTGTCCTCGGCCTCTCACACTGTTCCAATGAAGCACATCGTAAGCTCAAGGAACAGCACCTCATCTTTCGATTAGGCACTTTACAGCCTTCTGGACTCAACATTGAGTTCAACAACAACTTCAAACTATAACCCCTGCCCCCATTCTTCAGGCTGTATGACTTTGCCATCCCGATTTGCAACATTTTATCTTTCCTGCCTCCTAACTTAGCACAGAATGTTCCTTAAGTTCCTTCCTCCCCTCCACCCCCCCTTTCCCAGCCTCTGCACCTGCTTAAAATCTGTTACATCTCCAGCTTTTTCCAGTTCTGACGAAGGGTCACAGACCTGAAACGTTAACTCTGTTTCTCTCTCCACGGATGCTGCCTGGCCTGCTGAGTGTTTCCAACATTTTCTGTTGTTATTTTAAATGGTTGCTGTTCTGACAGCCTTAAAACCGTTCTAGTAAATAATTATAATATTTTACATCTCCCTTCGATGGCTATATTTGAAATATATATAAGAGCCCTGACTCCTGATTAGGCAAAAAAAAAATGTTGACTCAGTGCCCCATATAGAAAACAAATGATGTGAATCCAGTCAGTGTTAGCTTGCCCAACTTTAACTGAAATGCAAGTGGCTGTTTTCTAAGATACTTATGAAGGAATATGTTGTTGATTGTGCTCAGAATGTGTATATATCGCCCTTCCTTCATCGTTGCTGGTTCAAAATCCTGGAACCCCCTCCCTAACAGCATATTTTCCAGTTCTGACGAAAGGTCACCGACCTGAAGCGTTGACTCTGTTTCTCTTCCCACGGACGCTGCCTGACCTGCTGAGTGTTTCCAGCATTTTCTGTTTTTATTTCAGAATTCCATGCTTGGATCAAGCACAGGTTTATGTGGTGTTGGCTGGAGCAGGATTACCTGGACCATTACTGACTGCGCACATGCATTGTCAAGAATTTGCTTACGTCAAAATAAAATAGATGTTGATTTGACTAATAGATTGACGGTATCTGCAGTTTTGAATGTGCCAGAGCTTCCTTCTCACCCCATTTTCCTGTCGCACTCCCCTCTTCCGCTTTCGTGAAGCCACGCGCCGTTGCTTGTCTGAGAAGGCAGGCAGCTTACTCAGGCCTCTTGCAGGGCAACTTTGAGTGCGATTTCATGCAGAACTTTATGCTGCTACGGGGGAAAAAAAATCACCGGGTGAAATTTGTATATCAATATGGAAACGTAAGTGAAATCTGCACAAACAGGGAAGCGGAGTGAACACGGAAATCAAGAGCAGACTTCAAGCTGAGGCCCCGGGAATGGGTGCCCAGCATTCCACATTTAAAACGCCGAGGTCAGCCAGTGAAGACTTGCCCTATGTTACAGATCTCTCCAGATCAATTCCTTTCCCCCTCCCAACCCCCTTGTATCTCTCTCTGAAGTACCGTCATCATTTAAAATGCTGCATCAATGAGGTCAATTATAGCAATGCCGCTGAGGAGACAAATGTGATCTCTTATCCGTACAGTTTAGCCGAGTTGATATCAACAATCATTTTATTTTCACTCCATTCCCTGGTTTTTTTCCCCCCCAGCTGGCAGCCTGCCTGGTTAATGACCAGACTGAGTTCCTATGCTGCCGTTGTATTTTCAGGACAACACGGTTTTGTTCCAAGACCCGTTTGATGCAGCAAGGATTTACAGCAGTGACAGCAAATCGTTTACTGAACGCTAGATATTAGGACTGAATTTTAGAAGCGTAGGAAACTGCAGAGTGTAAGTCGATGCACGGCTCAGATCAAAACAAAAGCTGCAAGTGCTGAAAGTCTGGAATATTTTTTTTTTTTAAATGCAGTGGTCGTCGCTCGACATCTAACAGAGAAATTCTGATGGATTGACTTGTTTCTTCTCTTTCAGAAGCGTACTGACCTGCTGTTTTTTTTATTCGATGGGGATGCACGGTATCCCAAAAATAAACTGTCAAATTGTCAATTTTTTTTAACCCAATTTTTTTTTTCCTATTTTGGTGTTAACTCTCGTATAAGTGCCCAAAAGGTTAATGCAATAAATGCGTAAGAAAGAGGACAAATAATTATTTAAATTAGATGTTTTCGACTTCTCTTCCTTAGCAGACATAATGATTAATGCACTTCATTCAACCCACTTCTTCGTCGCTTAAGAAAAATATATAAAATGACAGATTCATTTGACTCTGAATTCAAAGGAGGAATTAAGAAATGTTCTGCGATTCCATATATTGTCTCAGTTTTGCTGTATAACGTGCAGTATAGATGTAAGAAGGGTAAAAATTGATTTTTGCACGTTAAAACAATCTACATACTAAAGCTGAAAGGGATTCAGTGCTTAAAAAAGTTGTTTATTTCCTTCCTCTGTCATCAGCAGTTGATAGTAAGATTTAAAAACAAAAAAAAGCTCTCTCTCCGTTCGAGCTTGTAGTTTAGTTTTTGCCTGAATCGTTTTAAAGCTTTTTTCTGTTGGCAAGTTGAAAGCACCTCCATCGAACGCATAATTCTGAGAGACACCTGACATTACTGTAGCCGGGAAATAAAATAACGAGTGATTAACCTTCCGAGCTCGCTTGTTCTAAACCTGGTGCTGGCTCATTTCTTGCTGCAGCTGGAATGTGGCTGTCTGGTGAAAGACAGGCAGATGAGTAAATGGGAGCACGGCTCTGCAGCAAAGGCAACTCAAAAGACTCTTTATCTGAGCAGCGCAGATAACTCTTGAAAGCTGACTGCTGTTCACGTCTGCTTTGGTACGTCATTTGACCACGTCCTCTGCATTTGACACTGGATTTTTGGAGGGAGAAAAGGCATCACATCTGGTGTGGCAGAGATTGAAATTGCTGCTTTTCTGAACCAGTGCAGTCTTCCCTCATTATCTGGCAGGTTCTTTTCCTTTGGTGCTGGTATAATGAAGGGCTACAGGACTATTTAATGGGGCTGTAAATAAACCCCGAGTCGTTTACTGCCAAAGAACAGAAAGTGGAGCCTGATTCACATTGCCATTCAAAAGGAGAAGTGCCATTTAGTCAGCCATGGCTCAGTGGGTAGCACTCTCCCCTCGGAGTCAGAAGGTTGTGGGTTCAAGTCCCACTCCAGAGACCTGAGCACAAAAATCTAGGCTGACACTCCAGTGCTGCACTGTCAGAGGTGCCGTTTTTTGGATGAGACATTGAACTGCTCTCTCAGGTGGACGTAAAAGATCCTATGGCACTATTTCGAAGAAGAGCAGGGGTGTTATCCCCGGTGTCCTGGCCAAAAGTTATCCCTCAATCAACATCTAAAACAGATTATCTGGTAATTTCCTCATTGCTGTTTGTGGGAGCTTGCTGTGCACAAATTGGCTGCCATGTTTCCTACATTACAACAGTGACTACAATTCCTAAAAAAAAAGTACTCATTGGCTGTAAAGCACTTTGGGACGTCCGGTGGTCGTGAAAGGTGCTATATAAATGCAAGTCTTTCTTTTCTTTCTCTCTCTCTTTCTCTCTCTCTCTCTCTTTCTCTTTCTCTTTCTCTCTCTTTCTTTCTTCTTGTTTGTACTTTTTGGATTATTAGAGGATGGTCACTGCCTTTTTAGGAAGTGAAATGAAATGAAATAACTAGCATGGTCATTGTGTTTCGTGATGTCACACATAAGAGTGAATTATATTTTCGGTGCACAGAGTACATTGCCACATTACCTGTTTAGAAACAGGACTTCAGAGGAACATATTTACAGAGGTGAGAATGGCCCTTTAGCGTAAACCTGTTTTCTACCATGGACTGCAGCACAGTTCATGACATGTAGTAACATCCAGTTATAGTAAGTAGAAATAGTACAGATGTTCGTTGTTGGAAGATGAGTGATGGCGGTTCTGCCCATCAGTGTTTTGATGGATAACGTATGTGGTGCTGTAGTAATGGAAATGAGAGGAAATCCATTCCAGCCATTTTGAGAAATGTAAATGAGAGCAGTAAGGGCCTGGTAATGAGAGAGGACTCTCCATAGTCGTCTTCATATTTTGTGTAGTGTATTGACTCATAAAATGTCATTTAGTTTTAGTCTTATTGTCCCAAACCCTTACGTTAACTCCTATTCAGGCAATAGACCTTTATTTGGGAGGCTGGAACCTTTTCTATGGCTGCCGTTGATGCCTTCTTTCAGTGGTCGATGTTGAATTCAGAGATGAGCGGCCCACAGGGACCAAGATCATTTCTAACATTGTGATGCTCCATTTACTGGTTGTTGTGCGCTCTACAGAGAGCAGGCACGGACTCGATGGGCCGAATGGCCTCCTTCTGTGCCGTAGTGGGAACTTGTGCATGGAGTCAGAAGAGATAGGAGAGGTGATGAATGAATACTTTTCGTCAGTGTTCACCGAGGAGAGGGGCCATGTTCTTGAGGATGAGAGTGTGATAAAGGTGGATAGGCTGGAGGTGGTAGATGTTCTGAGGGAAGATGTTTTAGCAATTTTGAAGAACCTGAGGGTCGATAAGTCCCCTGGGCCAGATGGGATATATCCTAGGATTCTTTGGGAGGCAAGGGAGGAGATTGCAGAGCCTCTGGCTTTGATCTTTGGGTCCTCACTGTCCACGGGGATGGTGCCAGAGGACTGGAGAGTGGCGAATGTTGTTCCTCTCTTCAAGAAAGGAAATAGGAATGACCCTGGTAATTATAGGCCGGTTAGTCTTACTTCGGTGGTTGGTAAGATAATGGAAAAGGTCCTGAGGGATAGGATTTATGACCATTTGGAAAGGGGCAACTTAATCAGGGATAGTCAACACGGATTCGTGAAGGGTAAGTCTTGCCTAACAAATTTGATTGAATTCTTTGAGGAGGTAACTAAGTGTGTAGATGAAGGTAGAGCAGTTGATGTCGTATACATGGATTTTAGTAAGGCGTTTGATAAGGTTCCCCATGGTCGTCTCATGAAGAAAGTAAGGAGTTGTGGGATAGAGGGAAATTTGGCCGATTGGATAAGTAACTGGCGATTCTGTATCTAATTTACTTCACCTGAGGAAGGAGCAAATCGATAGCTCCGAAAGCTTGTGATTTCAAATAAAACTGTTGGACTATAACCTGGTGTTGTGCGACCTCTCAATTTTATCTCATAGAAGGCAGAGGGTGGTGGTGGATGGAACATTTTCGGACTGGAGACCAGTTACCAGCGGTGTGCCACAGGGGTCGGTGCTGGGTCCTCTGCTGTTTGTGATTTTTATCAATGACTTGGAGGAGGGGACTGAAGGGTGGATCAGTAAATTTGCTGATGACACCAAGATTGGTGGAGTAGTGGATGAGGTGGAGGGCAGTTGTAGGCTGCAAAGAGACATTGATAGGATGCAGAGCTGGGCCGAAAAATGGCAGATGGAATTTAACCCTGATAAGTGTGAGGTGATTCATTTTGGTAGGGCAAATTTGAATAAGGATTACAGGGTCAACGGTAGGGTTCTGAGGAACGTGGAGGAGCAGAGGGATCTGGGGGTTCATATCCACAGATCTCTGAAGGTTGCCACTCAAGTGGATAGAGCAGTAAAGAAGGCCTATGGTGTGTTGGCGTTTATTAACAGAGGGTTTGAGTTTAAGAACCGTGAGGTTATGCTGCAACTGTACAGGACCTTGGTGAGACCACATTTGGAATATTGTGTGCAGTTCTGGTCACCTCACTATAGGAAGGACGTGGAAGCATTGGAAAGAGTGCAAAGGAGATTTACCAGGATGCTGCCTGGTTTGGGGGGGAGGTCTTATGAGGAAAGATTGAGGGAGTTGGGGCTTTTCTCTTTAGAGCGGAGGAGGATGAGAGGCGACTTAATAGAGGTTTATAAGATGATGAGGGGGATAGATAGAGTGGATGTTCAGAGACTATTTCCTCGGGTAGAGGCAGCTGTTACAAGGGGGCATAACTATAAGGTGCATGGGGGGAGATATAGAAGGGATGTCCGAGGTAGATTCTTTACTCAGAGAGTGGTTGGGGTGTGGAATGGACTGCCTGCTGTGATAGTGGAGTCGGACACTTTAGGAACTTTCAAGCGGTTATTGGATAAGCACATGGAGCACACCAGAGTGATAGGGAGTGTGATAGCTTGATCTTGGTCTCGGACAATGCTCGGCACAACATCGAGGGCCGAAGGGCCTGTACTGTGCTGTACTGTTCTATGTTCTATGTTATGACTCTAGTTCTTATTAGTCACTCTTAACTTGGCAATCTTTGTTTGAAATCAAGTCCTGTACTGCTACTTGATCAGGCCGGTTTTTGTTGCGTCAAACTGGAGAATGCTCTTAGTTAAGCCGTCTCTCTGAGACAAATGCCTCACAGTCATAAGTTGCTGAAAGTTGTAACAAAACTATATTGCGATGTCCTTACTCTCTCATGGTGCAAATGTGGTCAGTTGGGCATTTAATTAAATTTGTATGCAAATAAATGCAACTCAGACCTTGAGTCATGTTAAATTGGACAGGTATGTACCTGCAGAAATTTGTGCTTCATTTTTTTGAAACAACTAAATTGGTATTTTTCACAGTGAATCTCATCTACGAATCACTGAAATTGTTTCTTTATTTTAGTTTGCATAATTTTCTACACGAGGAAGAAGAACCAGGGAACAGCCCGTGGCAGTACATAAAACCACTTACCTTCTGTGGCCGAGTCATTTTCAGGACTCACTTGCCCCTCAATTACAAATTCTATGTGTTAAATTTAATCTACTTTAGTTTTTCTCCTCCCTTCAAAACAAACTTTATCACTGTAATTTTTTTTTGCTGCCCTGATTCATTGACCCCACCCCCCACCCCGCCGAATCACAAAACTCTTAGGGTGGGAATTTGTTTTGGCCAGTTTGCGCGCCTGAAGTAGGTGGCGCGCTGGGAGCACGCGCCATAATCTGGAGGCCAGAGGCTCACCTGAAATTGGGCCCCCGAGCAGTGGATGCCAACTGGGCGTTCAGAGGCAACGCACCGGTTCCACAAGGACGAAGTTCGGCTGCCTGCCTCCTCGGGTGGAGTCTGGCAGGGGGGAAAGGGGAGGCGATTGGGAGGGGGCCTGCAGCGGTCTGCAGGACTGCCTTAATGCCAAGAGGAGCACTCCTACTCCTCCCAACTCTACGTTCTGCTAAGTATTTTTTTTTTTAAAACATACCTTTTTGGTGGCGGCTTCCAGCGGTCCCGTTAAGGACCGTTGGTTTGGCCGTGTGTAGGCATGCACGTTCATGGCAATCCAATTTCGGGAAAGGGGGCCTCAAAAAGGCGCTCGTCTCCCTATTCGCATATGCAAAGGGCAACACGCCTGTTTCAGGCGAGGGCCTGGATGCCTATACTGAAGCATTAATCAACTTAGCATTGGGCACACTTCCAGAGCGGCATGTGCCGCCCATCATATTGAACACTTAGGCGCCCATTTTGCGTCTGTAAGACCAGGCATAATGAATTTCTAGGCCCTTGTGTTTTGAACTTAAATTTTGTGCTGATTTTGTAAAGAAAGTCTTGCATTTCTATGGCGCCTTTCACAACCTCAGGACCTTCCAAACCACTTTACATCCAATGAAGTACTTTTGAAGTGTAGTCACTGTTAGTCATAGAGTCATAGAGTTATACAGCACAGAAAGAGGCCTTTTGGCCCATCGTGTCCGCGCCGGCCATCAAGCCCTGTCTATTCTAATCCCATTTTCCAGCACTTGGTCCGTAGCCTTGTATGCTATGGCGTTTCAAGTGCTCATCTGTAATGCAGGAACAGTGCTAAAATGGTAATAATGGAGTAGGATAAATCTGTGCTTTTTTTCTGCAGTATGAAGCTGCCATTGTTATTTTTTTGTGTTTTGGATTCTACAAAAACCACAAAATTCTGCAGTGATTGCAAACTGTGCTGAAGATACAAACGGAAAATGTGGGGGAAGATGATGAGAAAAACCATACTTGCTTCTAAAACAAGCTCTAGCTTGTGCTTTCATCACATCATCTATTTTAAACTCCTGTGATCTAAAACAATGCAATTGTGGTGAAATATACAGCATTTTATTCTTAGGAAATATATCTACTTCAGCACTGAACCATTTTACTGGTTTAAGACTCTGGTTAGTTCATGTTCAGTAAATAAAATGTTCTCAATTACAGAAACGAATCACTTTGGTTTTCAGGGCATACGGCAGTATTCTATTTCAAACAATTTCATTTTAATATATAAAAAGTTTCTTTTAAAAAAAAGTGAAAGAAAAGCTTCTGTGTAACTATCCAGATTTTAGCTTTTCATTTCCCGAATAGCAAACACACTAACAGTTTCTTCAGAAAGTTGGACTCAAAAAAATAAGAGCAAAACCATGCAATTCTGCTTTTTCAAAATAAAAAAAAATTATTTCATAATGCCATCAGAATTTTACTAAAATATTAAGCCTTTCAGTGACTATTTTTAAATTTTATTTAAACCCAGTATCTGAGAAAATAAGATAAATTGCAATCCTGCAAAAAATAACTTGCAAGACACCCTTTGTCAACATTCCAACCACAGAGATGGACCCTGCAGTAAATACATCCACGTTTCAAAAACACTGATGTCTCTCTAATTAATGGTAATTAATTGTAAGTAAATGGATTTAAATTAACTTAGGAGAAAAGAAAGCTTTCACAATGACAAATTATGCTGTATGTAATTGTTTTTTTATTAACATCAAATAATGTAAACTGAAGGACACCAGTCTACTCGAAGAGTTAGTACCTAATGTTCCATATCAGATCCGTACAATGTCATAACTGAATACAGATTAGGCAGTGTCCTTTTATGTAGGTTGAACTGGAGAGAGCCAGGCACTGCTGCTTGCCAAGTATATTATCTTGGTGAAGCCGGTTGCCTCCTCTCCCCGTTTACGAAGGCAATGCCCACAGAGTGCAGAGCCAAGCCAGTAGAGGCATGTGGGACATGTAGCACATTGTTATTCCGTCCTCATTTAAAAAAAAAAAATTCAACATTTTAAATGCACGACAAAAGAGGCCAGCCTTTGGCTGAGGATGTGCAAAAAATATGACTTCCATTTGTGAAAAGTTCCTCTTCAACAGGAAAGAGTGGCTCCTGACAGGTTCGCAGTGATTGGAGAAAATTCCTCGGAGAAGTTACGATCGGCCTTAATTGCCTGGGCTATGCCGCGTGTACATGGGCTGTTAAACTAGTCAGAAGGGTTTGGGCTTATCGTAGTTTGGTGTTTATGTCGTGAGCGAGTGCACTACCTGCCGCCCTGTGTGTGTGTGTTTTCCTCCCCCCCCCCCCCACCCCCCCAGCACCCTTCCAGTGAGAGCACTGAGCAACCCAACAATAAATCTATGAGGTTGACAGTGCGCTAGCCTAGTGCTCCTTTGCCCTCAATTTCAGTTAGACGGGCCATTGCAAACTCATTACAAACTGTTTATTCTGTGACTTTGACTCTTGTCCTGATGAACAAAAGAGGGAGAGAGAGAAAGAAGCTAAGGACAGTAAAAAAAAAAGCAGCCGGCCACAACCAGCTGGGGGAGATGGAGGGAAGGGGGTGGGGGGGGGGGGGGAAGAAAGCCAGTCCTTATATTTTACTATTTTTAAATAAAACTGACGGCAGGGCACCAAAAACAAACCTCGCTGAAAACAACTCTGAAGATGACACGCTCCTTTGATTCTGTAATCGGCCGGCCTTGACGCTCGGATACATTATACCCACGTCGCGTTATTTTCCACGTAGAGTTCAGCTTATTCAGCAAAATTGGCCAATTTGATACACGTATTATCATTTCCAAATTTAAAAAAAAAAATTTTTTTTTAAACTGTTAAAGGTTCGACTCCTGCGCCATGTAGTTTAATGCAGCTCGCAGTGTTATTGTTTTAACCCTTTTACCCAATGCACGTCGTTTAACCCTCTTCAGCGCTGCAGTCATATCTCTGGGTAGGGGGGGAAAAGCTCTCTTTTTATTTTACTTATTTTGAGCATTCTTCATGTGCGTACGCAATGGTGTTTCATATTGGGCCAAAAATTGATCCCGCTGCGCGAGAGTAAGCACTAAGTGCACTGCGTACTCTCGCGTATTCTCTCTCCAATTGCCGGTTTTCTGCATGCCCTGCGCATGCGCTGAAAACCGGCACTTGGTCTTTGGAAAAGGGGGCGGTTCCTCGGTGCATCGCGTGCGCGCTACAGGCTGCGCGCACGCTGTGCACTTCGTGCTTTGGACGCGCAGGTAAGGACGGAAGATTTTAGAAATGGAAAAAGGAGTAAGACCCACTTTTAACAAGGTAAGTAGTGAATTAAGTATTTTTTTGAATTTTTTTTAACAGGTATATCTTTTTTAGAGACTTTAAAGACAGGTAAGTTTATTTTTATAACTTTTTTAAAGATTTTAAATTTTTTCAAAAATTTAATTTTTTATTTAAAATGGTTAATTTATTTAACTATACTTATTTTATTAATGTGATGGGTTTTTTTTTAAATTTAATTGAGGTTTAGCTGTTATTTTGGGGGGGTGTAAGATTCATAGCTTTCACAGCACGTATGTGAAACTTATGAATGGAAGATGGTGTGCTGCCATTGGCTCTAACTGAGTCACGTGATCCCACAGCTCGCACGAATTCACTACGCCGGTGGGATACGCAAGCACTGCCCAGCTGATGTCTGGAACATCAAGTTCGTGCGAGCTGGATCTGAAAAAGCCAACGCGGAGTGAGAGATCGCGCCTGCTCCTTACCCCCGCGGGAACAGAGCGAGATCAATTTCTGGGCCATTATTGAAGCAAATGAAATTAGGAGCAACTTTTCCAACGCCCCATTGCGTATATCCACTGAACGGTGGAGCCATACAGAGCAGGAAGGTCCTGAGTTCAGTTCCTAGTCTGTGCTGTGTTAGCTGATGTCAGTCAAGGTGACGTTAGGGACACTACAGCTGGCCCTGGGAGTGCACGTGTCGGGAAAGGATTGGGTTTAGCGGCACCGCAGCCTACGATCTAATGATACGCCAACACTTGACAGCCCGGCGTACACATGAATACTAGCCACTTGGGTAAAGTACTAGAGGGCAATTGGTGCCAATGGAACCGAATCCCCCCCTCGCCACCCTGCCTACAAGAATTCAACAACAGTCAGGAGAGGGGAAGAGTGAAAAAATCAACAGGCCAAGTTAGCGAGGAGAGGATAGGTTTAGTTTTTGTGCTGCTGTCACAGTATCTGTGAATTTCTAAACCATTTCAGTGCTGAGAGGGTTAATGAAAGCCACACATCCAATATGAAGTCCTGGCTGTGGTGACTCAACATTTGAAAATGAATTTGTTGCACTATTTATTGAACAGTTGTCTTTTCTATAAGTCACTACATAGCCTCGACTTCTAATGATATGGGAAAAAACACAAGTTAACGTCATCCTGGAAGTTTTTGTTCGTGTTATTTGTAACTGAGTGTCTAACAATAGGGTTAATATACAAGGCTTTCATGAGCGACTCTACTGGAACGCATCACCTTAATGAACACATGTAGTGCTGTAGTTGTTAACTGCCACAAAGTCTTTGTTATCCGACAGTAAGTTCAAACATCAAATAATATGAAGGCTTTGCGATTGAAAACCACATTGCATCAAGGCAACTTTATTTTTCAAACTTTTTAATATAGAGACAATCATACACTCACCAAACACTATGGGGGCGATTTTATTAATGGGGGCGCGTTGGAGGCGGGACTGCTGCTTGGCGGGTCGATGTCCCGCCTCCATCGATTTGTGGCCAACCCACGCTATTTTCCCTTGATTGACCTTGTTAAGCCCGCCCAGCGGGCTTAGCAGGCCAATTAAGGGAAAGCCGGTTGCAGAGAACGTCAACGTATGACGTTTCATTTTGACAGATGAATTGTCATCGTTTGACAGCTCTGTGAAGCTGTCAAACACTGACATTTTCTGCAGTTTGATGAGGTCTTGCATTCAAGACCTCATCAAACTTCTTTCTTTTACAGAAATGAGATGGTTGTTGCATCTGAGAATGCAACGGCCATCTGTCATCCCCAACACGGAGGTGCGAGACTCTCCGCATACACAACGACTGAAGCCTGCAGGAAGAAACAAAGGTAAGTACACTTTTAAAAACACTTTGCACTTACCTCAGATACTCACCTCTACACTCTTGCACCCATCACTTACCTTCACACCACACTTTTGCACCCCCCCCCCCCCCGCAGACCTAGTACTCGCTGAGCTGAGCTGGCGAGTTTTGGAGCCTTCGGGAAGCCCGCACTTGTGAGGGCAAAAAGGGGATAATCCTATTTTCTGCCTGTTAACGACCTGTTAACAGGCAGTTAATAGGCTTTAATCCCTTCCCGCCTCCAAGGAGACGGGACCCGGCGCGGGACGGCTACCCGCCTCCTGGGATGGAGGCGGGTTGGGCACCCGCCCCCAAATTCTGCCATTTTCCCGGCAGTCCCGCCTCCCCAGGGCTGGCAAAATCGCCCCCTATGGCTCTCTTCCAGAAACATCTGTTTTCATAGAATCATACAGCACAGTTGGAAGACATTCGACCCATCATGCTCTTTCAAAGAGCTCTCCAATTAGTCCCACTCCTTTGCTCTTTTCCCCATAGCCCTGCAAATGTTTCCTTTTCAAGTATATTTATCCAATTCCCTTTGAAAGTTACTATTGAATCTGCTTCCAACACCCTTTCAGGCAGCGCGTTCCAGATCATAACAACTCGCAACGTAAAAAAATTTCTCTGCATCTCTCCTTTGCTTCTTTTGCCAATTACCTTAAATCTGTGTCCACTGGTTACTGACCTTCCTGCCAGTGGAATCAGTTTCTCCTCGTTTACTCTATCAAAATCTCTCATAATTTTGATCACCTGTTTTTACTTCTCTATTTACTAAAACTAGTAAAGTTGGCACGGAGATAGAATCATTTTTGCCCTTCTTTAGAATCTGTGGTCTTATCTTACCAAGTGTTATTGTAGTTCATTTAAATTAAAACGATTCTTTCTAAAAAACCAAAGAAAATGTGTGATCTAGTGCACTCATGCAGCTTCACAGATGGATGCATGCTCAAAGTCCAACCCTTTCCCCATTCAGTTTGTAGCGCAGTCACCTCTGGGTCAGAGCTTGTGCATTCAAGCCCCACAGCAGGACTTTAAGCACATAATCAGGGTTGGCACTTCAGCGCAGTAGTGAGGGAGTGCTGCACCATCAGAACTATTGTCCTTCAGATGAAACACGGTGGCATAGTGGTTAGCACTGTTGCCTCACAGCGCCAGGGACCCGGATTCGAATCCGGCCTCGGGTGACTGTCTGTGTGGAGTTTGCACATTCTCCCCGTGTCTGCGTGGGTTTCCTCCGGGTGCTCCGGTTTCCTCCCACAGTCCAAAGATGTGCGGGTTAGGTTGATTTGGCTATGATAAATTGACCCTTAGTGTTAGGGGGATTAAATATGTGGGGTTACGGGGATAGGGTGGGATATGTGTCGGTGCAGGCTCGATGGGCCAAAATGGCCTCTATCTGCACTGTGGGGATTCTGTGATTCTGTGAAACCATGTCCCCTTCTGCCTGTTCAGGTGCCAAGGCATTCTTCAAAGAACAGGGAATTCTTCTAGTGCCTCCCTATCTCTGTAATCTCCTCCAGCCCTATAGCCCTCCAAGATATCTGTGCTCCTCCAATTCTGCCTCTTGATTTTAATCGTTTCACCATTGGCAGCTGTGCCTTCAACTACCAAGGCCCTGAGCTCTGGAATTCCCTCCCTAAATTTCTCCTCTTCTCTACCTCTCTTTCCGTCTTTAAGACGCTCCTTTTAAACCGCCCTCTTTGACCAACCTTTGGTCACCTGTCCTAATATCTCCTTATGTTGCTCGGTGTCAAATTTTGGTTGAAGCCCCTTGGGACGTTTTATTACATTAAAGGCGCTATATAAATACAAGTTGTTGTTGTAGCGTCCTGGCCAACATTCTTCCTTCAACCACAGTATCAAAACAAAGACTATTCATCTCATGGCTGTTTGTGGGACTTCTCTGTGCGCTTTGGGATGTGTATGAGAGACACGATGAGGCACTATATGAATGAAAGTTCTTTCTTTGCACCGTAGTGTCTCTTAACTATCAACCATTTCATGGTGGGGAGGAAGCAGAAGTGAGTGGTCAGGCAATTCCCCTCAGGGAAGGTGGGAGGGAAAAATGGAACAAGAGTCACTCGCACGGTTATATCTGCCTATCATCTGCGACAAGGTTCAGAGTGCCTTTGGAGAGGCCTGTGATTAGATGTCTGCCCTCTCGCTCGCAGGTAGCGAGTGACCTTAGGAGTCAGCGTGGAGAGAAAATAAACGTGCTCTGAAAAAAAGTTTATTTCATTGGAGTTTTGTCGTTCATTTAGGAGATAGCACAGGGAAGCTTATATTAAATGACAATTGCTCTTTGAGATCATTTGTACTTTTCCATTTAAAAAAAATATATAGTTAAGAAGAAAAGTGTGAATAAAGGGAGAGAAGATGAAAAAGGAGGGGAAAAAATTCCACTCCAAAAAGAGTATCACGGGCATCCCTTTTCTAAAAAATCAGCCCATTTCCAGAGACTAATCTTCAACAGCCTTCTTTTATTTTTCAGTACGTTTTTAAACAAAAATATTAAAAGGCGTGACTGCTGCCAATATCATAAGGGAGAACAGCTCGGATGAGTTACTGAAGCACGCAGTGTGAGAGAGCTGCATTAATATAAATAGAGCTACAATCATTAAGCAGGGGTGCTTCAGTGATTGTGTCACGCCAACTATACATGTTAATTCCGCTCCTTCACACTGTTGGACTCAGTAACTCCTCCAAGTCAATTCTCCTGATGTCATCTGCACTCCCTATTTAACCCCACATATACAAAATGTTCAACTGACTGGATCAGATGGAAAGACACACAAAACAAAATAATTTTAAAGTTAATGAGAATTCTTTGTCACTGATTTTTAAAATGGGTGCTGATGGCAAGTCTCCATGTGTAAAATGGGTCCTCACAGTAAGGCTTCCCATGCAGAATGGGTCCTAATAGTGAGTCTCCCTTTGAAAATGGGTCCTCACAATGTGGCTCCATGGGCTATGATGTCTAGACTCCCTGTCTAAAATGGGTGCTCATAGTGAGTTTCCCCAAGATATCTGCGCTCCTCTAATTGTGGCCTCTTGAGCATCCCTGATTTTAATCGCTCCACCATTGGCGGCCATGCCTTCAGCTGCCAGGGCCCTAAGCTCTGGAATTCCCTCCCTAAACCTCTCCGCCTCTCTACCTCTCTTTCCTCCTCTAAGATGCTCCTTAAAACCTACCTCTTTGACCAAGCTCTTGGTCATCTGGCCTAATTTCTCCTTATGTGGCACAGTGTCAAATTTTGTTTTACAACACTCCTGTGAAGCGCCTTGGGACATTTTACTATGTTAAAGGCGCTATATAAATACAAGTTGTTGTTGTTGATGGCGAATCTCCCTCTTAAAATAGTTACTGATGTGCAAATCTCCCTTTGTGAAACAACTCTTGATGTTAGGGCTGCCATGATTTAGCCAGTCTAGAACTGTACGAGAACAAGCATTCAAAACCTGCTGTGTGCGTGTATAAAACTGGTCCATTTGCAATTGCCTAAACACGAAACTGGCCAACTCGTGCATACGCGTTACTTTTTAAAAATTGAATACTGTACTTTTTATCTCCAGCTTTCGATTATTTAAATTACAAAATGGCCACTCACCAAAGCTATACTGGCAGTCACCCTACTTGATGGTGAGACTCTTTAATAATTTTCAATCTACATATCAGGCTGAAGATTAAATAGCAACAGTGGATAGAAGCAATCCTCTGAACCGTCTGAGCTAATATTTTTAATTTACTTATTTTGTTTTTTGGTTGCTGGGGCGGCGGGGGGGAGATGGTGGAGGGGGATAATTTTTTTAAATCTTTCTGGACTTCAATAGATTTTAAGTATAATTGCAGGTAGCACCTTAGCCCAGACCACTCTGTTAACTTTTTATCCATTTCTGTTGTGTTCATCCTCTCTTTCTGCTCCTGTTAGAGGTTAAGAGGAGATTTGCTAGAGGTTTTCAGAATCATGAATTGGTTTTGATAAGAGTAAATAAAGAGAAACTGCCTCCAGTGGCGGGAGGGGCGGTAACCAGAGGACACAGATTTAAGTTGATTGGCAAAAGAACCACGAGGAAACAGTTTTTTTACACAGCGAGTTGCTGTGATCTGGAACGCGCTGCCTGAAAGGGCGGTGGAAGCAGATTCAATAGTAGCTTTCAAAAGGGAATTGGATAAAAACTTGACGGGAAAAATTTTGCAGGGCTGTGCGGGAAAGAGCGGGGGAGTGGGATTCATTGGATAGCTCTACCAAAGAGCTGGCACAGGCACGATGGGCTGAATGGCCTCCTTCGCTGCTGTATGATTCTACGATTCTATTCTATGATTCACTGACTGGATTAGCATGGATTGACAAACAGCACTGCAGCTGTTTAATAGAAGGGACTTTGTGGATTTCTACCTACACCCCGGAGTTCTTGTATTCCATTGTTTCCTAAGTAAAGGGCAGCACTGAGCTGAGTGTCGGGATACATCTTAGCCCCTTTCAGTTGGGTGTGGGTGTGCTCCAGTTGTTTTGAAGCATACTGCAAAGGCCCCTTTTAATTCTGCTGTTGAAATGGTTATTATTACTGGAATGTCACCAAGTCCTAATCATTTAGCTTCTCTCTGGAGTGAGATATTCTTAGTAACAAATGCAGAGCTTGAGCAGTTTGGCGCCCAAAATAGTTGCCAAAAAAAATAAAAACTATTGGCACGGAGAATGCCCGCCAGCAAAACTTAAGTGTGTTCTGTACAACAATGTGGTTTATTCGTGGCAAGTATTTTGCGTTGGAATTTTTTCGTGTTTTGTAATGATGGGTCAGTGGGAAAAGACATTTCTCAGTGGAAAATCTGACTTTGCGGCAAAATGTGCCGTTTATAAATGAGAATAATTAATTTTCACCCTGCTGTTGTGTAACTGCCAATGAGAAGTGGAGGAGTTTACAACAACAACTTGCTTTTATATAACTCCTTTAACCTAGTTAGTGGGGGGTCCGGAACTCACTGCCTGAAAGGGTGGTAGAGGCAGAAACCCTCATCGCATTTAAAAAGTACTTGGTTATGCCCTTGAAGTGCCGTAACCTACAGGGCTACGGACCAAGAGCTGGAAAGTGGGATTAGGCTGGATGGTTCGTTTTCAGCCGGCACGGACACGATGGGCCGAATGGCCTCCTTGTGTGACGTAAATTTCTATGATTCTAGTTGCGCATTGGGCGTTGTTATAGGTCACTACAACAACAAGTTGGATTCATTTAGAACCAAAAAAAATGCTGAAGATGTTCAGCAGGTCAGACAACATTTGACAAATCAGCAGGTTTATTTTTGCTTTTATTCAGCACCTTTTACGTCGCAAAAAAAAAACCCCAAGGCGCGTGACAGAGGCATGAGGAAAATAGATGCACTGCTGAAGGAGGAGTGATTCGGTGGGTGGCCAAAATCTTGGTTTGAGAGGCGGCTTTTAAGGAGAGTCTCGCGGAGAGGGGACAGGAGAAGTGGAGGAGTTTACAACAATAACTTGCATTTATCTAGCACCTTAGTAACATAGTAAAACATCCCAAGGCGCTTCACAGGAGCGTTATCAAACAAAATTTTACACCGAGCGCCATAAGGAGATATTAGTACAGGTGACCAGTGGGGTCTCTAAGCTGCGCGGCCGCACAGTAATTTGAAAGGTCCCGCACAGGCCACTCACCGATTTCTCCATTGTAAATCCGCGCATGCGCGGAAATTTAAAGGGACCGCGCACTAAAAGAAACAGGCCGCGCAGAAAAAAGCGCAGCTCACAGGGAACATTGCGGGTGACCCAAAGCCTGGGGAGTGGTGTGTGGTACAGGGAGACCTCAGAAGAAGAAGAAGAAGAAGGGAAAGAAAAATTTCTTTGTCCCAGGTTTTTTTTTAAAACAAAAGAGAGACGAGGGCGGGAATAAAATGAAATATTGTGTGCTGCTGTGTGCTTGACTGAGCAGGGAGAGCATTCAGCACATTCTGCTCTCCTCTGTCACAACCTTGGGCAACTGCAGAAAGAAAGTAAGACTTGCATTTATATAGCGCTTTTCAGCACCTCGGGACGTCCTAGAGCGCCTTACAGCCAATGAAGTACTTTTTGAAGTGTTGTCGCTGTTACACTGTAGGAAACACAGCAGCCAATGTGCGCACAGCAAGCTCCCACAAACAGCAATTTGATAATGACCAGATAATCTGTTGTCGTGATGTTGGTTGAGGGATAAATATTGGCCCAGGACACCGGGGAAGAACTCCCCATGCCGTTTGGTTCCAAAAATCCAGTTTTTGATTTTATTCGACATGAGTGGCGTGAGCACAGAAACACTCGATAGTTCAGTCAATCTCCTTCGCCTCAGATTTGCAGTGTTCAGCGTTCAGTACATCAGTTGTGCAGATGACATTTGATAGAAACAACATTTTGAAAGTCATTAGGACAATTCCGCTTTCAAAAGGTTTAAAATCTTCAATCAAATAGTGCTCAAAGATTTTACCGCTGTGATAAGTGGATTCTCCTCACTGCTTTCTGAATGTACATTACCTTTCCATCGTATAAAACTGCAAAAATATGTTTTGCACTACCTTACGAATATTATAAATAGAATTTAAGAAATGCACAGCACTTCAAATCAGGTCTCCCGAACTGCATCCTCATTTCGCAGTCCTCAAGACATTTAGAAGTTAATACCTTGCAGATTTTATGATTTGCTGAAATAGTATTTTGTAGTTTATATTCTGCAGTCTTTTGCTGCACTATTATCTGCTGTTAAGGATATTTTCCCCACAGAGGAATTCTGGTTCCATGAGCTGCAAAACCTTTGAGATGCTTGCTGGTGTGTAGGTTGGGAGCGTCCATACCAGGTCTGTGCTTCTGAAGTGTTTAATCCTCCAAATGAATAATTATCTAAGCTTTGCAAAAAAAAATAGTGCGTGCAAATGGTAAATTCAAACCACGAGGCGCAATGCCACGGAGATTTTGAAAATATCTGCTCCCTCGTTTCATTTTCAAAATCATTTTTCTTTTGCCAGTCACAGAGCTGGCCTGAGTCCAGGGCTGCTATTTGTTCAGGAGGGGTGCGTACATATGTGTCATCGTGTATGTGTGTGTGTGTGTGTGTGTCATTGTGTGTGTGTCATTGTGTGTGTGTCATTGTGTGTGTGTCATCGTGTGTGTGTCATCGTGTGTGTGTGTGTGTGTGTGTGTGTCATTGTGTGTGTGTGTGTGTGTGTGTGTGTGTGTCATTGTGTGTGTGTGTCATTGTGTGTGTGTGTGTGTGTCATTGTGTGTGTGTGTGTGTGTGTGTCATTGTGTGTGTGTCTCATTGTGTGTGTGTGTCATCGTGTGTGTGTGTGTGTCATTGTGTGTGTGTGTGTGTCATTGTGTGTGTGTGTGTCATTGTGTGTGTGTGTGTGTCATTGTGTGTGTGTGTCATTGTGTGTGTGTGTGTCATTGTGTGTGTGTGTGTGTCATTGTGTGTGTGTGTGTGTGTGTGTGTGTGTGTCATTGTGTGTGTGTGTGTCATTGTGTGTGTGTGTGTGTGTGTCATTGTGTGTGTGTGTGTGTGTGTCATTGTGTGTGTGTGTGTGTGTCATTGTGTGTGTGTGTGATCGTGTGTGTGTGTGTGTGTGTGATCGTGTGATCGTGTGTGTGTGTGTCATTGTGTGTGTGTGTGTGTGTGTGTGTGTGTGTACCACAAATGGTGCACTACGCAGGGGCAAGATGATCTCCTTACTACTAAACATATATTTTAAGTATCTTTTGTCTCCGGGTTCCTACGTTAATATCGGCCCAATTACTCCGATGTTCTGCTTATCCTCTTGTATATGTTGACAGTTTCCTCCTTGTTGAACTTTCAGCTTTTATTTCCTCCTCCTCCTTCATCTCCAACATTTCGGCTAAAGGCCCTATGGAGCACATCCGCACAATCTTTCAGAATCGGTGAGGAGCATCTCTTTCTGCCATCTGCATTTAGAATACATTAGAATGAACAGGCCAGCCCACTACTGTGATTAGTCGAGTCATTGTATGAGTTCGATGACAATAGGATAATGGAACAAGATGTTCTAAACCTAATAATAGAAAAAGTTATAGTAATGACTAAACTCAAAGGTGTATTTTTTGTCATTTGTCGTGCGTGACATTTAATTAAGAATGACTTTGGAGCCCTCACCTGATATTTTATTGCAAAAGTCTTTTTTCAGCTGAAGCTACTTTTCTTAAAGGGACATTATTTTCATGAATGTGTTTGGCAAATCATTTCATTTGGGGAGTGGAAAAAGCCACAAGAGCTGTTTTTTTTAACAAGACTTCACGCACAAGTGATGTTTTGATGTGATTTACGTTATTGTTTTGGTTGCAAACAAATGGGCGGAGATTTTATTGGTCAATCTCCTTTAAGGTATTTTCCCTTCCTCTCCCCTTACTTAGTAAGAGCTCTTACTTAGTGAGAGCAAGGGGAGTTCTCCCAGTGTCCTGGCCGATATTTATCCCTCAACCATCACCTAAAACAGATGATCTGGTCATTTATTTCATTGCTGTTTGTGGGAGCTTGCTGTGTGCAAATTGGCTGCCACGTTTCCTACATTACAACAGTGACTACACTTCAAAAAGTACTTCATTGGCTGTAAAGCGCTTTGGGACGTCCTGAGGTTGTGAAAGGCGCTATATAAATGCAAGTTCTTTTATCTTTTTTAATCACCCACAGCTGGCATCCTCTGAGATCATAACTGATCTGTAACTGATTGCTTGGATATACTTGAGAGCAGCCCAGGGCTGACTCTTCCTTTGATTTTGATTTTCCCTCAATGTGCGGCAGTGTCGGATCTCTGCTTAGCACCTCCCCGTAACGACATGCCTGAGATTGAGAAATCAGTGGGTGGCAGCTGTGGCATTCTAAGCATTTCAAAATGGACCTTTATATCCAAGCTTAATTTAAGCTTTCCTGTTGGAAAAGTGAGTTTGTATCCATGATTTTATTTTTCTCAAACTCCTCCGAAATGGTTATGTTTAAGAACTTTAATTCAATCAAAGATCATATTGAAATGCTCCAGATACAAGGGAGCTGGAGTACAATATTGCCGCATTGAATGGGGCTCGAAGTGTCTCTTTCCTAGCAATTTTCTACATTATTTTGTGGACCCTCCGAACATTTGAAAATCCAGTCCTTAGCAACAGAAAATACTGATTGTGTGAAACCTAACATTACCCCCCCTTCCCCACCCCACCCCACAATCATTTAATCCTGATACAGACCCGATTCACAATGAAAGCATGAAACCATTTGAAAATCTGGCCACTACTGACTAACTGGAGTGAAGATAAAAATAGCTGCAGTAAACTTCACTCAACAGGTTGTGTTACAGGAAGCATCTGCAGCGCATTTCCAAATGCTCCTAAAAATAGATCATCACGGCACTGTCTGTGAGTTATGAAGATGGGATCAATCATACCTGTGAGAAAACTCCCCAGAGCACAACAACCTCACTGTGATTCTTTGTACTTATGAAAAGTGGCATTTTTTTCACACTTCCGAAGCACAGAAATTTCGAAGAACAGAAAGCGACTACCCTGCTGCCTTCTCACCATATCCCTCAATTTCTTCTCACCACAGAACAGTTTCTAATTATTGCGCAAATGCATTTATACTGTCTGCTCCAGTGCCGCCCCCCCCCCCAGCTAACTTAATCTACAACGCTTACTCTTTCAATTTAAAAAGAAGCTTCTTTTGAATTCTCTCCTTTTTCTTGCTTCTAATTTTTATCTTGCGTCTCCCTGTTAATTGAAACCTTCGCCACAGTGAATGATTTTTCTAGACCATCTTTGTTGAACAGATTGTCAAAGAGTCAAGAGAAAACGTATAAAATAATAAATACAGGGGAGTGATTGCAAGGCAGTAATTCAATTGAAATGTTCAAATGGTACCCCCGAGTCAATGGGGGCGAAGCTCCATCGCTTTAAAATGGAATCTGTACCCTGCTTCATAAAGATTTGATTAGACTGCGGCCTTGGTATCAGTTAATGTTTATAAGACCTCACTTATTGTTTATGGTGTGTAATGTTTCAGTTACATACAGGAGTTCAGTCAGGTTCTGGCTGCTTTCTATGCTGGCAGCTGTCAGTGTGCTCCACAGCTCTGTGAGGTGCAGGGGGGCATTCATTCAGGAGGATTGATGGAGTTCTGATGTAGTAACTGCAGGTCTGCAGTGAAATAATGCAGGGTTGTTAACTGGGAAATTCCACATTCAGTACATCATTCTATAATCCCCATCTGGGGAAGGCTTCATGGAAACACTGCACGTAGACACGGGTCAGCTGACCCGTCTGTCATATTAACACTGTAAAAGGTTTACGAGCATTGTTTAGATGTTGTGGCCATGCTGCCCAAACAAGAGGAGTCAAGCCGTGGAACTGCATCATAAACGTGTTCACAGGGTAGGCCCAGACATAAGTGAATTTATAAGGCCACTCTACCTTACCAAAAAAATAAATAGCATTCTGGCTGCCAAAGTGTAGAGGAGCCTTCAGCATTTAGTGATTAAACAGTGTCATAGAAAGGAGAACTCGGTGAATTCCACAGTCTGTTGCTTTTCTCTCCAGTTGCAAGACCAAACTCCCACATAGCACCCAAAGCCACTTAAACTGCACTGAGTAACTCTTTGATTACTTGGAGCCCTTCGCCAGGTTTCAAACTGTCATCTAACAAGGTGATTTTTTTTTTTTTACATTTCCAATGTAAATCATTAAGTTATATTGCAGAAGTTAATGCGACTACAGGTTTAAAAAAAATTAAGAGTTCTATAAATTGCTTGAAAAATAATGATTGCTGAAATATTTATGATGGTTTAAAATGTTTTATTTCCTCCCCACTCCAGAATGTAGTCCAACTGCAGGCAGGAGAGGGGCCAGCGCCTCGTAGAATCATAGAATAGTACAGCACAGAAGGAGGCCATTCGGCCCATCGAGTCTGCGCCGGCTCTTTCGAAGAGCAATCCAGTCAGTCTCACTGCCCTGCTCTTTCCCCATAGCCCTGCAATTTTTTCTCCTTCAAGTATTTATCCAATTCCCTTTTGAAGGCTACTATTGACTCTGTATCCACCACCGTATCAGGCAGTGCATTCCAAATCCTAACCAGTTGTTGCGTAAAAGTTTTTTTCCTTGTGTCGTCTCTTTCGCCAATCACCTTAAATCTGTGCCCTCTGGTTATCGACTCTTCAGCCACTGGAAACAGTTTCTCTTTATTTACTCTATCTAAACCCTTCATGATTTTAAACACCTCTATCAAATCTCCTCTTGGCCTTCTCTGCTCCAAGGAGAACAACCCCAGCTTCTCCAGTCTATCCACATGACTGCAATCCCTCATCCCTGGAACCATTCTAGTAAATCTCCTCTGTACCCTTTCCAAAGCCTTCCTAAAGTGTGGTGCCCAGAATTGGATACAATACTCCAGCTGGGGCCGAACTAGTGTTTATATAGGTTTAACACAACTTCCTGGCTTTTGTACTCTATGCCTCTATTTATAAAGCCCAGGATCCTTATGCTTTATTAACTGCTTTGTTCACCTGTTCTGCCACCTCTTCCAACCCTTTTACAATTGTACCATTTAGCATGTATTGTCTCTCCTCATTCTTCCTACCAAAGTGTATCCCCTCACCCTTTTCTGCGTTGAATTTTATCTTGCCATATGTTCGCCCATTCCACCAGCCTGTCTATGTCCTCTTGAAGTCTATTACTATCTTCCTCACTATTTACTGCACTTCCAAATTTTGTGTCATCTGCAAATTCCCCCCCCCCCCCTTCCCACCAGAATTTTGCATTCCTCCGACTCTTGTCCATCCCTCCCTCCCTTTACTCCACCAATGGCAGCTGTGCCTTCAGCTGTCTAGGCCCCATACTCTGGAATTCTCTCCCGAAACCTTCCTGCTTCTCTGCCTCCCTCTTCTCCTTTAAGACCCCCTTTAAAATCCACCCTTTTAACCAAACTTTTGGTCGCCCCTCCTAATATCTCCTTCCTTCGCTTGCCAACCATTTTTGTCTGATTGCACTTCTGTTGCATACGGGCAACACGGTGGCATAGTGGTTAGCACTGGTGCCTCACAGCGCCAGAGACCCAGGTTCGAATCTGACCTCGGGTGACTGTCTGTGTGGAGTTTGCACATTCTCCCCGTGTCTGCGTGGGTTTCCTCCGGGTGCTCCGGTTTCCTCCCACAGTCCAAAAATGTGTGGGTTAGGTTGATTTGGCTATGATAAATTGACCCTTAGTGTTAGGGGGGATTAAATATGTGGGGTTATGGGGATAGGATGGGATATGTTAGGGGGAATTAAATACGTGGGGTTACGGGGGTAGGGTGGGATATGTGTACTGTGGGGATTAAAGCAGGGACAGGGTACTGGATTTGGATGATCAGCCATGATCGTATTGAATGGCGGAGCAGGCTCGACGGGCCGAATGGCCTACTCCTGCTCCTAGATTCTATGTTTCTATGTTTGAAGCACCTTGGACCTTGTTTCTATGTTAAAGGCACCATATAAATGCAACTTGTTGTTATACCAACTGTTATTTTCTGGTAATGATGTGCATATTATCACTTGGTAAGCTTGCAGCAATTACTTCACGGGTCATTAATCTTTCATTGAGGATGCCATTATGCACCAACTGCATGGACAGTCCCAACCATTAATGTGCCTCCCATCAAAAATAAATTGTAAATGAACGAACACTGGCCTTGGAAGCCCACAGTAAACACATTATAAAAAATAGTGGATGCATGAGAAGTGATTTCCACGTAGTAATCTCGTCTCAGAATTCAGGCGATGATTACCACGGCTATCATCCCAACTCCTTGGTGCGATTGCTGCCTGTTTATCACGCCCAGCTATCCCTTGTTCTCTTTCTAAAGCCTGGGATCTAAGGTGTGCACTGGGATTGCTTCCTTGAAAATACTTAGTAAAGCTGAGAGTTCTCTTTGGGGGAAAAATTCGGTTGCTTTGCGCCTCCCATTAGTGCCTTAAGAGGGCGCTAATGGGGCGCAAAGCAACTAGCGCCCGGGCGCGGCGATGTTTGCGCCGCTCGCGAAATTGACCAGACATTTTGTGGCGGCGCTAAACACTACTGCCACGATCTCCTGCACCCGCAGATCGTGACGTCAGTCGAGCGTGTAGCGCCCCGGACCGGATATTGAGTGGCGCCCCCTGCCTTTCCGCCTGCCGCTAGCAACGACAGGTTGAGGGGAACATTTTGCATTCGGGAAGGGACTGGGGGAGCGCTATTTAAAGGCGACCGCTTCCTTTTGTTGGTGACATTTTTGCACCACGTATTCTGAGTGAGAGAGAGAGAGAGACTTCTGGAGAGATTCAATGCTGTGTGAAGGAGTTTTGGGTACTGAGCAGCACTTTGCAGGTTCATTTTGATTTCACCTTCCTTGCATCAATTTAGAAGAGTCTATGGGGTTGCACTCTGAGCTCTTTCCCTGGGCCTCTTCATTGTTCTTTCCAGCAGATTTGATGTACAGGTCTCTCCAGGCCGAGATTCAAGGCTGCAATGAGCAGGGTGTGGATGGAGAGCAAGATCGACCCTCCCCTTTAAGGACTGGCCGGCGCCAGTGTGTCTGTGTTCCATTGCTGACTGACATCACATGAGCTTCGCCAGCGCTCTGAGATAGCGCCTCACTCCTCGGCGTTCGCGCCTTAAGAGAGGTGTGTAGCACCTGACTTAGCGCTCCAATCACCTCCAAGGGCGACAGAAGCCAAGTTTGCAGACGGAAGCGATAATTAGCGCAGGCGCTAAACTTTGTGCCCGGCCGATAATTACGCCCCAAATGGGGCGATACCGATTTTCTCCCCCTTTGTGTTTAATTACTTGAAAAGTCATTAGTCAACATTGAACAAGCAGGCGTGTGTTTATCCTTAGCTTGAATGGCCTGTTTGTGTTTTGGGACAATGCAGCACAGGATGTTGATGGTGGATAATTGTGTGCTTTTTCTTGTAGCCTCTTGTTCTGAATTCTCCAAGTCCACTCAGTCTACTTGTGCCACATATTGGCTAAGTGGACAGTTAAGAGACGTGCCCCCAGATCTCTGCCAATGTCAGATTTTACTCTAGCCTGTAGGAAATCTTTGGGTGACATGCTGCTCCAAAGATTGGAGGGCACATTTTTTTTCCTTCTTGTTTGCTGCTTTCCGTTCATTATGCCCAATGAATTGCAGCTGAATGGCGATGCAAATCTGAACCTCTAATCCTGTTTTTGGAGGAAGGGAGAAAGGTGGAGCTTCCAAACATGTCAATAGGATCTGACACATACCAACGTTTTAATAGAGTTAATGTCAGACATTTCTTTATTTGGCATCTTCCATTTACTTTACTTAGAAAGAAAGAAAGACTGACATTTGTTTAGCGCCTTTCACGACCTCAGGACGTCCCAAAGCGCTTTACAGCCAATAAAGTACTTTTGAAGTGCAGTCACTGTTGTAATGCAGGAAACGCAGCAGCCAATTTGTGCACAGCAAGCTCCCACAAATAGCAATGTGATAATGACCAGATAATATGTTTCTTATAAGTGATGTTGATTGGGGGATAAATATTGGCCGGAACACCGGGGCTAACTCGCCCGCTCTTCTTCGAAATAGTGCCGTAGGATCTTTTACATTTACCTGAGAGATCAGACAGTGCAGAACTTCCTTGGCACTGCACTGGAGTGTCAACTTAGATTTTGTGCTCAAGTCCCTGGAGCGGGACTTGAAACCACAACCTTGTAACTCAGAAGCGAGAGTGCTGCCCACTGGGCCACGGCTGACACAACTTACTCTCATGTGTTGGGAAATGCTGTGAATCCAAATGTGGATTTCCATTGCTGAACTCAACTTGTGTTTTAAAAATTCATTAGTGGATGCTTGCGTGGTATTGTTGGTGTATAGTTACGAGCTTCTGACTGATTTCCTTTGATGCCCCCCTTCATAAATGCAGTTACATAGAACTACATCGAATTTGCAGCACAGAAACAGGCCATTCAGCCCAAATGGTCTGTGCTGGTGTTTATGCTCCACACGTGCCTCCACTCACCCCTACATCATCTAACCCCATCAGCATATCCTTTTAATGTTAAGCACCCTGGGTTACATGTGAGGTAAGTGATTTGATGCAGTACGTGATTTATTATTACACACATCGAATCCTGAAAACAATATTTTCATTGCCTCAAGGACCTCTTATGTAAAATGGTGGTGCAACCAAATGCGCTATGTGCGTGACGTCGCATTGTGAAAAATCACTTGGCCTAGTTGTATATTCCAACAAGCAACAGGGTGCCTGACAGGGTGGTGGATACAGATTCAATAGTAGCCTTCAAAAGGGAACTGGATAAATACTTGAAGGAGAAAGAATTGCAGGGATATGGGGAAAGAGCTGGGCAGTGAGACTGACTGGTTTGCTCTTTGAAAGAGCTGGCGCAAACTTGATGGGCCGAATGGCCTCCTTCTGTGCTGTACTATTCTATGATTCTAATTTCCTTGTGGGGTTATTTGAAGTTTTTTTTTTCTATCTTACTATCATTGTACGACAGGGCAGAGGTGAGCTTCGCAGTTAGGATGAGCCCTCATTTGGCTGCTGACAGTCTGACCCCTTCTTTGTTGACTACCTGTAAGCCTTGTCTCCATTGGTACCCAAGTCCCTGAAATCTACCACCTGTAATAATATATACACAGCAGCTTTTTCTAACTTGTGTGTGAACTCTCTGAGCTGACAAACATCTGACATGCAGCGCAGTTCTGATCATTTTACAGATGAGTAAGTTTATTTTTGCTGGTATTTTATTCATGGAATACATCCAACAGTGCCCCTTGGATCACATGAATCCTTCTGGATATTTTTTCAATAAGTGCAATTTACTTATTAAAATAACATTTCTTGCATGACCCCTGTCAGTATAACTGTTTAACAGGTTCGCCCCATATGGAACTCTAGTTTACACAGAGCTTTCCGTCTGTAAAGCACTGTTCAATCCCAGTATGCTGCCTCATGTGTATCTTGGCTCAGTTTTGAAGTCTCCCCTTTGTATTCCTCAATCTCTACTAATCAGAACCTAGCTGTAGGTCTTTTCAAAGAAAGTGGAAGAACGTTTTTGGATCGTATCCCACAACATTAAGTTTGCTAGTACAGTACATGCTATTGCAGGTTCTGGGCTAGATTCTATGTTGGCACCAATACTAATCACAGCCAACAGTGGGTGCTTGCTGTATTTGAATTATATTTCTGGTGCATTTTTGCAGAGGCTGATGTTGCTGGAATTCTGACAGAGCCTCAGCGATGGAATCTAATCCAATGCTGGAGGGGGAAAAAGTTGATAAAGCGCCTTGCCATTTCTGCCAGAAGTGTCTGAAAGTGCTTCATACATCATAAATTACTTTTCCCCCCCCAAACGCATTGACTGTTTCTATGTAGCCAAATACGGCAACCGTTTTGTGCGCAAACAGCAATGAAATGAAGGTCTAGTTAATCTGCTCCTGGTGGTGCTTTTGAGGGAGAACTGATGGCCAGGGCACTGGAGGAACTCTCTGCACTACTTCAAGGAGTTCCGTGGCATCTTTTAACATCCACCAGAACAACTGGGGCCTTGGTTTAATGCCAGATCTGACGGTTGGCAGAACGAGCTCGAGGGGCTGAATGGCCTACTCCTGTTCCTGTGTTCCTGTGACACCTTCAACAATAATGCAATCTTCTCTATACTGCACTGGGTGTAACAGCTTGAGTTATGAGCTCAAGTTCTGGGTTGGGGCTTGAAGTGGCAAACTTTTGACTCAGGGACAAGAATACTGCCAACTGAGCCAAGTTGTAAAAGAACACAATCCTAGCTAGAAAAAAAAGTCTGCGACCAGATATATATATATAATTTCAATCATTTTTTCTCTAAAACTATTAAGAATGGCGACTTTTTTAAAAATTTATTTGTTTACAGGATATGGAAACCATTGGCAAGGCCAGCATTTATTGCCCATCCCTAATTGCCCTTGAGAAGGTGGTGGTGAGCCGCCTTCTTGAACCGCTGCAGTCCGTGTGGTGAAGGTACTCCCACAGTGCTGACTTTGTTGCAGCTGTTTTGGTACAACTGAGTGGCTTGCTGGGCCATTTCAGAGGGCAGTTAAGAGTCAACCACATTGCTGTGGGTCAGGAGTCACATATAGGCCAGACCGGGTAAGGACGGCAGATTTCCTTCCCTAAAGGACATTAGTGAACCAGATGGGTTTTTACGACAATCCGGTAGTTTCATGGTCACCATTACTGATACTAGCTTTTTAATTCCAGATTTCTCTTTTAATTAACTGAATTTAAATCCCCCAGTTGCCGTGGTGGGATTTGAACTCACGTCTCCGGATTATTACTCCAAGCCTCTGGATTACTAGTCCAGTAGCATAACCACGATGCTACCGTACCCCCAGCTTGGAGCATTAAAGGTGTCTTCAAGGTGATTTTCTTGATGGATACAGTATCGTTTTGTACAGTTCTGTAGGAGATACCTGTGCATCATAAATGAGGATTTTATTTCTGTCCTTGCAGCCTCTACAGTGGTAGAGCCACAAAACTCCATTTGTGGTGCTGATGGGGGGATTTAGGTTGCACTGTTAAATGCTATTGGCACTGTGGATAGTAATACTCATGTTGTTTATAGGCAGCAGGCTCACTGTAACACAAGAAGAAGGTATGAAAAGAGAAGAGGTCAGTTGGCTTGCTCCTTCCACAGACCCATGTTGGACTTTTTTTTAGGATTTGCAGCTTAAATGGCATTGACATCCTGGTAAAGTGCCTTTCATATCAAGTTACTAGGCTTGCGAGCTGTAATATGCAGTGATTCAGTTGGTAAAGAGATGATCTGTTACCGATTGTGTCAGCTGTCAAACATTTTCTCCTTTAGTGAAAGTGTAGCACGTGTCATTCTGAGTCCGATAAATTGGGCCAGGTCAAACTAATTTCAGTTTACATAAGTAATATTCAGCAACGAAAGACTTCTTTTTTAAACAGTAACTTTTACTTAATGTGTAATATTCAGCCTGCACTATTCATGAAATCCACCTCTAACAGCACCTGATAAGGTGCAAGACTGGTTCACATTTAGCCGACTTATAATTGTGTGTATTTAGGGTGAAAATTGCAATGCCCCTGTTGAAATCTGGCTGGAATCGAACTTCAGACCTCCTTAGTTTGTATTGCTCAGTTTCAACACTGGGCAATGCATTTTACCAACTCACGCTACAGGGGAAACCCAATCCTCTAAACAGTCAGTATGACAAAAAGCACATTGCTGCACGACTTGTTGGATGAGACTTTGGGTTAATGCAAATCTAAAATAAAAATAATTAATGGAGGGAAATATACTTAAATAAAAGCAGAAAATGCTGGAAACACTCAGCCGGTCAGGCAGCATCTGTGGAGAGAGAAACAGAGTTAACGTTTCAGGTCGATGACCTTTCATCAGAACTGGAAAAAGTTAGAGATGTAACAGGTTTTTAAGCAAGCGCAGGGGCAGGGAAAAGGGGGGGAGGGGAGGAAAGAACGGAAGAGAAGGTCTGTGATAGGGCGGAAGGCAGGAGAGATTCAATGACAAAAGGTTTGACGATGCAAGGCGAAAGGAGATGGTAATGGGACAAGTAAAGAAACAAAAGATGGGTCTAGAAGAGGTGTAAATAGAAAATATACTTGTTATAGTGGCTGCAAATCAAAAGTGGGTATTAATTTTTTTCCTTCCTGGTTGTTGTGCTGCATTAAAAAGGAAATTTCCACAAATTATGTGGAACAATCAGATGGACTGTATGAAAAATTAACCCTTTGAGATCTGTTGCTGGACCGTCAAAACTAAAACTAATTGTTGCCTTTTAGCTGATCTAAAGAATGCTATCTTTGAAAAATTGGGTCATTTTCACAGGGCTAAATTTTCACGAGGGAGAGTAAGGACAAATTTGTAGGGTCTAATTTTGCTTAACAGCCTGTGCGTACTGGCAAGGTATCGCCGTAACATTCATGTGGACTTTATTTCAACGGTATAAAAAGGAGACACACACAATCTAGGAGTACAAAGACCATGCCAAAATAACCCGGATCGCATTGTTAGGTTACGAGCTACTAGTTAGCATTTTATGCATTTGCATGAAGCTTCCGCAAACCTTTGCTGTCCACTCCTGTGCTACGCATCATGCCCCAGTTGAGAGGCTGAGCTAGTGGCCTGCTGGCAGACCTCTGCTAATGCCCCACCTTGGACCAGCAGGCAGGAAGCACATATCGGAGTGGGTATCACATACAACAACAACAACAACAACAACGTGCGTTTATATAGCACCTTTAACATCGTAAAACATCCAAGGCGCTTCGCAGGAGCGTAATCAAACATAATTTGACACCGAACCACATAGGAGAAATAAGGGCAGATGAGCAAAAGCTTGGTCAAAGAGCTAGGTTTTAAGGAGCGTCTTAAAGAAGGAGAGAGAGGCAGAGAGGGCCGGAGAGGTTTAGGGAGGGAATTCCAGAGCTTAGGGCCTTGGCAGCTGAAGGCACGGACATCAAGGGTTGAGCGATGTAAAATCGGGGACGCTCAAGAGGCCAAAGTTAGAGCAGCGCAGATATCAGGGGGAGTGGGGGGGTGCAGTTGTGGAGCTGGAGGAGATAAGGAGGGGCGAGGCCATGGAGGGATTTGAAAACAAGGATGAGAATTTATAAATCTTAAAACATAGGCAGAATCTGAAGATATAATCTGTTCTTGTTTTTGAAAACCTATTTAAGGAAAGAATACCAAATGCATTTTACAGAAGGGAGGGGAGGGCATCTAACTATTGCATTAATTAGTTGATACTAACTCTGCTTCATTTTTTTTTCTCTTTTGATAAATGAAGTTGTCTATTTTCCCTTCAGTCCGTCTGAAAGCGGCTCGGAGATTGTGGGCAGGAAGAGGTCAGGATTCCTTGACCTTATTGACCAGGCAGCTCAGCTGCAGGAGCCCTTGTGTGTGTGTGTGTGGGGGAGAGGCCGTGTCTTGTGCAGCAAGCCCGGTACACGTGGCCTGCCTTTCGTCCCCTGCAGTAGTTCATCTTCAGTGTGCTTCCTGAGTCCTGTTCCTCCTGCTGATAAGAGCCCAGCGGAGGCCTGGAGCAGCAGCTGGGCTCGGCAGCTGCCTGGCTCAGGAGTGCTCGATTAGAGGGTGTGCTAACCTTGCAACAACCTGGTGACATCATCATTTTTCACCTCTTCTCTCTCTCTCTCTCTCTCTCTCCTTTTTTTAATCCCTTCATTTCTCCTGCGCTGCTCAGTGGGCACATCTCTGCTGTCACTCCGCGCGGCTTGGGGAAGTGCACAGTACGCAGACCAGCCTGGATGATGAATGCTCCGCGCAGCCACATATTTTTAACCTATCATAACAATGCCTTTTCGGTCACTTTTTCAAGTTTGAGCAAAATGACAAATGCAACATCAGTATTCAGCACATTTATTAAACACTGCAAGGCTAGATTACACTAACTGCCTGTCATGCAATCTCCATTATCCTAAAAATGAATGTTACTGCTCCAGTGCCGTGTGGGGATACTGAAATATGTTAACAGCATGAACCGTTTTTTTATGCGTGTTGTGTGTGTGTGTAATATATAGATGTATGTATCTATATATAAAAAATATAACCTCATTTGTGATGCCACTGTCATACTGCTAATTGGGAATGAATGCAAGCATTGTATTTTATAATGCTTTGTAATGTGGGGTTTTGTTCAGTCATTATAAGGTTCATGTAGGATGCTGGGTGCACTTGTATTACACAGAGAGAAATGATTGCATGCTGCACTGTGAAAGCCAGGGCTATTTGCTCTCTTTCTTTTCTTCCCTTCTCCCTCACTCCCTCCCTTCAATATTATATTTAGAGAATTAGTTATTCCTAGAGATACTGTTTTGGAGTCATTTGAATCCCGCTGGCCTTGCCTGCAAAGGGAGGAATGATTTAAAGTATATTAACATATGATTGATTGATTAAAGGCCTGCAGCAGTTGCCTATTAGAATAAAGTCCCCGGCTACTAATAGATATAGCAGTGAAATGCTTGAAATCCGAAAATATTTCATCAAAAACAAGGTGTTTCAATTTGTCCCGTTCTGTGGTAAATTATGTAAAATCGTGACTTAATTTTGTTCTAAAATTGCATACCTCTAATCCCTATGGAGCAGGAATTGTCAACTGCTTTCGTTGCCTGTTTCTAATTATTTCTCACTTGGAGAGGTGCTGAATCACTAGGATTTATTTATTTTTTCTTGCCAATTTTCTTGGTTCATTTTTTCTCCCCCTTCTCTCCCACCTTGAAGCCATTGACTCCTTCTTTGACTCCTTGTTATGGTGCCGTTTCATGGACTTTGGCTGCTTCCCTGGTACCTCGTCCAAGTGGCCATGAATGTGCGTATCAATGGGTTAGAATAAGGGGTCGGCCATTTAGGACTAAGATGAGGAGACATTTCTTCACTCAGAGGGCTGTGAATCTTTGTAATTCTCTACCCCCGAGGGCTGTGGAGGTTCAGTCGTTGAGTATATTCAAGGCAGAGATCAATAGATTTTTGGATATTAAGGGATATGGGGATAGTGCGGGAAGGCGGAGTTGAGGTAGAAGATCAGCCATAATCTCATTGAATGCTGAATGGATTCCTCCTGCTCCTATTTTTTATGTTCTTATGTTCTTAACTGCAGAGCACACCACAGCTGAGTTTGAGCTTGTCTACTTCCAGCCAGTAGTAGTGGTAAGTGATTAGGAACATAGGAACAGGAGGAGGCCATTCAGCCCCTCGAGCCTATTCCACCATTCAGTGAGATCATGGCTGATCTGCATCTGAACTCCATCCCACGTGCCTTGGCTCCATATCCTTTTATACCCTTGTCTAGCAAAAATCTATCTCAGATTTAAAATTATTAATTGAGCTAGCATCAACTTTTTTTTGTGGGAGAGAGTTTCAATCTTCTACCACCCTTTGCGTGAAGAAGTGTTTTCAAACTTCTCTCCTGATTGGCCTAAGGTTTTGTCCCCTTGTCCTAGACTTCCCCACCAGTGGAAAAAGTTTCTCTCTATCTACCGGTTTCCTCCGGGTGCTCCGGTTTCCTCCCACAGTCCAAAAATGTGTGTGGGTTAGGTTGATTTGGCTATGATAAATTGACCCTTAGTGTTAGGGGGGGATTAAATATGTGGGGTTATGGGGATAGGATGGGATATGTTAGGGGGAATTAAATACGGTGGGTTACGGGGATAGGGTGGGATATGTGTCGGTGCAGGCTCAATGGGGATTCTGTGTGAGAAAGCAGGGACAGGGTACTGGATTTGGATGATCAGCCATGATCGTATTTGAATGGTGGAGCAGGCTCGACGGGCCGAATGGCCTACTTCTGCTCCTAGTTTCTATGTTTCTATGTTTCTATGTTTACCCTATCATTTCCTTTCAAAATCCTAAAAGCCTCAATCAAATCACCCCTTAACCTTCTATATTCCAGGGAATACAAGCCTAGTTTATGTAATCTCTCCTCATAATCTAACCCTCGGAGGCCTGGTAACATTCTGGTGAGCATTCAGGAGTGGGAACGCTGACTGACTTTCCCCTCCCTAATTTGGTGGCACTGAGGCCAACTGTAGTTGTCCCTGCTGAGATCCATTAAGTACCCAGAAGCTTCCTATTCTGTATGGCTCAGCCAGTCACTGGGAAAACTCACCGAGCAGGAATGACCTATGTAATCTTCCTATACTATCTGAGACGGGCTCTTTCCTAGCCCACTGGATTAATTGTGGCAAATTACAGTGAAGGTGTGGCAAAAATAAATTTATATTATATAATGAATAGTCACCAATGCAAAATGAACCTTGACGCCATAGAATCAAACCAGTTTTTAGCTCTCTTGTGCATGACCTGAGGTGCCAGTGGCACTGTCGCACACAAAAAATTGAGCTTGGTGATTGCTAATAGACTTTGGATCTGTCTCGTTTTTGGAATGCAACTCCAAATCCTCTCCTCCAAAGGGTTTCATGGTTCATTTTCCCCAGCTGTCCCATCAGGGTGAGTTATTTAAAAAAAAATCATTAAACAGACTTGCAATCAGACCACTGTGTTATTAGAGCAGCAGTCATTGCACTAACCCAGTGTGTCTTTACCAGACATTTTAATGGGCATCAGTTCGCCCTGCAAGCCCAAACAACAGATCAAAATATCTCAGCGTTGAAAAGGTGCACTGGTTTTCCTTGATGTACAAGAATATATTTGGCCAAGTGTTTAAATCTTTACAAGGAATGAATGAGAATGAACGACAAGATGGAATTTTCAGGAAAGTCAGACATTTTGGAACAAGCATACTCCAGAGAAGTTTGACAAGCTATGCCTTGAGCTCCTCAGTGTGGGCATAGACTCAAAAGTGGTCCTAAAAGGCATCATTTTACTGATAGTAGATAAGTAGATTGTCTATTTGAAACATGTTTTAATGGAGGTCCCTTGCTTTTGTCTGACAGTTTGGGGAAGAAATGAATGCTACAAATCTGATCCACTTCTTCAACACGAACGCTGAAAAATAGGAAAATGAGGATAGGTGTTGGATGGCACAGTGGGTTTCACCAGATGGTTTCACCTTTGGGACCTGGCTTTGAATCTAGCCGAAACTGTCGTAAGGGTCTTAGATGAAATTAGTTTTCCCGCTATTGGCCAGTTGTAGGGGCACATGCAGAGACCTGAAGCCAGGTCTTCAGCCTGCCCATTCTGCCTGGTTTGATGCCTTCCATGAGCAGACTTCAGTTTTTTTCGGGGGGCTGTTTCGGTAGAATTTATCTCCTCAAATGAAAAGAAGTAAACTGCTGAAGATGTTAACGGAAGCATATTTTTTAAATGGACCACCAGCCAACAAAGTTCAATTATCACTGTATTACCACTGCAAAAAAAAAAATGTTTATGTTGATGCTAATGTATTGAAAATGTTCTGCATTGACTGCTGTTGGTTTGACTCAAAAAGCAACCTACGCAACTTGTGGGGAAATATCAAGCCAGTGCTGGGTACTTCCTGGCCAGTATAGGGAACTCGCTCTGCAAAGAGTTGCGGATGCCATCCCACATCCTCCCATCCATAGCATAGTGTGTTGGAGCACCAACTGCGATTGAGTGAAAAAAACCTCAAGCCTTGCAAAATATTTCAATCGTTTTCTTTTAAATCATCAAAGTACTGCAATATCAGTTTCATAAATTTACATGGCAGATCATTTTTTTAAAACGACACGGATTATGTTAAACATGCCCTGGAATTTATGATGATGCAAGGATTTGCAAAATGTACAAGGGAATGTATGTGTTTGGTTTTGCTGATCTGCTGAGCACCCCACTGAGATATTAATATCCAGCTTCTGAGAAACAGAGACGCCACTGTTCCTTAAGGTAGAAACTAAGGCTTTGATGAGGTTCTGAAGGGAAGTTTGTCCTTTGGCGCTTGCTGTTGACCTTTGGCTTCAGGATGTGGCTTTAGTGTAACGACCCCAGGCTCCTACAACAACTGTGGTTTACTCCAATGCAAATTAGATGTAGATGAGACAGGAAGAACTGGCACCTGAAGACATGTCCCAAATTGGATTTCTCTGGGGAAACCACATATATGCAATACTCATATGGTTTTTGCAAAATCCCTGGCAATGTAAATGTAGATAGAGTCAATACATCTCCCAGTGAGAAACAGTGGAATACCCTGCTTATTTCACCCGAGTTATGAAGATCTTTCTGATAAGTGGAATAAACCGGCTGTTCGATTATTCTCCTTTTTGTATCTTTTTTTTAATCCAACAGTTGATGCACATAACTAGATATAACTCAAGTTTTATTGATTTCTTTGATGGAGGATTATTACTGGCAGTTACTGCCATTTTCACAAAATCTAATGGAACATTTAGCTCCACAACTACATATAAAGAGAAAAATTTCTACATGTTGCCAAATTTGCTGTCAGCCTCCTGTAAGGAGCGATGCATCACTCTTGCTACTTCAATTCTATTCTCAGTATTAACACGGGACTGAAGTAGTTGCGTGCCTGGGCGTTGTGCGTGATTGGGCGATGTGTGTGTGTGACTGGGCGATGTGTGTGTGTGACTGGGCGATGTGTGTGTGTGACTGGGCGATGTGTGTGTGTGACTGGGCGATGTGTGTGTGTGACTGGGCGATGTGTGTGTGTGACTGGGCGATGTGTGTGTGTGACTGGGCGATGTGTGTGTGTGACTGGGCGATGTGTGTGTGTGACTGGGCGATGTGTGTGTGACTGGGCGATGTGTGTGTGACTGGGCGTTGTGCGTGTGTGACTGGGCGATGTGCGTGTGTGACTGGGCGTTGTGCGTGTGTGACTGGGCGATGTGCGTGTGTGACTGGGCGTTGTGCGTGTGTGACTGGGCGTTGTGCGTGTGTGACTGGGCGATGTGCGTGTGTGACTGGGCGATGTGCGTGTGTGACTGGGCGATGTGCGTGTGTGACTGGGCGATGTGCGTGTGTGACTGGGCGATGTGCGTGTGTGACTGGGCGTTGTGCGTGTGTGACTGGGCGATGTGCGTGTGTGACTGGGCGATGTGCGTGTGTGACTGGGCGATGTGCGTGTGTGACTGGGCGTTGTGCGTGTGTGACTGGGCGATGTGCGTGTGTGACTGGGCGTTGTGCGTGTGTGACTGGGCGTTGTGCGTGTGTGACTGGGCGTTGTGCGTGTGTGACTGGGCGATGTGCGTGTGTGACTGGGCGTTGTGTGCTGCAGTTAATGGTTACCAGTAAGCAAGAAGTTCATGTTTGCTAGTCTGTGTTCAGCCAGGTAAGGGCTGCTTTGCATTGCAGTCCTGTCCTAGACTGGACGCAGATGCTCCTCAAATTATCCATAGTTCCCCAAAAATGTCACGGTGCTGCCAACAGCTCCTTGCTGATCCTTCTGTTTATTGAATAAAACACTGGCACCGTATCGATTCAAAATACACTGAAAACGGTGCCAAAATTGAGCAGCTTTTAACCTTTAACCTGTAAATCAGCTTCACTTGTGTGGAAACAAATGTGAGAAACAGGACTCAGTTTCTCTGTTTGTAAAATGGTTGACATCCATTCTTCTGCAAAGGTTGTTCCTTGACTCAATAAGTAGTTAAAAAAAATGTCACTCTGCGCTTTGATTTACAGCAGCTTGTATAGAATGAGCTAATCTGAAATTCAGGTCTGGCATAAACCAGACACAGAGAAATACTTTGCCCATTCCTATTTACAATTAATGTTTATTTCTCCCTCCACAAAATCCTTCATTCAGTTTTTCATTTTTAGCCCTCCCTTCTGACCTATCTTCATCCTACAACACTCATTGGCTGGAAGGGCTGAGGTGAACTGCTCCCAGATTTTTGTTGATGTCAATGTTGAGTCAGGACCTGCCCTGCCCTTCACTTTAATAAATGGTTCCTTTCCTCCCGATGACCTTGCCGAGATTGGGATCTTGCCATGCGGGGAAGCGTAGGCACATTGTCTCGTTTCATTGAAGTCCTCCGCAAATTTTCCTGTCAATCTATTTATTCCCCCCACTCACAGGTGTTGGCCACTAGCCAATGGGTTGGTGTTTAGTTGCATTCTACACAACCACATCATCAGATTGTATTACAACCAGTGTGTCCTCAGCCATGTGCGTTCCATTGGGAATGCTGCACTTCCTTGCCATGGAAACCGGACATTGCTAACTGGATGATTTTTCCTTATGGCTACGTTCTGATAAAAGCTGTTAACTACAGTTTAAGTCCCAGAAAGTATGTGAGCGCCCAAAATATTAAGGGAGAGGGACCGCTAGCTTTTAGAAACCTTTTAAATTGCAAATAGGGATGATGGCATCCCTCCAAATGATAGGAAGGAAACTAGAAGATAATATGACCTCTTGCAAAATCTGCCAACCATTCTTCAAATAATCCAGAACAATTTCTAAAGCAATTCTGCTTTTGTACTTAATCCTTTCATTCAAAGAGTTGGTTGTGTGGTTTAACTCTAGATGACAGTGAAGTCTGAAATAAACAGCTGGAAAATGTAACCCCCTTTGTCCTGGGTACCTGTATATCTTTTATCAAGAAACATTGTGATAAACTAATCTCCTGTGGTGTTGTTCATCTGGAGTGGAAACAGAGGCCTGCCTTGCCCCGAACCAAGCACAGCAGATTAGAGATGGGATCACCCAAAGGAACAGATCAGAGGCAGACTTGGGCTCAGGAAAAGGGGTAGAAGTGAGCTTAGAGCCCATGGAGTGGAGCAGAAGCAATAAATCGGAGAGTGTGTGGGGGCCAAGGGCGTTTGGAGTGGGTCAGAAGTAGCAAGAGACTGCAGAGAGTGAGGTATGCAGCTCGGAACCAGAAAGGCAAGGGGACGAATAAAACACCCTATGGTGAGAAATCATTGAATCTTACAACGCAGAAGGAGGCTATTCGGCCCATCTTGCCTGTGCCCGCTCTTTGAAAGAGCTGTCCAATTAGTCCCGCTCTCCAGCTCTTTCCCATAGCCCTGGCATTTTCTCCCCTTCAAGTATTTTTCCAATTCCTTTTTAGAAGTTACTATTGAATCTGCTTCCACCGACCTTTCAGGCAGTGCATTTCAGATCATACCAACTGTCTGAGTAAAAAAGATTCTCTTCATCAACCCCATGGATTTTTTGCCATTTATCTTAAATCTGTATCCTCTGGTTACCGACCCTCCTGCCAGTGGAAATAGGGAGGTGGCAAAGGCTTTAAACTAGTAAGCTGGGGGGAGGGATCTACAAGAAACGTAACTAGCCTGAATATAAATAAAACAGGAAAAGAGAGCATAGGAAAGAATAAAGTAAGGGAGGACATTGATGGCAAGGGAATAAATGGAGTTATAGAACAGGGGGGCTAAATTCGGTTGATTTGCACCTCCCATTAGCGCCCTAAGAGAGCACTAACGGGGCGCAAATAAACAAGCGCCTGGGTGCGGCGCTGCTAACGCCTCCTGCAAAAATTAGCGGGAGGTTAGCGGCAGCGCTGCGCCGCCAGCGATGACGTCATCGCCGTGCACAGCGCCCCGCTCACGACCCGGCTGTAATATTGGGTGGCGCCCCCCAACTTACCGCCAGACACTATGTCCGCCGGGGTCAGGGGGGCCTACCTGCGGCTGGGGCGGCGCTAGTTAAAGGGGAGGTGGCGGGCGGCCATTTTTGTTGCTGGCCACCTGCCAGCACCTGTCCCTGGCCCCCGTGAAGCCACCCCCCCCCCCCCCCCCCCCCCCCACGTGGGGTGCCGGCAGCTCTCCGTGAGCCCGGCACTCCTCTTGAGTGCCCAGCTCGTTTGCCGGCACTCCCGATCCCTGGTGGCCCAGCTGGGCGCCGGGACGTGCTGCACCAGGCCCCTCCCCTTTAATAAGGGGAAGAAGGCCTGCAGTACCGTGGTGCTGCGGCACGTAGCGCCGTGATATTGGCTCGCAGTGCCCCAAGAGGGACACGGGGCTCTTCCAATAGCGCCCCTCCTCTCTCTCGGGAAGCTATCAGGGAAAATCGGCCGCGGGGGCGCTAACTTTTTCGTGCCCCTGCGAAGGTAGCACCCCAAAGGGGGCGCTACCCAATTTTTACCCCCAGGCGTCTAAAAAGATGGTTAGACATATAGTGAGAGGAAATTCTATTAAAAATGAGTTAAACTGTCTGTACAGCAATGCACACAGTGTCCGTAACAAAACAGGGGAGCTGGAGGCAATCATGCGTTGCGAGGAACCAGACATAGTAGGGATTACTGAGACATGGCTACAGACAAATCAGGACTGGAAATTAAACACTGCAGGTTATAACATATTTAGAAAAGATGGTGGGGGGGGGAAGAGGAGGTGGAGTAGCTGTACTTATTAGGGATAACATAATGACAGTAGAAAAAAGTGACGCATATATCAGCAAGCCAAAAATAGAATCCATATAGATAGAGATAAAAGATAATAAAGGATCAATCACACTAATAGTTGTAGTCTACAGACCACCTAATAGTGGAAGGGAGGTGGAGGAAGAAATATGCAGACAAATTAGGGAAATGAGTAAAAAACATAGAATAATTATCATGGGGGATTTCAACTACCCCAATATTAATTGGACAGAAGAGGTAGGTAAAGGGGATAAAGGAATGGAATTCCTACAATGTGTACAGGACTCCTTTCTAACCCAATATGTAAAAGGCCCAACAAGGGAGGATTCGCTACTGGATCTAGTAATAGGGAATGAACCAGAGCAGATAAGAGAAGTAAAAGTAGGGGAATGTATAGGCAATAGTGACCATAATATAATACGCTTTAAGATGATAATTGAGAAAGACATAAGTATGATGAAAACCAGGTTAATGGATTGGAGAAAAGCTGATTTTGAGGGGCTGAGAATAGAACTTGGGAAAATAAAATGGGCAACAATATTGGCAAACAACGATGTAGAACAGCAATGGGAAACATTTAAAACAGAGTTCAACAGAGTGCAGGAAAAATATATTCCGCTAAAAGGAAAGAACAAACTAAACACTAATGAGACTCCATGGTTGAATAAAGCCATAAGGGAACAATTGAGGGTAAGGAAAGAGGCATACATTAACTACATAGACAGCAGGGGAGTGCATGATAAGAGAGAATATGAAAAGATTAGGAAAGAAGTCAAAAAATCAATTAGGGTGGCAAAGAGGAACTATGAAATTAAATTATCAAGGAACATAAAACAAAATAGTAAAATATTTTACAGGCACATCAATAAAAAAAGGAAGCGATAGCAAAATACTGCGGATGCTGGAAATCCGAAATAACAACAGAAAACGCTGGAAAAACTCAGCAGGCCAGGCAGCATCCGTGGAGAGAGAAAGAGAGTTAACGTTTCAGGTCGATGACCTTTCATCAGAACTGATGAAAGTTCTGATGAAAGGTCATCGACCTGAAACGTTAACTCTCTTTCTCTCTCCACGGATGCTGCCTGGCCTGCTGAGTTTTTCCAGCGTTTTCTGTTGTTATTTATAATAAAAAAAGGAAGGTTGGGATGGGAATAGGGCCATTAAGGGATAGACAGGATAATACCACAGGTAATGATAGAGAGATGGCAGAAATATTTAATAATTATTTTACTTCAGTATTTACCAGGGAGTTAGAACAGGTGGACATGACATTGGATGATGAGATTAGTAATGAAATAAATGCATTTAAAAATTTTTAAAAAGGGGATATATTAAATAAACTCAGAGAGGGTAAAACCCCTGATCCGGATGGATTGCATCCACACATTTTAAAAGAATCTCGGGAAGAGATAGCAGAGGCATTACTACACATATTTAATAATTCGTTAGAAAAAGGTGTAGTGCCAGAGGACTGGCGGATAGCTAACGTAATACCGATATTTAAGAAGGGGGATAGAACATGTCCAGGAAATTATAGACCAGTCAGCTTAACATCGGTGGCAGGAAAAATAATGGAATCCCTACTAAAGGAGAAAATAGAGGACATCTAGAAACCAAAAATATAATAATGAATAGTCAGCATGGATTTCAAAAGGGAAAGTCTTGCTTGACCAACTTTATTGAATTTTTTGAAGAGGTAACAGAGAGAGTAGACAATGGTAATGCAGTAGATGTAATTTATCTGGATTTTCAAAAGGCCTTCGATAAGGTACCCCATAATAGATTGATGAACAAGGTCAGAATGCGGAGTCAGGGGACAATTAGCAGAATGGATTGCTGGCTGGCTTCAGGACAGAAAGCAGAGAGTAGGGGTAAAGGGTAGCTATTCACAGTGACAGAAGGTGGGTACTGGTGTTCCACAAGGATCAGTGCTGGGACCACTGCTGTTCACAATTTACATTAACGATTTAGACCTTGGAATCAAAAAATCAATTTCAAAATTTGCGAATGACACCAAATTGGGGGGGATAGTCAATACTAGGGAGGACTGCAACAAATTACAGGAGGACATTAATAAACTTGCAGAATGGGCATATAATTGGCAAATGAAGTTCAGCACAGATAAATGTGAGGTACTACATTTTGGTAGGAAGAATAGGGAGGTCACTTATCACTTGGAGGATGCGAGTCTAGGTGGGGTAGAGGAACAAAGGGATCTCGGAGTACAAATACACAAATCTCTAAAAGTTATGACACAGGTTAGCAAGGCCATAAAAAAGGCAAACCAAGCACTAGGGTTTATTTCTAGAGGGATAGAATTGAAAAGTAGGGAAGTTATGTTAAACCTGTATCGAACCTTGGTTAGACCACACTTGGAGTACTGCGTACAATTCTGGTCGCCATATTATAAAAAGAATATAGAGGCACTGGAGAGGGTGCAGAGAAGATTTACAAGGATGATACCAGAAATGCGAGGGTATACCTATCAGGAAAGGATGAACAGGCTGGGTCTCTTTTCTCTTGAAAAAAGAAGGCTGAGGGGTGACCTAATAGAGGTCTTTAAAATTATGAAAGGTTTTGATAGAGTGGATACAGAGAGAATGTTTCCACTTGTGGGGAAGGCCATCAATATAAGATAGTCACCAAGAAATCCAATAGGGAATTCAGAAGAAACTTCTTTACCCAAAGAGTGATTAGAATGTGGAACTCGCTACCACAGGGAATGGTTGAAGTGAATAGTATAGATGCATTTAAGGGGAGGCTAGACAAGCATATGAGGGAAAAGGGAATAGAGGGTTATGCTGATAGATTTAGATGAGGATAGACAGGAAGAGGCTCGTGTGGAGCATAAACACCAGCATGGACTGGTTGGGCCGAATGGCCTGTTTCTGTGCCGTATATCCTATGTTTCTCCCTATTTACTCTATCAAAGCCCTTCATGATGTTGAAAGCCTCTATTAAATCTCCCCTTAACCTTTTCTGCTCTAAGGAGAACAATCCCAGCTTCTCTAGTCTCAGCACGTAACTGAAGTCCTTGATCCCTGGTACGATTCTAGTAATCTCCTCTGCACCCTCACTATTTTTTCTCCTCAGTTGCCGGTTAGAATACTGTGTTCAGTGTTAGTAATAGTAATAAGATATCAACATACTATCGAAAAAAATCCCACTTAAGCAAGCAAACTTTAACATTGTGCGATTGTCTGCTCTGTGATCCCCTTAATTCATCACCTCAAATTGTTCCCATTACTATCAACACGAACAATAGACCTGTAGCCAATGTTCCTGTCTGCCGGTCCCGTGCAGCTCGCGACCGGCTTTTCCAACGTGAAATTATGCGCAAAGCTTTGAATGGGCCGCGCACCCATAAAAAAAAAAGAGATAAACTAGGGGGAACAATGCCCATAGCTTCTTCACCCTTGCTTAAATTGGCACTCTCCAGCCACAGCCCAAGTTTGGAAAGATGTGATCTGCAACTACGACTGGTTATTTCTCCACATTTCACGTGGTGATGTCCAGAATTTCCATGCGCCCACCATTTCGCTTGACCGAAATCCCGATGACACTGCAGAAGTCACCACAGAACCGCGCAATGACAATGAAACCGTAAACCCTTCACTAGTGCGCGCACTGCATTTGCTGCAAAGCCCTCTCCAGCCCACTGAGATCAGACAGACACAAGGTTATGCCTGAAGTTCATTTTCACTCGTTATTTGACTGGCTGTCGAATTATGGCGACCGCTTTAATTGAACTGCTTCAGTTTCATGCATTTTCTTGCCGCACAGAGAGGAAGGTTTTATTGATTTCGCCACAAAGAGAGGAAATAGCAACACAAATTCAGATCTGGGTTATTCTTACACGGGTGCTCACTGGCCAGGACCCTTAGAGCCAAAGGCAGTGAAAATCAAACTCAGCACTAACTGCAGCCTCAGCGCCGAGTACAGTTCAATTCCGCAGTGACTCCAAGAGCCGTGAGGAATTTTTAGCTCTGAGACCACATTTTATAAAAATAATCTTGTGCTGACATTTACCGTCGACTGTTCTATGGCAGCAAACTCCACATTTCAGTTCTGTACGTGGTGTTCTAATATTGTCAGAGCATTGCTGCAGTCCTTTTCACTCGATAAGACCGTTCACAGCTTGAGTCTTGCATGCCCGTGAGGAAACTTCCTTTTGTGTACCGTCATTGATACCATATCCCATTCAATCTCTATGTCGTCTGCCTTTTGCAAGTTTTTATATTGGAGAATATCTATGAAGCATTAATGACCAAATCATAAAGGACAAAATATTAGTTTCAGGGCAGCTTTTTAAAAATCAGCCTTACCAAAGGGTTATTATTAACTTTAACATCCTTTTGTTCTGTATTTCTGTTCTTTTTTTTCAAAAAACAAATGAACATTCAAATGGTGAAAACTAATGGCGTCATGGGACAGAACTGCTGTCGAACCTTCTGGGCCAGATGATGTGAGAGAGATGAATTAACATACTGTACACAATTGAAAAAGGACGATTACTGAAGCGTCCTGGGTTTAATATGTGTATCTCTGTGGATGCTAATTCAGCTTCTTGCGCTGTTAGGGTCAATAACTCTTCCCTTTGTAGTCATAGGCACTCGAAGTTTGAAGAGAAAAGCAGAAAATAGGGGAGAGGAGGCTTGTAGTTGTACTTAATTTGTCTGTATGATTATAAAAATGTACTTCTTTATAGTTGGGACAAGGTGTATGAGTAAAAGAGAAGGGAAGGCAAATAAGGAAGTGATGATTCAACCTTGTCACCATTTAAAAAAAAATAAGTAATTCATAAAGGTGTACTGATGACAAGATCCCTTTCTAATGGAAATCAGGGAGCATGTAACTGAAATAGTTAAAATAAGTAAGAAATTATGGTTTGTATATTAAAACTAATTGTGACCTTATTCAGATGTTCCAAGGTCTCATTAGGAAAATTACGCCGTGTTATTTTCTTTGTTCTCATTGAATAAGGAAGCTTAAAAAGTCCATAATCATTTTTCTTTTTTTTTTCCTTTCTCCTCCCATCCCATTTGTTTGCTATTAACTGTGGTTATTTTAAATTTTGTTATCTGCCCTAATCATAAACTGAATACATTTGTATTATGTATTAATAGCCCCAGAATTATTGAATGTGCTTTTTATGACATTACTGGTAGTCCAGTGAATTGCTAAAAATGTTTCACATAAAAAAATAATAAAAAAAACCTGGGTAGTCAGATTACAGTATTGATTGTTGAAAAATGACCCTGCATAATTCTTCAGAGGCAAAATGGCCCATGTGGTTTATCACATTAATCTTTTCAAAAGAAAAATTGCTGTTGGTTCTGCTGCTGTTTCCTTGCATACAACCTAAAGCCAATTAAATTTGCATCAAATATTTTGGTAGTATTTGTTAACCGCATTTATCTAGATAGTGGAAAATACTAAATATTAGGAGGAAGGAAACCTGCAAAAAAAAAGAAGTGTTCTCAATTATTCCAAACATCACCACAACATTTTATTCATTCGGTTGCATACGCTGTACCTCGGTGAGCTCTGATCAATTTGAGTGTTGGGATGTTGCATATAAACTCTCTTTTCTGGAATGTGTTATAGTTTCATTGCTTCTTGAATTATGTTCAGCTCGTTTGCAAATAATGTATTAGATCGAACCTTACCAAGAATAATTGATAATAGTATGTGCAAATTATATCAGAGATACTCGCACGGAAGATGCCCCTAATCTGCATATCTTGACTTTTTTTTCTGCCCTTTATCTCGCATATCTTCGCAAGCTTGACAGAGTGTGTATTGAACATTAGAGTTCTTGAATTTACATTCATAGAAATTTATTTTCAATTGTATGCTTGTTTCTGAGAATGAAATCCATGGGACTGTGACTTATTTTTCCCCTCCTTCTGTCTCCTTTTGTGAGGGGCTTAATTTCTAGAAATTGTGATCCATTCTGTTTGTTTCACATGCTCGTCGGGAGTTGGGCAGACATCAGACCTGCTCATGTTGCTGACAAAAGGGTTTGACCAAAGATGTGTAACCTTTCCATTGAATATACGCAAAAGTGCTTTTTAACCCTTTCAGGACTGAAGGACTTTCGCTTTCCCCACCCCAAAATAATAGAGATAATGCACCTTGTCACATTCACCACTTCCCATACAAGGAAGATTCTGGTCTTACCTTCGGAATTTCTTTTAGTTTACCATGCAGTGTTTCCCCAGCGGAGGGCCAGTCACGAGGAAGCGTGCAAACACAGGCCAGCATTATTTTTTGCTTTTCTTTCTCTAGTTTTCTTCCGTCCTTGCCTGCAGTTGCTGATTCTTACTGAAGGTCCGGTTCAATGGACACCAGCAACTCTCTGGCATAGAAACATAGAAACATAGAAACTAGGAGCAGGAGTAGGCCATTCGGCCCGTCGAGCCTGCTCCACCATTCAATACGATCATGGCTGATCATCCAAATCCAGTACCCTGTCCTTGCTTTCTAACACAGAATCCCCACAGTACAGATAGAGGCCATCTCGGCCCATCGAGCCTGCACCGACACATATCCCACCCTATCCCCGTAACCCCACGTATTTAATTCCCCCTAACATATCCCATCCTATCCCCGTAACCCCAGATATTTAATCCCCCCCTAACACTAAGGGTCAATTTATTATAGCCAAATCAACCTAACCCGCACATTTTTGGACTTCACTTATTCCTTATGTGTGAGCCTTCGGTGTTAGCAGACTGTTTGAATCTGAGGTGATGGGGTGGGGGGGATGTGGGCAGGGGGCACCGTAGCCAAGAGAGGTCTTGCCTTCACCCAATGTCTGCACACTTCTCCTCAAGAGTCATTGGAACAGCAACCCTGTCTTTTTAACCTTCTCCAACACCCCGCCCCCGCCATAGCCCAGGGATGTTGAGGACTGTTGTAGCACCTCCAACTAGTGCCCGCTCTTCAGTTAGGATTTCTGTATCTTGGTTTAAAAAATAATAATAATTTGGATATATTTTCCCTACATGTGAGGAAATATCTTCACCCGAATGTGTAACTGAGATCAAAAATGTTAGGTGGGGGGGAACTGTGGGACAGCACGCTTCGATCATGAGCTTGCTTACTCATTTCGAGATTGGTCATTTGGATTATTTTTATTTTTGAATTCCTGTGTGAAGCAGTTTAGGTTATGTAACACGTCTGCACATGTCGATGTTAAAATTAATAAATAGATATAATTAAACTCAGAAATAATGGTTAACAATGATATAAATGGAATAGTGGGCAGCATAGGTCTTGTGTGACTTCACCACCAGGGAATTAGTTCACTCATAGAAGCGTTTATCAAGTCGCGAGTTGGTCGATTATTATCATCCCCTCTATCTGTTCACTTTGGTTACTTTCTTTCATTAACCCATCCGGTAGTAAATGCCCATTGGTAACGGAACTGCGGAAAGCTTGCTTGAATTAAGGCAGGAAACGAAAATTCTCGACCTGCTGTTACATAAAAGACTGGATGCACCTTGGTGAACTTTCTTAAACTGAATCCCAGATTTCAGAGAAGTGCTCCATTTAAATCCCCATTGTTTACCATTTTAAGCACCGCCTTCTGTCTCTTTTCTCAGTGTTTATAAATTAGTGCCTATTCCCTCTTCCGCTCCCTCAATTATATTTCAGGAAAAGGTAGCGAATGTGCACATTCTTTTATTAATTTAGCTGCTAAAATGCCGACTCGAAAGGCTTTTATTGCTCCAGTTTGATGTGACAGTAGAAAAGCCTGCGGCTTTCAAATGAATAAATGAATAACTGCTTGAGGAGGCAAGGTATCACTGTAAATGGTGTAAGCAACCGTAACTCTTAATGTGGCCGAAAAGAAGCACACCACAAATACACTGCATGCGTGCTGCCGAGAAAGATAACGGGTGTTTACCAAGCCAAGCTGCAGGAGCCTGTCGAGCACTCGATCTCCGTGCTGGGTTAATAAATTCCACCTTCCTGATGCCTGTTTAATATCCAGCGATGACTTAGTGCTGCCATAAATAAATGACGTTGATACAGGTGCATATTCATTTATTGCTGCTTGTTGTCACGACACCGAGATTGTGAAATATATCTTCCGAGAGTCTCACCATCGGTTTTTCTTTAATTAATCCGCTAAAAGGGGAATTTTATTGATTTATCCTGCCCCTTTTATGCATTTTTTTCATCAACTGCTTAGATTTTCTTTCCCCTCTTCCTCCCGCCCCCACCCACATATTGTCGTAAGAATGAGCCTTACGCGTGGTGAACTTAAAGTAAGCTTTAATCAACTAAAAAGGTGCTACATACAAAAGAGGTCTTACTCTATGCCTCTCCAGGATTCAACTGATCAGTCCAGTATTTATCCTGGACTAATCACAGGAAGTGATGCAATAAAGTTCGAGTCACAGGAAGCTGTATTGTGTTACCACACATATTGTTACTCGACTCAATGTGCAGTTGGTCTGTGTCCAGCCACTGCGGCTATTAAGCCAGCCACCAGTGGGTGAGGGAGAGACTGGGTTGAGATGACTTGCGCCCCCCCCCCCACCCCCGTTATTCCCTTTGGGGAAAGGGTCTGATCCTGGCTTAGCAACAGCTAGATCAGGAGCCACCAAATGAGGTATCATGGGCACGGAGCCTTGGACACTAGTCTATAGCTCAGCACTTTAGAACGCTAGTCACCGCTATTAAAAACAATTAGGACATAGTTTTTGATTTTTGAAATCTTATTGTTTGAACAATGGTACCCACATCAGGGAAACTGAGCGAATGTACTTACTTTTACAGTGCTGGGGACTTTGGCAGATTAATTAAAAACATGTGCAATTAATTAGTAGAAATTATTAATTAGTAACAAATATATTTTGGATGGTTTAACGGCAGAGCGTATATGGCGAGCTAGTGCTTGCCACTCTTAACACCTCTCCTAAGTTGATCATCAACTCTGCATAAAAATGGAGAGAATAGCCAGGTGACAATACTGTTTTGTTGACTGCCCCTAGTTTATTCTCCCATTTCTCTTCCTGACATGGCCATTCTCCTCATCCATGCCTAGTTCGCCCAAGAAGGTGCGTTGCAAGTAAACAGGATGTCTTCACAAACGCAGCCAGTTCCACTGGTTTGTTATCTTCTGAGATGCAATGCATTAACCGCCTGAACCATACAGGCAGAACTAAGCTTGCGGAGAATAACTCAACTTAATAAAATAATGGTGATGCCTTATATTGGGGGTGAGGCGGAGTTCAGCTTGCAATATGTTCAGTCTTTGTAGATTTTGCAAAGTTAGCAGAAATTCTTTAAGTTGAAATCAAACATTCTTTAATTCAGTTGATCACTTGCATCAAAGTGCATCACTTGCTACTCAATTTATGGGTCTTTGAGAACTAAGATTACTGAAATAGGTTGAATACTTGGGAGTAGTTTTCGACTGAGGAATAAAGTACAATATCCTGCCGAATCAGAAATATATATATTGTGGCCCATCAGATGTCGTATCATAGCAGTGGCACCAAGGTTACTTGTAATGTGTGAAATACATTGATAAGAATATAGAAACTTGATAGTGCAGTGGATGACATCTGGAGCGCAGACCCTTCCTTTCTGGGATTTGAAACCAAACCCTTGCCAAACACATGTCTCCTGTCTGTGATGAGTCTTACTGTTGGTAAATTAACCTGAGCTGTGGCAACGAGTCCGCCTCACTAAACTATTTGCCAGTCTGGTTACAATTGGCACCATTGTTGTGCCACTCATGATCCTCAGTTAAACAGCGAGATCAATTTGTACTTTTGGGAGCGAAACTGAGTGAAAATAAGTGGAACAGGGGACCATGATCATTCATGAGCTGCCAGGACTAATGTCATCCCAAGGCGGCCAGCTGGCCTAGGAGGTAAGGTTAGTTTAAATTGATTTACTTTTGGGCGAGGTCAGCTGAAAGTTTGCAGAAACTTTACTCGGGAGATTAAATAAATTGGATAGAGCATATGATGGAATTGATTGTAAATGACCTGTGGAAGGAACAGGTTTGATGGGCCAAATGGACTTTTCTTGTTCCATGCTTTCGCATGTCAACTCAGCAATCTCTCTTGCATGAAGAGCACAGCAAATGAAAGAAATCACAAGGGCGAGCTCATCCGAAACTGGAGAATAGGCATTAGGCCTGTCCTGTTGACTAGAATTGCTCCAGTTAACTAATTGGAATTATCCGCTAAACTATCCTGCTCCCATTTGTCATCTAATCTGATCTACGGTTTTTAATTGCAAGCTATTGATTAACTTTAAAATGCTACTTAATTTCACACTGTGTATATATAAAATCAGAAATCATAGCATGTAATTTTTGCCTAATAAGGCTGTAATTATACTGTCAATCCCCTGAGGGTACAGATGACATTACCATATGGTCTTGTGTGTACCCAGGTGTTTCATACATCTCTTTCATAGGTCACCATCCTTTATGGAATTCTGTCACCACCATAAACAATGGTTCGACTTTGCTCACACAAACCGTTCATCACTTTGCATTTTGCTACCAACATACGGTGCCACGGGTTAATGGGACAGGAGTTCATGCTTGCAGTCCCCCCACGTGCTAATATCAGGTGCCTTATCGTGGCGAGGCAAGGACTCCGACAAGAACACAGGATGTGCCCCCCCCCCCCCCACCTTCTCATGCACCCTCTACTGCTAGGTTTCCAAACAGCATTGGGAGTGGGTTGGTATCAAAATCTTGCAATTCATGGGGTTACTGCATAAAAGGAAACAAAACAACAGAAAAACAAGCAGTCTCACCCTAACCAAGCCTAAACCTTCAGAGAGCACAAATATAATGGGAGAAAGAGAGTAGGACTTCATACTTCATTTTTGCTCCCAGGGACAGTGTTGAACACACTTGGAGATCCTGGCAAACCAGCACTTCCTCTGACTGTAGCCCAATTTATAGGAGGCACCACAGACTGACGAATCCACAATTCCCTGTGAGATAGCTCTGTATCATTTTTAATATTTAAATAACCGTGAATCCCTTCAGATATCAGGACCTGGTCTATTTCATTTGGCAACCTCTTGAAATTTTCTGTTCAGCCACCTGCACTGGTAGCTTGTTCCATGTGTTGATCAACCTCCTGTCTGAAATATCTATTTGTTTTTTTAAAATCTTGAACCTATATCCTCTGGTTCTGTTTCCAATTTACTAAATGGCATCATAATTTTAAAAACTTCTTTCAACTCTCCCTTTTTATTTTTGTGAGAGAAAAGTTCAGGGTAAATAATCGTGCTTTGTAGCTCAGCCTTGCAAATGCTGGTATTTACCTTGCACTCTGCACTGGATGCTCTCCACTGACACTTGATCCCTTTGGACATAGGGGGACAAAAACTGGACTCAGTATAGTGTGGTTTAACCAAGCTCCATACAATTTTAAAATAACCCCTTTGACTTGAATGTTGGATCATTCGCTGTGCAACCTATAGTTTGGAAGGCATGCAGTTGTTATCAGACACTGATACTTCTTGCCTACTATCGTAATATAACCTGGCGAGCACTAATATGAACCCCTTCCTGATCCCCCCCCCCACAGTTTTTTTTGAAGGATGATTATTTATCCTCTAATTCCGCGCCCCCCCGACCCACCATGCTAGAGAACAACTGTGCTCAAGAATGTAGGCAGCCCTCCGACCAGAGTCCATCAATGCGCCTCTGAACCACTTGCTAGGAAGCACACAAGAGCGTCATGGAGTCAGAAGTTTGTGTGTTCAAGCCCCACTCCAGAGACTTCAGCCCATAATCCAGGCTGACATTCCCAATGCAGTACTGAGGGAGTGCTGCACTGCCGGAGGGGCCGTCTTCCAGGTGGAGGCAAAAGATCCTGTGGCACTATTTCGAAGCATAGCAGGGGAGTTATCCCCGGTGTCCTGGCCAATATTTATCCCTCAACCAATATCACGAAAAGAGATTATCCTGGTCATTATCACATTGCTGTTTGTGGGAGCTTGCTGTGTGCCATGTTTCCCACATTACAACAGTGACTGCACTTTTTTTTAAAAAGTACTTCATTGGCTGTAAAGTGCTTTGGGACGTCCTGAGGTTGGGAAAGGCGCTATATAAATGCAAGTCTTTCTTTCTCCGTTCCCTTTCGATGGGGAAACGGCCGGCGTGCACTTGCTGCCACCCCTCAATGTCACACTGAGACCAGGAACTCAATGGTGTGGGCAGTCAACCTGTGCCTCTATCACTCTGTTGCTCTTTCACAAAACCGATTTTAAACCATTCTCAAAAATAACTTTTGAAAAATTTGGGACATCAGGACTGTTCGTCTTCTGCTTCACCCTTATTTGCAAGAAATATTCTTTTTTTGTAAGTCTTTAACAAAGTACAAGTATTCTGACTTTAATATTAATGTTCAGTGTGGAGTGTTAATAATGGATAGCTGCTTTCATAAAAACAGCTTTGACCCTTAAAATCTACCGGTATTTTAATGATTAAAAACCTAAAGTGCTAAATATTACATTATAGGAATTTATAACAATCATCTTCTAGAAATTTGTTCAGCGATTTTTTTTTTTTTCCTTCCTTATCTTAAATCTGTGTGGGTGTCTGGTACAGAGCTAGCTGACTAAAATAATATATAGCAGGGGGAGATCAGAACAAGTGTTCTGTTAAGAGATAAGCCATTTGTACTGGGGGATGAGTGCAGTTCGCTCGCTTGATGCAGTAAACTATACAATATCTATTAGATTACAGTCACAGTGCTGGATTTAGAAATGAGATTTTGAAGGCTTTGTAATTTTGTAAATGTGTCGTTATTCCTTTAGCCACTGATGTGATAAAATTGAAAAATAACTACTGCAAACACAATGGCGTGCTGTGTTGCTTTCCCCTACTCACAGTGCGATTGCAGAGTAAATCAGTCGGTAATAGATGCTGGTTTGAATCCCACGCTGTGGAAAGATGTATAAAATATGTTGCATATTGAAATTAATTTAATCAGTAATGGGCTATTTTCATTTACTTTAGAAACTTTGCCTCGGCCAACGGTTACTAAATAAAATTTTGGTTACATGACAACCCGTATTGTATTTGACAAAGGGGACAGGTGCATTAGAATAAAATTCCGCGGTGATCCTTCACTCTGTCAGCCATGAATATTTTATTGCCTAATGAATCATCTTTTTAAAATGAAGTTTCTTGTTGTAGTGTCACTGGCATTTAAAACAAAAAGCCTGCCCTCTTTGAAATCAGAACTCTGGAACATGCTGACTCACATGAAATTACTTAAAAGGTGGTAACACTGGATTGATGTACCATCAGGTATGCTTTACTGGTGTGAGTCACTGGTATTTAATCAATACCAATATGATTATACCCATGCGGCAATTATAAATTATTTAAAGCAGTATCCATAGGTTACTGACTTGTTGCCTTTAAATTAAATTCTCTGTCAATAATTGATGCAAAGAATTAATCTGAGAACACCTTCTGATGCTGGAACTTTTTGTTTGTGGCATGGTGTATTGAATTACTGTCTGTCACAAGGCGCTGCCTTCAACTCCCTGTCTCTTTCCCACACACTTTAGCTTTTGCCAAAATACTCGAGATGTCTTCATAAAGGGAAAGAATGCAGTGTTTTTGCGGAGGAGTCAGAACCAGCAAAAGGATTTTGTTATTAGTTCTTGTGCCTGGGGTTTCCTCCACAGTCTGTCTCGCTTCAGTGAATGCCTGATAAATGAGGAAATCGATAAATTTGAGTAAATTCGGCGACATAAATGGAGATTGAACACCCCTGCGTTCCTGTTCTATTGTCTTTTTGGGTTTTATGCATGCATGTAGCATGCACTTAAGCAAAGGACCATTAGAGTTTAAAAGAGAACTGTAATGTCTGTGACAAAAAATTTTGAGCTGAAGAATTGATGGTAATATAAAAATATGTTTTTCAGTGAGGCACAGTGGCTCAGCCATTGGAGCGCAGTACACTTGTGTTAAGGAGTGCTGAAATGTGGAGTCACACTCACACTTCCTCACTTGAGGTGTTCCAATCTCAGCCATTGCACTTTTAGTGGAGGGCGCCAACGTGAGGACTTGCATCTTCTCACGGGGAAGAAAAACCAAAGGATAAGAGAGGCAGGGTCACTCCTGTGTGTCTTCGAGCAGCAAGCTAAACAGCGCTATAGACAAATGCCCGGGAAGGTGGTGCTGTTCCCATCAGCTTAGCTGCGGAATGGTGCCAATCACGGGCAGACTAATTGCTGTCGAGTGATATGGGGCCAGATGAAAGGTAGGGAAACGAGAAGATAATGCGTTTGGTGTATTTAGTTTCTCATAAAATTACTGATTAGTATACACACTGCGTGAGACCCAGTGCTCTGGGTGATCTCAAGATGCTTCAGAACAAGGTTCTTTGGGGCCAACAGCTACAATACGATAATGTCCCATTATCTGGTCATTGTCTCATTGCTGTTTGTGGGAACTTGCTGCGCGCAAATTGGCTGCCGCTTTTTCTACATAACAACCGTGACTACACTTCAAAACTACTTTATTTGGATGTAAAATGCTTTTGGATGTCCTGAGGTAGTGAAAGGTGCTATATAAATGCAAGTTTGTCTGTCTTTTTATTTATTTTTCTTTCACTTTCTGTCTTTCTCTTGCTGTCTTTTTCTGACTTTCTCTCTTTCTTTCCCTTCCTTCCTTTCTGTCTTTTTCTTTCTCTCTTTCTTTCCCTATTCCTTTCTTTCTCTCTTCATTTATTTCTCCCTTTCTTTCATATAAGATTTGTTTTAAGAAGGAAAGAAAGACTTGCAATACTATCACGCCTTTCACAACCTCAGGACGTCCCAAAGTGCTTTACAGCCAATGAAGTACTTTTGAAGTGCAGTCACTGTTGTAATGTTAAACTAAGAATCTAAGGTGTGAGGTCGATACAAAGGAGGATACCATCAAGGATTAAAAAGAGTAGAAGAGATGATGCAACAACAACAAGATATAGTAGTTTTAACGTACAAAGATGTCCCAAGGCACTTCACAGAAGCGTAATCAGACAAAAGTTGGCACAAAGTCATTGAAGGAGATATTAGCAGGGGTGACGAAAAGGTCGGTCAAAAAGGTGAGTTTTAAGGAGAGTCTTAAAGAAGGAGAATGAGGTGGAGAAGCAGAGAGGTTTAGGGAGGAAATTCCAGAGCTTAGTGCCCGGATAGCTGAAGGCATGGCCGCCAATGGTGGGGCAAAGGAATTTCAAGATGCATAAGAGGCCAGAGTTGGAAGAACGCAGAGATCTCGGAGGTTTTGTAGGGCTGGAGAAAGGTGCAGAGATAGGGAGGGGCAAAGCCATGAAGGGACTTGAACACGAGGATGAGAATTTTAAATTTGAGGCGTTGGAAGACCAGGAACCAATGTAGGTCAGCGAGCAGAGGAGTGGTGGGTGAATGGGACTTGGGTCAGGTTAGAATAGGGCCAACAGAGTTCTGAAATCAGGATGAGGTTATCTATAAGCCAGTGGTGAGTAGAGAAATGGAGGAAGGTTGTGCAATACAGCCTCACTAGGATTAGATTTTAAATTAATAAGCTTCCGCTTTAAATCATGAACCGAGTATTTGCGACCCAGATTGCACCTGATGATAATCGTTCCCCACAGTGTAATGCAGTGGCTTTTTAGATACACTGTGAATGTTGATGTATTTCATAGGATTGAAGTGGAATATATTTCACAATGTTTTAATATCATTTGTACGATGTTGCTCTTTTTCAACAATAAAATACAGAAGCTCAACCACTTTGTTATTAACCCCCCCCCTTTGATACCGTCTGGTGCTGTGCATTATCCTCTACTTAAAAAAAAAACCAGCCTGCTCTCAGGCTTTGACCTGTGCTGCTCTTGAGATGCCCACTGGAAGATGCGAGTTAAATTGTCGCTTGTATTTTTTTTTCTTGTGTGTATATATTTATATATATGATATTCCTCTCTTTCTAGTAGAGCATTTGACCTGCCCCCAACAACTCTGGGAACTTACCATGCAGTGAACCTCTGCTGCGATCTTGTACCCTACCCTCTCCTGGTGAAGCGCGCACATCCACCAGTGCACCAAGCCACCAGCGCTCCTTGGAAAATTTATTGCTGCATTTTGATGCATCCAATACCCGGCAGTAGAAACGTTACGCAAACCTTTCACTGTGTCTCCCGTTTGTACTGCTCATAAGTGAATAACATTATGTAGCTAACAGGCTATTCACTTAAAAGGATCCAACCATAGTTGAAGTAAAATATGATACTATAAAAAAAAAAACAATTTCCTTAAGATCAGTCGGTCTAAGAAGCAATATTGCCCCATAATTTTGGAGCCTAGCTTCTCAAACTTACTGTAAAATCAATTGCTATTACTGGCAATTACTCATTTTACTATCTTTGTGCAGTTGGACTCGGGACGTTTACACTTGGTTGCCAGTGGAAACGCTGTATATCATGAAAATACCATAAAAAGACCTTTAAATGATGAGGCGTTGTAAACTAGCTGTTTTCAAATAGATTGAGCCGTCCTGAATAAAGATTTTAAGCAGATAAACTGCTGTATGACACTGAAAAGGTTAGAAACAAGTAATAACGGATGTGTGCCTACACTGCACCAGGGAATTGAGGATAAGCAGGATGAGATCACGGGTCAAATCCTTTCCATCAGCCGTGCTGTCCTCTTTTTGGCACAGCACAGGTGGCGTCCATTATTAGAGTTCGATCTCTGGTTCAGCTACTCTTTGAGCCACCATGTTGATTTCTCCAGTCGTTTTTCCGTTTTCAAAAGTCGCTGTTCAGGCTCCAGCAGCATAGAAACTCGGAACAGTTCTGGTCTCCATATTATTAAAAAAAAAGGATATAGAGGCACTGGAGATGGTACAAAGAAAAATTTACTGAGAATGATACCAGAACTGAGAGGTTATAACTCTCAGGAGAAAGATTGAACAGACTGGGGCTCTATTCTCTAGAAAAGAGAAGGCTGAGGGCTGTCCTGATAGAGGTCTTTAAGATTATGAAAGATTTTGATAGGTTAGACATTGAGAAGATGTTTCCACTTGCGGGCAAGACCAGAACTAGGAGACATAAATATAAGATAGTCCAGTAGGGAATTCAGGAGAAACTTCTTTACCCAGAGAGTGGTTAGAATGCGGAACTCACTGCCAGAAGGAGTAGTTGAGGTGAATAGCAGAAATGTATTTAAGGGGAAGCTAGATAAACACATGAGGGAGAAAGGAATAGAAGGATATGTTGATGGGGTTAGATGAAGAAGGATGGGACGAGGTTCGTGTGGAGCATAAACACCTACATGGACCTGCTGGTCTGAATGGCCTGTTTCTACACTGCAAATACTATGTAATATAATACTATATACATATGGGGCAATATTGATGCCATTGACGCCTACCCTTTTTCTTGCAGTGCCTTGTAAGGCTATCACAAGCAGAACTGACTGATCCTAAATGCTATGATTGTGCTTGAGTGTATTTTCTCTCCCGAAAGCTCCAACATATACAGCTCTATGGGGTCTGGACAACTTCCAGTACCTCACGCAGGTGATTGTTTTCATATGTGAGCCAAGATGTTGAGTCTGGGCAGGCTGTTCACATTTGATGGGTATCACAGCCAAGACAAATCCTATGCTTGCCTCACAGCCAAATCCGTGCACACGCACTTTCCAACAGAAGTCACTGAATAGCAAACAGTCCAGGCTGATATGCCCCTCCCTATCTCAGGGTAATGAGACCAATTGTAGTGACTCCGTTACTACCCCACTAAGATAAGCAAGCTCAGCACATTCTAGAAATCAAGCCAAGGACTTCCTGGGTTGTATGGCTTGGTACATAAGAAGCTAATAATTAGGAGCAGGAGTAGACCATACGGCCCCTCGAGCCTGCTGCGCCATTCAGTAAGATCATGCCTGATCTTCAACCTCAACTGCACTTCCCCACCCTATCCCCATATCCCTTGATTCCCCGAGAGTTCAAAAATCTATCGCTCTCAGCCTTGAATATACTCAACGACTCAGCATCCACAGCCCTTTGGGGGCAGAGAATTCCAAAGGTTCACAACCCTGCTTGAGTGAAGAAATTCTTCCTTATCTCTGTCTTAAAAGGCCGACCCCTTATCCTGAGACTGTGACCCCAAGTTCTAGACTCTCCAGCCAGGGGAAGCAACCTCTCAGCATCTACCCTGGCAATTCCCCTCAGAATCTGGGCTGTGAATTTACCAACTGGGCAATTGAAAGGAGTACAATTGAATAATGGGTTACATCTCAGTGCTTCATGGCCAGCAAAGCTGTGCACCACCTCAAGCAGTTACACTTCCACCATGTCTTGTCGATTCCTGAATAATCTTGAACTGCAAGTAGCTAAACCCATTTAAAAAATAAGCTTTGGGTTGGGATAAGTTTTTTTTTGTTGTTGTTGTCTGCAAGAGTCCAGTGTAAAGTTAGTTTACTCACTCCACAGAGACTAGAGGGTGGTTGACGTGAGAAGTAGAAAATCATCAGACTAGTGCAGTGGCAGATGCTATTCTAAGGTGAGATCACAGTTGGAGTATTTATTTTTCATCGAATGATACTATACCTGACCTGGCAGTACTTGACACTCAGTACCCAAAGTAGAAAGCTTTCCTAGAATCATAGAATCATAGAAATTTACAGCACAGAAGGAGGCCATAGGCCCATCTTGTCCGCTCCGGCCGACAAAGAGCTATCCACCCTAATTCCACTTTCCAGCACTTGGTCCGTAGCCTTGTAGGTTACGGCACTTCAAGTGCATATCCAAGTACTTTTTAAATGTGCTGAGGGTCTCTGCCTCTACCACCCTTTCAGGCAGTGAGTTGCAGACCCCCCCACCACCCTCTGGGTGAAAACATTTCTCCTCAACTCCCCTCTAAACCTCCGACCAACTACTTTAAATCTATGCCCCCTGGTTATTGACCCTTCTGCTAAGGGAAATAGGTCCTTCCTATCCACTCTATCTAGGCCCCTCATAATTTTATACACCTCAATTAGGTCTCCCCTCAGCCTCCTCTGTTCCAAAGAAAACAATCCCAGCCTATCCAATCTTTCCTCATAGCTAAAATTCCCCAGCCCAGGCAACATCCTCGTAAATCTCCTCTGCAACCCCTCTAGTGCAATCACATCCTTCCTGTAATGTGGTGACCAGAACTGCACGCAGTATTCTAGCTGCGGCCTAACTAGTGTTTTATACAGTTCCATTTCCCTAGCACTGAATATCTCACCTTAATGAGCACAAGATTAAGCAGAAAAGACATTAAATAATGTACGTTTTATGAAAATCCAAATAAAAGTAAGTTGCAAGTTGCACAGGGTATGGTTTGTGTCCATCTTGTTTTTACTTTAATCCTTGGTGAAATGTGCTCTGTCCCCAAACTGCATGTTATGAAAACCTATTGATGCATAGTGTGCCTAAGTCCTACTTAAAAGCATGTCAGTAATGGTATTAGTGGGAGTTCTGCACCATGATTACACATTCTGTTATTGAACCACAATCAGCAAGAATCAATTATTGGATAATTACTAGATGAGAATAAATTATTACCTCGTCTCACAAGTAAGTATAAGCATGACAATCTGCATGTAATTTCATGGATTTGTGGCAATGTACTATTATTATGCATCCCCCGTTTTTGTAAATAAACTATGAAAATAGTTAGCACTCCAGCGTTTTAAAGTAGCAACCACATAGACGGCCATATGTAGAAGCAATCTGCCGCTACAGTTAAGTCTGTAAGTGCCAAGTATCCACAGCCTAATGCAGTTTAACACATTGTATGATCATCAGTCAGAAAATCTGGAGTCACTTGATGAGTGCGATGAATCTGAGATGTCATTGTAATGCGAGTACAATGGAGTGTTTAGTGCATGAGTTCAGAGCACAATGCCTCTTCATATTAGTTTTTTGTAATACTTTCAGTCTTCAGGTGGGAAGAGATAAAAGGGCTTTGGTAGAGCTATCCAATTAGTCCCACGCCCCTGCTCTTTCCCCATAGCCCTGTAAATGCTTTCCCTTCAATTATTTAGCCAACTCCTTTTGAAAGTTACTATTGAATCTGCTTCCACCGCCCTTTCAGGCAGTGATTTCCAGATCACAGCAACTCGCTGCGGAAATTTGTTTCCCCCTCATGTCGCCTCTGGTTCTTTTGCCAATCACCTTGAATCTGTGTCCTCTTCTGCCATTGGCAACAGTTTCTCCTTATTTACTCTATCAAAATTTTGATTTTGAACACCTCTATCAAATCTCCTTTTAACCTTCTCTGCTCTAAGGAGAACAGCCCCAGCTTCTCCAGTCTCTCCACGTAACAGAAGTCCCTCGTATCTGCTACCAGTCTAGTAAATCTCCACTGCACCCTCTCCAAGGCCTTGACATCCTTCCTAAAGTATGGTGCCCAGAATTGAATACAATAGTCCAGCTGAGGCCTAACCAGTGATTATAAATTTTTAGCATGACTTCCTTATATTGGCCGCCTTCTAAGTCAGTATGTGGGGATCCTGCTCCAGGCACTTATGACTGTTAAATCTGGTTTCCGTGGACCAGTGGCAGGTGTGCAGACCCAGTTACCTGGAGTACAAAACTGCTTTACATCAACAGAAACCAGATTTAACAGCGTAAACACAGGAGCCGGTTCACGGACTTCGAGAATCCAACTGAAAAGGCGGCCGAGTGTCTTCAAAAGTAAAACATTAATTAACACTGTTATTGTTACGGTTACCGTAAGTTCTCATCTCACTGTTTGAGAGAAAACTTGCTTTTTTTTCTCGAAGAAATAATTTATAATAAGTTAAAAAGTTTTGCATATGGTGTGCACTTTTCTGCAGGTGTCACACATATATCCTGTAAGTGTCACGCTAACTTCTTGAAATGCTTTCTCTGTCACACTTTGTGGTGAAGCAGCATGTCCTCTGACTCGCCATGTGTAATGCCAAAGTAATGCTGAAATAAAAAGGGAAGGAAAATATTTTTGGAGAGGAATATTTACAGTAATGTCAATCACTTAAAGGGGCATCGTTGTCTGATTAGAATGGTTGCCACATACCAGAAACCGAAGCATAGCTGCACACACGATGAAATTGGCAATGCAATGACATCATCGCATCTTCTTGTGAACCACCCCATTCATTTGTAAAATGGGTGCTTCAAGGGAATTGAGTGCAGTAGTTTACCTTGTATCTTATGGGCAAACAATACCATTACTCTTTGGCAGAATATGGTAATGCAGAGTTTAAAACAACAATGAAGCAATGCTATGAATCGTTAAAGCTCTTTGGAATGTTTTACTTTGTTAAAAGCGCTATATAAATGTAAGTTGTTGTTGTTGTTGACCCGTCATAGTGGTTCACTCTTAAATATGGCAAAGAATCACTTGGCTTTAATTTCTTTTAACTCAAATATTGAAAGAGCAAAGCTGGCAGTTCAAAGATCAGCGCTTAAATCTGCAGTGCTCTGCATTCTCTTCAATACTAAAACAACATCAGGATGCAGAAAAATCATCTAGCCTGCCCTAAAGGCTCTGCTCAGACCATTTTTATATCCTTCCTGCATTTATTGCAGCCGTGCATTGTTTTTATTCAGGAATGCAGAGCATTGTATTTGTATGAGCAAAGTACTCTGGCCATTTCTGGCTGGTTCTTAATGAGTAATGTGGGATCAGATGCTGAACAAGGCTTGCCGAGTTCTGGTTCTGACAGTCCTAGCTGAGGTAGATGAGAGATTGCTTTTGAGCGTTAATAACTACAAAAAAATAAATCTGCCATTTTCACGTCAAAATAATGCATTTCATACTGTATAAAAGCTGACACTGATGTGCTTATCTATGCTAGAAGCTGAATGCTGTTTGTACAGGAGACTTGTGCTATTTATATGGTTACAGTAGCTATCTGAGATGATAGACATACCAATACTAGCTCCTCCATCACCAACACAGCTTGTGATGCTCTCAAGCATTGGCCCTTCTGCTATGCTAGTATACAATTTGTCCAGTTTACAGCATGTAATTGTCCAGGAGCTGACACTCAGAAGTACTCAAGTCACACAGCATTTATTTTGAGTACACCGATAACTGTTAACCCATTATGTACTGTGTGTGTGAGGAGTACTGTGTTGGTGATGGAGGAGCTAGTATTGGTGTGTCTATCATCTCAGTTAGCTACAGTAACCATATAAATAGTGCAAGTCTCCTGTACAAACAGCATTCAGCTTCTAGCGTAGATAAGCACATCAGTGTCTGCTTTTATACAGTATGAAATGCATTATTTTGATGTGAAAATGGCAGTTTAACTTTTTTACTCTATGGCCTTGCCCCTCCCTATCTCTGTAACCTCCTCCAGCCCTACAACCCTCCGAGATCTCTGCGCTCTCCCAATTCTGGCCTCCTATCTCCTATGAAGCGCCTTAGGACGTTGCCGAGGTCCTAAGCTCTGGAATTCCCTGCCTAAACCTCTCCGCCTCACTACCTCTCTTTCCTCCTTTAAGACGATCCTTAAAACCTACCTCTTTGACCAAGCTTTTGGTCACCTGCCCTAATTTCTCCTTATGTGGCTCGGTGTCAAATTTTTTGTCTTTTAATACTCCTGTGAAGCGCCTTGGGAAGTTTTACTACGTTAAAGGCGCTATATAAATACAAGTTGTTGTTGTTTTACTACGTTAATGATGCTATATAAATGCAAGTTGTTGTGTAGTATATGCTTTTGCTTGGGGTGTACTGTATAACCGATTCTGCATTATTTCATTATTAATTATTCCCTCTGACTCTTAATTATCTGGATCTAGACTTATGGATTCTCCACTGTGGATTGTTAATTTTGTTAAAAACCGATGCATTCAAAGATTGAAATCGCGACAGTGCAGGTTCCCCTTTTTTCCTTTGAGATCTGCATTCAAATTTCGCTCCGTAGCAAGAGATGAAGGCTTCTTCAAATTCTCCAGGGTTTCATCTGGCTCAGTTGCTCGCGATGTCGCCAGGACAGCTTCATTGAGGGGAAAACCTAACTGTTGTAAAGAACGACCTGCTTTTCTTTCATGTTCCTCGCATGCAAGACGATGTCTCAGAGCACTTTACATTAGGGGGAGATAAAATGGATGCTGAGTAGGAAGTAAAGGAGAGAAAACAGAGCGGTGTAGGGGGTGGCGGTTTGTGTCAGCTTCACCTCTGACTTCTGAGCGGTTCGAATCGCTCCCACTCCCTTGGTTCTAGACCTTGGACTTATTTGGGGGTTGTGATAAAAAGTGCAGCAGACAATTGATTTTGATGCAAGAACTTTGATCTTTATTCAAGAAAGTAAAACACCACACAAACACTCTTAACACTCTAAAAGTGGGGAACACTTTGGTACAAGCGAGGGAAATAACATTAGAAGAATACTTCACCCCTCCCAATCCCACTTCACTAGCTAGGTTGGACTCTGGAGAACCAGGGATAATGCTCACCAAACGAATCCTTGACAGTTGAGCTGGTTTGCGGTTTCGGGGTTCGCTGGATTGGATTTATCGGGTGAGTACCCATTTTTCTTTGGTTAGAGGTAGGGTTTAGAGTCCTTTTAAGTAAAAAGTTTCGTAATGCCCTTGTTGCCGCGAGGTGTCCGATGGTCACTGAGGCGGTCGCTCTGGTCTCTTCTTGCGTGTCGGCCTGCTTCTGGAGCTGCTGGTCTTCTTTGTCGAACTTCTTTCTGTTGCCCCCCTCGCCTGTTGAACTGTCTTCTTCAGAGCTGTGGAACTGCCTTCTGCCGGACTGCTTGCTGAACTCCTTGCTGCTTGCTTGTTGAACTTGTTTCTGTTGAACTGTGTACGGTTGTACTCAAGAACTCGAACTTGAACTGTTGAGAACGGGCCTTTAATTATACCCATTGAAGCTTCATGCCAAATCAAATCCCGGTCATTGTAAGATTTTGGAGGGCTCGTTAACAGTAACTGGTTTGTAAATGTGTGAAGTGATTTCGGGGATGGCTCCATCCTGTCGATCTGTCGTTTAATTGTAGTTGAATGTCCTTATGTTTTGGGTTTCTTGACTGAGCCTAGGAATTTCTATAGAGTAAGCCGAAGTAATTTGTTTTATGCATGTCTTAATGGACTCTGTAGCTTGGGGTGGAGACTGGTTTTCCTCGGGTTTATTGTTCGGATGCTAATGTCTGATAGGGGCCGATTTACGCTCCCAGCGAGATCATGCGGTTCCCCAGACAGTTCCCATTAGCTCCAATACCCAAACTGGTTTTACAGAGGTTGAACCCACCTTCCTTCACAGCCTTTTCTCCCCTACAAGCCCAGACATGTTTTAAAAATACCAAAATCTTGGTTTTTGCTCGAAAAGTCCTTCGGTTAGGCCCAATGCACTTCACCACCCTGTAATAGCTAGAAAAGAGTCCAAAGTCTTTTTCCTTAGGGTTTGTCTTCGAGTTTTGGGGGATCTGTGAATTTTGAGAATCTTACAGAGGGTTAAGGTGGGAGCGTGAAGTAATGGTTGAAAAAGAAAGACTTGCATTTCTATAGCGCCTTTTATGACCCCAGGGCATCTCACTTTACAGCCAGTGGAGTACTTTTGAAGTGTAGTCACTGTTGTAAGGTAAGAAACGCGGCAGCCAATTTACACACAAGCTCCTACAAACAGCGATGTGATAATGACCTCTTTTTTTTAAAGTGATGTTGGTTGAGCAAAAACTCTCCACTGGCTGGAGTCATACCTAGCACAAAGGAAGATGGTTGTGGTGGTTGGAAGCCAATCATCTCAGCCCCAGGACATGGCTGCAGGAGTTCCTCAGGGCAGTGTCCTAGGCCCAACCATCTTCAGCTGCTTCATTTATGACCTTCCCTCCATCACAAGGTCAGAAGTGGGGATGTTCGCTGATGGTTGCACAGGGTTCAGTTCCATTTACAACTCCTCAGATAATGAAGCAGCCCGTGCCCGCACACAGCAAGACCTGGACAATATTCAGGCTTGGGCTGATAAGTGGCAGGTAACATTCGCACCACACAAGTGCCAGGCAATGACCATCTCCAACAAGAGAGAGTCTAACCACCTCCCCTTGACATTCAATGGTATTACCATCGTCGAATCCCCCATCATCAATATACTAGGGGGACTCACCATTGACCAAAAATTAACTGGACCAGCCACATAAATACTGTGGCTACAAGAACAGGTCAGAGGCTGGGTATTCTGTGGCGAGTGACTCACCTCCTGACTCCCCAAAGCCTTTCCACCATCTGCAAGGCACAAGTCAGAAGTGTGATGAAATACTCTCCACTTCCCTGGATGAGTGCAGCTCCAACAACACTCGAGAAGCTCGACACCATCCAGGACAAAGCAGCCCGTTTGATCATCACCCCGTCCACTACCTTAAACATTCACTCCCTCCACCACCGGCGTACCGTGGCTGCAGTGTGTACCATCTACAAGATGCACTGCAGCAACTCGCCAAGGCTTCTTCGGCAGCACCTCCCAAACCCGCGACCTCTACCACCTAGAAGGACAAAGGCTGAAGGCGCATGGAAACACCACCACCTCCTAGTTCCCCTCCAAGTCACACACATCCTGACGTGGACATATATCGCCGTTCCTTCATCGTCGCTGGATCAAAATCCTCGAACTCCCTACCTAACAGCTCTGTGGGAGTACCTTCACTACATGGACTACAGCCGTTTAAGAAGGTGGCTCACCACCACCTTATCAAGGGCAATTAGGGATGGGAAATAAATGCTGGCCTTGCCAGCGATGCCCAGATCCCAGGAATGAATATTTAAAAAAAAAAACTAGGCAGTAAGTTTCAGAGGACAGGAGCATAGTGCTTGAATGGCAGTGTTGGAGCAGAAGAGGAGGAGGAGCCCAGTATTAGAGGAGCATTGTGCATACAGGAAATTAAATCTGGAGGAAATCACTAAGGTAGGATGATGGAAGGTTAAGGAAGGATTTTAAAGTGAGGATGATAGTTCTGTAATGAACTCCCTGGGGCACAGGGAGCAGGACATTGTTGTGGGAAGCACAATTTTATCTGGGTGAAGATGGAGGCTTTGGCATTTTGAATGAGCGGTAAATTGTGGAGTGTTGAGACTAGGAGGTCACTTGAGAGCATGTTAGACAGATTGAGCTTCAGATTGATGAACGCATGGGACTGCGGTTTGAATGCCGCTGGAAAAGAGGTTGGATCAGAGTTGGGAAATGTTGCTTACGTGGAAGAAGGCAGATCTGGTAACAGAATGGAATTGGGAGAGGAAGCTGAACTCAGGGTAGACGAGTGCACCAAGGTTCCCCTGCTACTGACTCCGCCTGAGGTGGCAGTTGTGGAGATTGATTGGATCCAGGCCAGGAGCATGCAGGGACCAAAGAAGATCGCTTTGATTTTACCAACATTAAGCTGGAACATTTTCTTTGGATGGAATTTTAAGTGACCTGAAGCCTGGGGTGGGGGGTGGAATGGGCGCGGGGGTGGGGTAAGAAATGGGGACAAGGAAGCACAACGTATTATTTCTGTACCTTTGCACCCAGGACCCTTGGTTTGGAATCCAGCCCAGACTGATGGGATATCAGCCTCCTCTGTTGGTAAGCTATGAGGGCCCCATACAAAATTAATTTGAGCAGTCAAAATCCAGCGGCACACAGCAGAAACGTGACCTGAATTCAGAACTAAATTGGCAGTCATGTGGTGTGCGAAATGTTGTACTGGTGCCATAGGTAGAACTCTTCTGAGGTGCGGGCAGGGTGGAAGGAACTCTACTCTGCATCTAGCCATGCTGTGACTGACCTGGGAGCACTTGACACAGACACTGTGTGCCCGAAATGGGAAGTGTTCCTGTTTTCACTGCTAATGTCCCTAGTCTTAATGAAGACAAAAATTCACCCTAAAAAGCCCTGCAGCACCAGCAAAGAGTAAGAGGTAATCCTGGTATCGTTGCCATTGGTTCCTTTTAAGAATCCCTCCCAGCACCATGTCTCTCTCAACTTCCCAAGCCACCAGTGAGAATGTAGCTTCTCAGAGAGTTAACTTCTCCTAATAAATAATTGGTTCATAAAAGTCCAAAGTATAACGAGATTGGAGAGTGTTGAATTGATGCTGGAAGGACATTTTCCACCAAGGTTGGGTTGATTTGGAGTCGGAATTGAAAATTGTACAAGGATTTACACTGTATAATTAATACCCGAACCATGTTACTGGTTGTGAATTTATTTATTTTTAAATCCATTGTTCACTACTGGCCGACCTCAGTTTATTGAGTTCAGCTTTTAAGTGCAGAATTAGTAGTCTCATAATTTTCCAATTTTTTTTTTCATTTTGCACTCGTCTGCGTACCCCTTTGTATCTGTTGGGCTGACTGAGAGAATCTTGGCACACCTCTATTAATAGGTGGAACTATAAAACTGGCCGTGTGGATCTTTGGTATTGTGAGAATAAGCAGCGTGCAAGAAGAAAGGTCACATTTCTGATTCATTGCATTTCAGTGTAAACCTAACCATTTTTAGTGCAAATTACAAAAATTTTCGTAATTTTTGTAGTAACACAGTAACCTAATTAAACTGACCTGTTAGATTTGCAAAGTCTGAAGGTCACTAGCTTCCTGTGTCATAATTTATGTGGCCAGACAGTGACAAAAAAGATGACTAAATTAGTACATAAACTTGTCTTCATTTTCTCAGAAACTAATGTACTATTAATCTGATCAACAAAAGATTTCCATTCTTTCAACTGACGAGTCTTATTTTTGCTCTTTTTTTAATGTCAAATTGCCACAGTGACATGCATGTTTTGTATCCCACGCTTATCTGGTGTGGCCTTATCAACATCCGAGGCATATCACTGTATTGACACCATAGTACCACATCTAATATGCACGTTGAGAACGTTATTTTGACACATTTTGATGTACGTCTAATATTTGCCTTTTTTGGTTTTAAAACATTCAAAACCTAATTTGAAAGTTGCCATCTAAAATTAATTTCAGTGCTTGAATACAATCAGGTAATTGAATATCAGGATATTGTGATTTGAGGGGTTTGCCATTAAATTATATCACAATCTATACATAACATTTGCACGTAATGCTTCTGAATTTGAATATTTTTTATCTTTAAAACGGAAACCTGGTTTGTAACGGTTCAATTTTTTTAAAGTTTCCATTTGCGACCTGTGTTTCGTTTTATTTTTGCTGAGCTTGAATCTATTAATAAATGTCTATGTGGTAACATCTCCTAAATTATGACCTTCGGTATGTTGAAATCGTGTTCCTGCAGCTGGTAGTTCCTTCAGGTGGGACCTTTTGCTTTTCAAGTACTTCCTATCCAGTGTTGGCTGGGCCTTCAACAGCTTTTCAGCAAGAAATTGGTGTCCACAGTTACATTATCACATCTGGTTGGGGTTTAGGCAGTTAGAAAAATTATTTTTCCCATGACAGTATTATTTTAAAAAATAATATAACGGGAGAAACCTTCCTTTGGTTGCTGTGTGTTAGCAACATTGCAACTATATTGGGGCGAGTTTCAGTGTTTGCTCTTTCTACCAAATTCCAAAAGAACACATTTACAATTCCGCTAGAAATATTGATCAGAGGAAATATTCCTGGAATGTTTATGATGTTACACATAGCTATCAAGAAGAACCTCCTCTGCTGTCTCCCACACGGGTTTCTGGCATGCCCATGTTAGCCATTTTATCTCTCACTTTAATCTTACATTACAACAGTGACTACACTTCAAAAGTACTTCATTGGCTGTAAAGCGCTTTGAGACATCCTGAGGTTGTGAAAGGCGCTGTATAACTGCAACTTTTCCTTCTTTCTTTCTTTCTGACTTTGTCCTTTCTTTGTGTCTTTGCTTCTGTCTTTCTGTCTTTCCTTCTGTCTTGTCTTTCTTTCAAGTCTTTCCTTCTTTCAAGTCTTTCATTCACTGATGTCAGCTATCATTAGTTATAGATAAAGAAGGCCATATTGTCCATTTCAACACATCCATCTAGAAATACCCTGTGCCCTCCCTCACCCCACAATCTCCACCACAGCATCTAACTATGTCTTGAATTGTTCCAGGGTTTTACTCAATTCTGGATGCCAACCAATGAATGAGTCGTCATGATATTTTGGCTTAGCCTGGTGTTTTATTTTCTCTTAGGAAACATAAGCAATTGAAGGTAAGATGGAGATTTTTTTAAAGCTTCTGCTTCTTATTCACATGCGCCATGTTTTGAGACCCCGGTGCCATGCCTATTCCCCCTGGTGAGGAGCAGCCAACCTGTTCCTAGGCCATTGGTAAAGCTCCTTGGTATCCAATAGGTATGCTTGTACAGCCCGAGTTGAATTGCTATCTCATCCTATTTTGCTGTGCGTCTCTTTTGTTGTCTTCCTCCCTTTTGTTAGAGAAGCCACTTGACACACAGTCTTAACACCCCAATCCAGGTCAGAAACACAGCAGACGGAGCAGATCTTGAGTTTAAACGTGATGGATGCTTGTTGGACTTAACTGGTATTTCCCCATTTTGTACTATTCCCATCTCTGCCCTAACACGCTCAACATCAGTGAACACAGATACAAAATATATTTGCTTTCTACTCTGACCAACACAACCCATCCATAGCTTCATCACTGGAGTCATTCATTCAAGTCTTATTTTTAGTCCTCTCCTCTCTCCGTCCGCCCACCCCGTCCCCACCACTTATTTGTGTCACAGGCAACACAAATGGAATGTCACTTTTTTATGTTGAGGTGTAATGGAGGTCAAATAACCCCGAAATGTCGCATGTATTGATCAGTGGGCTTCCATATCAGTCACCTGGGACTCTACCCCACGACAATTGAATCAGTGCTACCGGGTGGCTAGAAACTGATCACTTCCTTTACGTGGGCAAGTCAAATGAGTTCACCTTCACACATCAGGCAAACAAACTGATTAATTATAAATCAGTCTATTATGAACTACCTCCGGGATAGACTTACAACTGCTGAATCTAAACTACCTTTCTAATCCAAATGAATGGCTAACCTACAAGATGCTCAGCAGATGGATCTGCAGTTTCAGAACATACAGCTTTTGCGATATATGCTTTCCACCTTCTTCCCTAAATGCTACCCTGAATTTTATCCCTTTGCTGGGGAGGGGGTTTAATTCTTAATTCGGGCTAACCCTCATCAGCTCCTTGTCCCAAAATTCTACTGGCTGGACATGAAGGTCAACCTTGGGAGATTAACAATTTGCCGAGGCTGGTATGTTCATGTTTGCAGTGTTTTTTCTTTGCTTCTTTAGGCATTTCAACAGCATGAACCTAACCTTTGGTTGAGAGGGTAGTCATTCCCCACACACCTGTCCCAATGCTGCTCCCAAGCTGATAGTGAGGAGGGGGGGGGTGGGGGGGGCACAGAAGCTGGAGAGTGGGGAAGTTGCCTTCATGTTCTTCTTCTGTCTCCCTCCCCACCCCTCCTTGTCAGCCGTGGCTCAGTTGGGTAGCACTCTCGCCTCAGAGTCCGAAGGTTTGTGGGTTCAAGTCCCACTCCAGAGACCTGAGCACAAAATCTCGGCTGACACTCCAGCGCGGTACTGAGAGTGCGCTGCACTGTTGGTGGTGCCGTCCTTCGGATGAGATGTTAAACCGCGGCCGTGCCTGCCCCTCTCAGGTGGACGTAAAAAGATCCCATGGCGCTATTTCGAAGAAGAGCAGGGGAGTTCTCCTCAACCAACATCACTTTTATAAAAAAAAACAGATTATCTGGTCATTATCACACCGCTGTTTGTGGGATCTTGCTGTGCGCAAATTGGCTGCCATGTTTCCTACATTACAACAGTGACTACGCATCAAAAGTACTTCATGGGTTGCAAAGCGCTTTGGGACATCCTGAGGTCGTGCAGGGCGCTGTATAAATGCAATTTCTTTCTTTTCCTTTCTTCTGCATTGAGAACTTGCTGAGATTCTGCTTATTGCGCTCGTTCCTCCCGAGTGCACAGCAGCATGAGGGGGAGATGGTGAGTGTGAAGACAGTGTCCGACTAGCCTGTGACACAGATAAATGAAACTGGTGCGATACCGCTGTGTTCTGCAGTCCCTTTACCAGAAGCCGGCATTAATATAAATACACCGTATTAACACTTGTTCTCCTCTGTCAGGATATAAATTAAGTCTGCAGGTGTTCAGAAAAGCTTACCCTTGGTACTAATTAAGCCATGATAATTAGGTTTGTTAATTTTGTCCCTGTAAGCTTGCATCCCAGAAACACAGATTGCCTGCACGGAAGGGCTTTTAAGAATGCTCAAAGATTACTCAGTCGTTTATGCCCCATGCAGAGTCTTAGTCGAGAAATCTGAAATAGATCCACTAAAGGGAAATAATGAGCATCTTAAAATATAAGTCGTTAAGCAATGTATATGGCGGGGGGTGGGGGGGGGGTAAAGAGGGTTCAAGTCCGGTTACAGCAAGGTACAGTAACAGCGTGGAGTGAGGTGACAAAGAGGAAAGGCTGATTAATTACTTCAAGGATAGGGAGCTGGTGTGTCTCAGTCATAATGAAGCCTTTCAGTGTTGCCCATCTCCACAGGAGGCTACGGCGTGAGTGAAGAAAGGATTAAGGAGGGTGGGGGGGGAAGTATACAGAAGAGAGGGGCTATTGCATACTGCAGTGTCAGTTAGCCTATTGTAGAGTTGTTCATCATTCCATCCCTGGCGGCCATTGGCAAGGTCCAGGCTCAAGCTGTACAGGGAGCAGGAAGCCTGACACGGCCCTCCAAATTTCTCCAGAGCTTGCTGAGGCTGCAACCCATATGCCACCATTAACCATCAAACTTTGGTCCACGGGGGACTTGACGACAATAAGGCTCAGTGTTTCTTTCTTGACTGAAAATGCCCACACATTTTTTTGCTTGCGTGTGTGTATGCTGTTAACCACACTGTGTAATCAGTAGGTGTTTTGTGGTAAATACAAACTAATGCCTGCAAGTTAGTGCAATGAGTAGCTTACACATACAGTTATAAAACTATATTAACTTGCACATATAATGGGACTATCTTGATACACAAAACTGTTCATTCAATTGCGGGCATATAGAAATATATATGCACCTCTTTATTTTTACATAATGTGTATGTAAAATAAAAACTCACTATTGATCTCTACTAATCTCTACTGTACTGTGAGAGAGAGACTCTTAATGTGGACGCACAGCTCCTGATGTAACATTAACTCTTAATTAATTTTCTTCAGATCAATTTTCAAATACCTTACCATAAACAATATTTCACTTGTGCAAATTATCATTTTTGATCTCCACATGGGTGAAATAACCATTTCATAGCTAGTGAAATCATTGATCATAGCCTAGAATAAATCTTACTAATTATACGCAGTAAAGGAAAATAGCACTGGAGAGCTGTGGGTTCATGACATTTCTGTGTGTGTCTCTCTCTCTTTCTTTCTCTCTCATGTACTCTGTCTCCGCTTTCCTGTTTTGCTTTCTGTTTCTCTTGCTATATTACTTTTGTTAGGTGTCATGTCTTTTTTTATTCTCTCTGCAAGTTTCTCCCTTTCTCGCCTGAAGATATTAACTCCTTGCTGAGCTACCGTCCCACAGACACGGAATGCCCTTCGGTACGTCGCCCAAGTGCCCACTATTCACATGGTAGTCCTGACAGCAGACTATTCGATTATGGGTGGGGAGCGGAAGGGGCGTCACAGCTGATCCGATTCTGTCCTCACATGGCAGAGTTCCAAGAAAGGGGGGAAGGGCAGGGGAGGTCACTGGATTACAATCAGGACTAGGGACCTTGTTCAATTTATCCTCCGTAACCATGGGGAAATGAGGCCAATTGTCGCGGCCCTACAAATGTTGTGACTGAGGTCAGCTTACTCAGCGGAGACTGGAATTGAACCTGACATCTTTCTTGCATATGTGGCTTAGCTACTCATCAAATAAACTTGGTGAGCCATTGGGGGAGTGGTCTCTGTCTCTGTCTCTCTCTGTTTCTAGATCTCCTCTCTCGCTGTCTTTCTAGCTGTCTCTATCTATCTCTATCTCTCTCTCTGTCTTTCTCCCTATCTCACTCTCTCTATCTCTCTACATAAAGGCCTCATGCCGATTTATTTTTATTTTCTCTCTTTCTTTTGGTCCCTCGCTAATGCTTGCAGTTTCCATTTGCTTATTTCTATTTTTTTTGTTTCCCTTTCTCTTGCTCTTATTTTTGTTGTGTACCACTCTCTAATGCTTCCTGTCTCTCTGTTGCTATATTTTTTTATTCTCTCACTCCTACTTTCACTTTGTATATCTTGCTAATGCACTCTCTACTTCTATTTCTCTCTCCCTGTCTCTTTTGTGCTTCTCTCACTCTAATTCACTCTGTGCATCTGTCATCCCTCCACTGTGCTCACTGTGTTTGTTCTATTTATTGGTGTAAATATATGATATTTTCAAGTGGGCCAAAATGTGTAAAATTTATCTTGCTACTATTGGTGTAGGGGTATGATGCTGAGAGTGAGCAGGTAACTGGTTCAACCCAATCTTGTCGAGGTTGGGTGAGATTGCACCACTTGAGTTTGCCTGCTGTGGATGGTTATCAAGTTAAATGTCATTTACATACCTGCGTTATTTTCTTGGAGAAGAATTGGGGTAGCTCACTATTTGTTTCCCACCACTTCTGTGTTCCCATTGGAAAAGTGGGGACTAACTGTTCCTTGTGTCAGCCGTGGCTCAGTGGGTAGCACTCTCACCTCTGAGTCAGAAGGTTGTGGGTTCAAGTCCCACTCCAGAGACTTGAGCACAAAAATCTAGGCTGACACTCCAGTACAGTACTGAGGGAGTGCTGCACTGTCGGAGGTGCCGTCTTTCGGGTGAGACGTTAAACCGAGGCCCCGACTGCTCTCTCAGGTGGACGTAAAAGATACCATGGCATGATTTCGAAGAAGAGCAGGGGAGTTATCCCCAGTGTCCTGGCCAATATTTATCCCTTAATCAACATCACTAAAATCAGATTATCTGGTCATTATCACCTTGCTGTTTGTGGGAGCTTGCTGTGTGCTAATTGGCTGCCGCATTTCCTACATAACAACAGTGACTACACTTCAAAAGTACTTCATTGGCTTTGGGACATTCGGTGGTCGTGAAAGGCGCTATAGAAATGTAAGTATTTTTTCTGGTGTGGAGGGGCTGAAGAAAGTGTGTCTGATCCCTTTGCTAGGGAGCAAATTAAATCCATGCTGTAAACAGCAATGCGTGCAAACAGCCCACACCTCCGAAAACATAAAGAACCTCGACAGTATCAGCCAGTCTGATCGATTTTCTGGCACAGTTAGGGACAATCTGTTGGTGTTTCAGCAGTTGATAGTGAAAATTATGAAATAATGCACTGGGGAGGCCCCACTGTCAGAAAGAAAAGGTAAGCCTAGACATTGCTCTGCAAGATTAGGGTGCAGATGCTGAACACATTTCTCTGATGTCGCCCCGTTCACTATTCTAACGGAAGACTTAACCCATTTTCAATAAATAAAAATAAAATGAACCGACTGATGTCACCATTGATAAGGCGGACAAGCTAACATCTTTTTTCAAAAGAAACGTTTGCGTGCTAATTTCGCACATAACACATTTCTAAGCTGTGGTTTGCAAGTGAAACGACGTATTATGGGGGAAACTTTAAAATAGTATCTACAGAAAAACAGCAGTCGGTAAATCATTTGTGGAAGAAGTGTGAACTCTCCCGAAAATTCCTGCCGTGAGGAAGTTTAGTTGTGAAGGATTTTCTCGTGCTGCAGAGCAGAGCGCTGCCCAGTTTAGTTTTCAGCAAAATGCCAACCAGGCCGAGACAATCACGACCAAAGTGAGCATTTTTTTTTTCTGGTGAGAAGTTTTGACGTGACTTTTTTTTTTGTTGCTTTAGCAGTTGCCCAGTCTGATCGGATCGCATATGAATGAAAGCTATATACAGTCTGGGGTGAGCCTGGCTTTCTCCTGCTATTGTGAGCATTGTAATTACAAGAGAGGAGCGCTGTCTCTAATGAGCTGCAGAATCTTTGTGTCTACAGTGCGCCCCGTGTTCTGTGTATACAGCTTGGCTAGGTTGATAACCCCTGTCCAGTCCAGATAACACTGTGCAAGAACACAAACGGGCTCACATCCTTTGCAATAGGAAAGTAATGAGGGAACAAACACAGTCTCGAGCCCAGGAAGTTTTAATCAGTAATTCACATTAACTTAATTATAACTGATGGCCAATTTTTTTCCCTTTTAGATAAGAAATTGCAGAGTTTTTAAGTACTTGATAAGTGTTAAAAGGAACAAAAAAATGAGTTTTTCTTGCAAAGGAACATTGTTTGAAAAACTTAGTACTGTAGAAGGCATTGTGAGATGCGTTGCACGTTAATTACCACAGGGCTGTTAAAGTTTGTTGTAACCGTACTGCAACAACTTGCATTTATATAACAACTACAACAACTTGTATTTATATAGCACCTTTAACATAGTAAAACGTCCCAAGGCGCTGCACAGGAGTATTGTAAGACAAAAAATTTGACACCGAGTCACATAAGGATAAATTAGGGCAGGTGACCAAAGGCTTGGTCAAAGAGGTAGGTTTGAAGGAGCGACTTTAAGGAGGAGAGAGAGGCAGAGTGGCCGAGAGGTTGAGTCAGGGATTGTGCTGTGGGTTCATGACTTGATAGCTTGTCAATTTTTTGCCAGTGGAAAGTTTGCTGAGAGGGCTGGAGGTGATTTCCTCCACAAGGTAGGGTGGAAAATGAGCTTGGAAGTCAGGTTTCATTGCTCTCATACAGCTGTCAGCAACCGATTACACAGCGACATTTCACACGCTCAACCTGCAGTTTGTTAAAAGAGCAAATCCAGGTCCGTACCTGGGCAGGTGTCTGCTCTTTGGATTTTGCCAGCGTGGGAATCTTGTGCAACTGCCACTGTTTCTCTCAACACAGCGTTATGTGGGACATGGTAATTAAAATTGGGCAGTTGAGAAATAGGATGTCCTTGAAACCCCCTCAACACGGGAAAGGTGCTTGACATGGTGGGGGGGGGGAAGGGAAGAATGAAAAGAAGAGAAGAGAGTTCGACGATTGAAAAGTGAAAGGGAAACATCCAGAAAATTGGTCGATTATACGAAATTTGAATATTGTAGCTTTTTGTGTTTTCATTGGCTCGGATTTTGCGGTAATAATAGCGGCGAGACTATCAGCACTCACTGTTATTACGGGGTAAATCTGACAGCAACTTCTGGTGTCCACACATGTGCAGTTAAACGTGGAAATCCGGAAGTTGCCCAATAGTTCCCCACTAAAAACAGCTGAAAAAGTGCTGGTGCATTCAGGAGTAAGTGAGTTTTTAACAGTGTGATAAGTGATAATTACTGCTGAACAACCTAAAATCTTTTTACAAGTGTGAGTCTCATTCCCTCAGAATAAAATTAGTGCTTGGAGATTTAAAAAAATAAATATATTTTTAAATTTTACTGTCTGTCACTTTTATCCCTCTCCCTTAATCCCCCCTGTATTTCCCAATCTTTATTTAGCTTTCGAAAACAGGCCCAGTCTAATTTCTAGGACTATGTATGCTGTTCAGCTGAGCTACTATGTAGTATTTGGTGAGCTTGTCAGAGATGGTATTCCATTCCTTAGTGTGATGTAGCCATTGAGGGATTGATTACAGCTTCATGTGATTGACAGGAATGTGTAACAACTCCGTATCTGGGTGTAGTTTATAAGATTATTCACAATGCAGCCTGTTTATTCTATGAACCTCTTTACCAGCATGTAAAAGTTGGTTTAACAGCATTGACCATCTAGAAATCCCACTGCTGTAGAACTGTACATGCACACAATGTATCTTCAAAGTAATTGTACTAGATTGTGCTGTTCTGGGTTGAAGATTGGTTTTGCCAAGAACCATTTGCACAAAATAATCATGTAAAAATGAGTAGCTCACTAGTGGGTGGTATATTTAGGATGTCCAGCCCAACAAATGAGATCACCGGGGCCTCCAGCTCCTCACACCCACAAAACCTCCGCTCAATAACTGCTCTGGTAAGAGCTACTTTCCAGCTTTGGCAAAGAGGTGGGGAAGCAGTAGAATTAAGCAGCTTGCAAGTAACAGGAATGCCTTTCTCATGCCATCGCACATCCTTCACTACTACTTTCACTGTTCTGTTTGCTCTCTGGTAGCCTACTCTGTATCACCAACTCGCTTCACATCTGTACCGCTAGTATGTGTTTATCCCTTTTCGGATTTGTTCCCTCTGGTTCAAGTTCAAGTGGTTTTTCTTGGTCTGTACAAAATGATTAGGTGCAATTTTGAGCTTAATTTGCCAAGTGGTCAGTAACATTGAAAAACCTTCTTCCAGCAACGTCGGATCAAAGCACGAGCTCCTGCTTGCCAATGCTGTTTTGAAACCACTTTGAGCTGATGAGTTTAAGGCTGGTATGTTGTAACCATTCTCCTTTTGAATCCCCACTTGCCCCCCCGCACGCCCCCTGTTCTGTGTTTTTTTGGGGTACAAAAAACACCTGCTCGGAATTTTTTTCCGACTATGCTTCTCCTGTAAGTGGAGGTTTTGTTCGTTCACAGTCAGCTAGCTGTTGGTGTCTTTATATATAGGGTTTGATTTATTGATTTGAGCGGGTTGCTGATGTGGATATTGAACGAAGAAAGGGAGCTGGAAGATAAGCTGGTGCGTTTTCTGATTTCATTATCTGTAGAAACTGTGGAACATTGTAACTTGAACAATTGTCATTAAAGCCCAAATTATAGCTTGAATAAGGAGCTGTGTGGTTCAAGATCTCTGTAAATTTAAAGCACATGAATCTCATCCCAAGCCGCAGTTCCCTGGGGAAATGGGAACAATGCCTTGTCCACATGGTCTCCAGAGACACCAAGCTTTGTCCCATGACTAGTTTCCTCTCCTTGGCTTATTAGGCGATTTTTTTTTTTTTTTACTGGGATTCTTGTTTGGTGTATTTCATACAATACAAAAATTATTTTTAAATTATCATGATGATTTTCTTCAAGGCATGATGCTCAACTGTAACTTATAAGGACCACGCCTGGCCAGATTTCAGTATCACTGTGTTTCAGAGTGGTCATCCAAAACCTGGCTGCCCGTGTCCTAACTCGCACCAAGTCCAGTTCACCCATCACCCCTGTGCTCGCTGACCTACATTGGTTCCCGGTTAAGCAACACCTCGATTTCAAAATTCTCATCCTTGTTTTCAAATTCCTCCATGGCCTCGCCCACCCCCCCCCTTTCTCTGTAATCTTCTTCAGCCCTACAACACCCCCCCCCCCCCCCCCCCCCCCCCCGAGATATCTGCGCTCCTCTAATTCTGCCCTCTTGAGCATCCCAGATTATAATCACTCAACCTTTGGTGGCCGTGCCTTCTGTTGCCTGGGCCCTAAGCTCTGGAATTCCCTGCCTAAACCTCTCCGCCTCTCTACCTCTCTTTCCTCCTTTAAGACACTCCTTAAAACCTACCTCTTTGACCAAGCTTTTGGTCACCTGCCCTAATTTCTCCTTATGTGGCTTGGTGTCAAAGTTTTTGTCTTATAATACTCCTGTGAAGCGCCTTGGGACGTTTTACTATGTTAAAGGCACTATATAAATATAAGTTGTTGTTGTTGCTGATACAGTCACATGATGAAGTATCGTTGCTGGTCTAATCTTGTGATTGAATCCTGGCTGCCTTTGTCCATCAGTGATTTCCACTACTAGCCAAAAAAATAAATTTGCCTCGCAACTCCATCGATACATATTGTAATTTTTTTTTAAAAGATGGCCATCTGGCCCATCGTGCCAGTTCTAACTTTTAAGCTAGAGCTGTCTGCTCGATCCCAATTCCCTGCCCTTTCCCCTTATTCCCTTTTATTCTTCAAAAGAACATAATTGAAATGTTTGCCAAGGCACTCCTGCATGAGAAGATTCAAATGACATTGATAAGCTGCTTGGACTTTGCTGTCATGGTGAATGATGCCATCTGAACCCGTCATGTTAGTTCCTTGTGATGGACCCCAACCCATTTGTTCAGCTCTAAGTAATACGTATAAGATGCAGTGCACATAAAACTGCAAAATGTTTGCAATTTTCTATTGAGAGTTGCAGGGTACTTCATTTAGGACGTTATAATATTGTGACAGTCAGTCAAAGCCATCCAGTCAGTTCCTAGGCTGGATTCCATGCGCTATCGCCTCAAAATCAAGAAAAACACAATCTAGAGGAAGTATTGTTTAAATTGTGTAGATCACAAACCAGATACACAGCAGAGCTGCTACACGGCCATGCACGAACTTTGTAAACTTTACTGCTGTGGTTTGTGACCCCTCGGTTTAACGTCTCATCCGAAAGACGGCACCTCCCACAGTGCAGCACTCCCTCAGTACTGCACTGGAGTGTCACCTGAGCTCCTTGACGTGTTCAAGCCTGTTGCACACCCCGAAGTACCTTATCGAGTTTTCACATTGAGAGTTATGATGTTGTGGTGGGTACTATTACCTTCTTGTTGCTTGCAGTGCAACTTTTGAAAGAGAAAAAAAAAACCTCAGTCTTGACAGTATGGGGAGAAATCCACATTAACAATAGACTGAAGACGTTGAGATCACACGCTGATGTTATCGTGCCTGAGAATGACACTCATTGTGCTATCACTGGGGTTGGCATGTGTTTTCAAGGAGGAAGCAGGCGGGTCCACCGCAACAGTAAGCATTTTCCATTCGGTACAACGCTCAGCGCTTGTCATCCATTCCCACATCGATCTGTCCAGCACAAGCTCGGTGAATCCCACGCACTTTTTACAACAATTTTAAGATTTTTTTTTTCTTTTGCAAACATGCCGTTTGGTTCGTACTGCCATTCTGAAAAGTCTTATTTACCCGGGGGGGTGGGGGGGGGGTTGGGGGGGGGGTGGAGTGTCAGTACGGTAAATTGAATTGATTCAAGCTGCTTACAGTAACGTCAGTCTGCCTACTAACCCCCAGTTTTTTGTGGTATTGACTGCAGAGGCTGGTTGAGGGGGTGCTGATTTTTTAGCATGAATCGGTTCAAAGCCATATCTGTCACCATGTTCCTCCCACAAGTACCGAACATAGCTGGTTTCACTGTGGATTTCTGGTTTACATGGGCAGAAACTGAAATAGAAGTGGTCTGAGGCCTGAACTTAAAGAAGTGGGAGGGGAGAGCGCCAAATTGACTCATTATTTAGTGCAGCTCATGCGAATGCTTGATCTGTGCCAAAATCTATATTGCAAATTCCTGCAACCAATAATGTTGGCCCATCATATTTTACTAGTAAGGTTCCAAGTGAAGACCAGCTTGGTACGCCTTCAGATTTTAATTTAACCAGAAACAAAATGAACTTACTCCACTGTTGAATCTTATGGACAACGGTTTTATTTACTTTTTTCTCCTCTACTTCTGAACAACAACAACAATTTGTATTTATATAGCGCCTTTACCGTAGTAAAGTGTCTTCACAGTGTTATAAGACAAAAAAAACACTTCTCAATACTGCTTCTGAAGACAAAGACATCTTGCTGGGGTTTTTTTTATTCATTCATGGGCGTCGCTGGCAAGGCCAGCATTTATTGCCCATCCCTAATTGCCCTTGAGAACATAAGAAATAGGAGCAGGAGTAGGAGAAGGTGGTGCTGAGCCGCCTTCTTGAACCGCTGCAGTCCGTGTGGTGAAGGTACTCACACAGTGCTGTTAGGGAGGGAGTTCCAGGATATTGACCCAGTGACGATGAAGGAACGGCGATCGGTTCCACCAGAACCCTATCACTTTATATATTTCCAAGTCAGGATGATGCGTGACTTCAAGGGGAACTTGGAAGTGGTGGTGTTCCCTATGCGCCTGCTGCCCTTGTCCTTTTAGGTGGCAGAGGTCGCGCGTTTGGGAGTTGCTGTCGAAGAAGCACCTCCCAAAGTTCCGCAAGTGTCAGCAATCCTCTGGCAACCCGCCCAAGTGGCCATTCTCACTGTGTGATCCCAGACAGTTAGGCTACTTCACCACGGGTACCATCACAGGCGAGCCTGATCCTGTCCTCGCTTGATGTCCATAAACGCTCTCAACTTTCCAGCATGGCTTGCTGAATAACAATCAGGAAACCTGGCGGATTTCCCCCCCCTCCTCCCTACATCAGGGGCTCCTTAAAATTAATTTTAACATCCAAGTTGCCTCTCCAGATAAGCTAACTCAGCATAGGCCAGGGATCAAACCTGAGGTCTTCCTTGTCTGTCTGCCTCAGTACAGCAGTGGGTGATGCATTTCCCCACTAGGCCATCGGGGGAGCTACAGTAAGCCTGTCCCTTGTTGTTCGACCAACCTCACCAACACAGCCATCTTACGATATCCTTCAATTCTCTTCCTTTCCAGCCCCTTCCAGACATACATCTAATTGCCACTTCAGCCCGTTTATACTGCTCAATTGCTTTCCCCTGTAACTTTTTCCACAAGTCTACTACCACCTTTGGCTGAAAGAGTTGCACCCGATTTCCCTTTTTATTTCTAACTTTTAATTTGGGTCCTGTTATTTAAACACTACCACAGTGAGCAGTTACCCTGGACCAATTTTGTGAAGTTGAAAGATTGCATTGATACAGTGCCGCGTTCGATTGCTGAAATGTCTGAGAGCGATTGACGCGGCGAACTATTTTTTTTGGAGTGCAGTGACTGTTATGTGGGCAATAGTTGGAGGAAGATGCCTGGTGCTGCGCGGTATGTCTGTAAAGGACAATTTCATAAACTATGATTGAGGTAGAACTAGTATTGAACTCCGCTTTTGCTAATTATTTCACTTTTTTGGGCAAAAGAAATGCTGATGCGTTTATATCTCCTTACTAATATTAAATGGGCACCAGCGCAAGTGGCTAATTAGTGGAAAATGGCCAGTACTCCATTTAAATTCAGGACCATTATCCCGCAATAATGCTTACACTAAACTCCACAGATACACAGTGAATCCTGTCAGGCTGCCTGGGTGCTTTGCCTTTCCACAGCACTTCTGTATATGACTTCTTAAAAAGCAGTTCCTAACTTCAGACGGATTTTTTTAACTAATTAAAACTTGAATCGAGTAGAATGGGCAAAGTCAGAATTGTACAGGCCCCTTTTTCGCGCTTTTCAAGGTGAATGTTGTTTAATAATTCCCTTTTTAATTCACATCTGTAACCCCCTTAGGAGCCCCCGCACGATCATTATGATTTAAAAATTAGCAAGATTATCAAAACCTTCCTGTCTTGAGGTGTAAGCGAAAGATTGTGCTTCTCTCGCTTTGAACTTTCTAACGGGATTAAAATAAATGAAATTAGAATTAATGAAGCAAAATGACCATCAAAACGCTACCTGACACTTGAATTGGCCGTAATCCTGCTATGTCTGGAGCTAATTGTCATCACACTGCAAGGTTCAGCCAGGAAAAAATTAAAGAAAGCACATGGAAGCTTTCAACCTAGGCCTAAAGCATTACGTGCTCACTTGATTTCAAAGAGTTGGGTTGCAGCATTGCTCAGGAGATAGGCTGACTCGAAGGAATACTGGGCGCAAAATTCCTGGGTGTGCCCCTCGCCGCCAGAAGGGCAGCTGGGCAAGACTTCCGGCCGCTGGTCTGCTGTGCTTCTGGCTCGGTCCCAAATACGGGGGGGTGTGGTGGGTATTCGCATTTGAGGGATACGGGCACTTGCGTCATTTGTGACGCTACGGGAGGTTGCCCGTCTCAGCGGAAGGATGGAGACGCTTTACTGAGGTACCTTGGCGTGGCATAAGAGCTGTGGCAACGGAAGGTGGTGAAAACTCTACACGAAGGAGTCAAAACACAAATTTGCCATTTTTTCCCCCCAGTGGCTATTGGCTGCTCTGTGATCAGTTGTCAATGGGAAAACCAATCGTTGAAACTTATGTGGGCCCCAATTCTGCCAGGATCAGGTCGTGGCACGTTAGTACGTCTACTTCATACAAGACATCATTAATATGGGGGCAGTAATTCCAGCACCTGATGCCACCTCACGAGTCCTGCCTCTTCCTGTCACCTCCTCACAAAAAGGAATGATGCAAGAAAGGCCTCCCCCACCCCTGCCTACTTCTGGCAGATTTTAATAACGTAAGCTCAGCTGTCCGTGTCCTAACTCGCACCAAGTCCCGTTCACCCATCACACCTGTGCTCGCTGACCTCCATTGGCTCCCGGTTAAGCAACACCTCGATTTTAAAATTCTCACCCTTATTTTCAAATCCCTCCATCGCCTCACCCCTCCCTACCTCTGTAATCTCCTACAACCCTCCGCGATCTCTGTGTTCCTCCAATTCTGGCCTCTTGAGCATCCCCGATTTTAATCGTTCAACCATTGGTGGCTGTGCCTTCAGCTGCCTGGGCCCTAAGCTCTGGAATTCCCTCCCTAAACCTCTCCGCCTCTCTTTCCTCTGTTAAGACACTCCTTAAAACCTACCCCTCTGCCCTAATATCCAATTATGTGGCTCGGTGTCAGATTTTGTTTGATAACGCTCCTGTGAAGTGCCTTGGGACGTTTTACAACGTTAAAGGCACGATATAAATGCAAGTTGTTGTAGTTGTAAAAAGTAGGACTTCACCTGACGAAGGAGCAGCCGCTCCGAAAGCTTGTGATTTCAAATAAAACTGTTGGACTATAACCTGGTGTTGTGCGACTTCTCACTTTTGTCCACCCCAGTCCAACACCGGCATCTCCGCATCATTGTAAAAAGTGATGAGAGTCCTGGTGGAACCGATCGCCGATCCTTCATCGTCGCTGGGTCAAAATCCTGGAACTCCCTCCCTAACAGCACTGTGGGAGTACCTTCAACACACGGGCTGCAGTGGTTCAAGGCGGCGGCTCACCACCACCTTCTCGAGGGCAATTAGGGACGGGCAATAAATGCTGGCCTTGCCGGCGACGCCCACAACCCATAAAAAAACGAATTGAAAAAAAACTGGGTCCTGCCTCAAACTCCAGCCCCACCTGCCCAACTGCAACTCCTGCCAGTGCCTGCCAGGCTCAGGAATTTCAGGGCCGACTGTCTCTTTAAGTAAAATTTGGATTCTTTCCAGGATAGCATAAAAATAACTTGTGTAACTTTGCTCCTTTGTCAAGTGAAATACTTTTCCCTTCCCACCTCTCAGATAGGGCTTGATTTATAAGGAAAGACTGCAAAGGAAGAGAAAAAAAATTTTCGGTCATTGATTCAGTTCAATTTAACTATCTAAGGACTGCAGCAGCTTTTTCTTTTCATCGCCTTAAAACAGCCTCACTGTTGCTGTGACTTAAAAAAAATATATATAGTTCTGTAAATTTATCTAAATGGACTTATTGTCATGGGATTAGAAGAGAAATTCTGCAGTAAAATTCTTATTTGAATACATTTAGAATTCAAACAGCCTTATTTCCCTCTTTCCTTGCACTAACCCCCTTCTGTAAAGCTTTCAGTTCGGTGCTGGTTTCCCCCATCTGGATTAATGCCGAGGCTCATTTAAATTTTCAGAGCTTCTCCTGTGACATCCTCACGGAAGGGGAAGATGCAAGAAGGGTGTACCACGTAGGGTGGGGGGGAAACTGCAGGGCTGTGGGGAGAGGGTAAGGGAATGGGACTAATCGCACAGCCTTTTCAAAGTGCCGGCATGGGCCGCATGGCCTCCTTCTGTGCTGTATCCTTCTATGATTCTACCATGCAGTGTGGTACTAACTGTACAGGCCAAGAAGGTCTCAATTTTGACCCCCATTGAGTTATCCAATCTAAGCTGGAGCAGTGATAGGAACAGCACAATTGGCATTTTCGGGCAAGGGAGGGAAAAAATTGATAGGATTGAGCTCAGCTCTGACAGCTCCCATGATTGAACAGCTTGCTGACGACCATTCTTCCATTGTGTAGTTCATAAAGATTCCAGAGGTAAAAGTCCAGTGCGTAACCCGCGGTGCTGCCCAGTCTCCCACTTACATATTTTGTTCTGTGTTTTCTTTTGGCCAGCCGTTCAGTCTTATTGAGCGATGTTGGACTCGTCCCATATGTTGGCCTCGTCCCAGCAGTCCCTCAAGCTAGAAAAAAATGTTCTTCAGCAATATGCTTTTGTGCTATGACAAGTTTTTTGTGTCAGTATCTTAGGTGCTCTTTTCTGTACTGTCAATGAGAAATTAAAGTTGGGGTGCTGAAAGACTCTTGTTGACTTAGTGTGTCGCTGAAGCCACAGCACGAGCTTCTTAATACCAGCGATGCGGTAGGCAACAGAAATTCCAATGAGGCAAGACCTCCAAGTTTTGTGCAAACATTTTCATTGGCAGGTGGAATGGGAACATTTTGTCCAAAGTAACATTATCTTGGACATAACCTATGCTGACGTTCGAATGTAAACTCCAGAGATATAATGTTGTTTGACAATGCCATGGCGTTGCTCTTGGTGAGTGACACCGAGCAGAAAGAGTGGTAGCATTTATGAAGGAAAAAAAGAAAATGACTTGCGTTTATCTAATGCAGCATATCATCCCAATATATGAAGTTGTCCCTTCGCTTGAACTTGTTACCGCTATAATGAGTTCCATTTGGGCTTGGCTTAGATCCTTCTCTAGTGGTCTCCAGAAGAGAAGGGTATGTGAGCACAGAAATGTCCCACAAACAGTAGATAGATGACTATCCATTTAATCTGCTATTGGTGGTGTGGGTTGAGAGAGGAATATCACCCTCAGTAAGCTCCCCGCTGGAGTGGAGCTAATTTACAGAACAAACGGGGAAACTGTTCAACCTCCGTCGCCTCCAGTCCAGATCCAAGGTCGTCCCGTCCTCTGTCGTCGAATTACAGTATGCAGACGACGCTTGCGTCTGCGCTCACTCGGAGGTCGAACTCCAAACAATCGTCAGCACCTTCACCGAAGCATACGAGAGCATGGGCCTTACACTAAACATCCGTAAGACAAAGGTCCTCTACCAACCTGCCCCCGCCACACAGTACTGCCCCCCGATTATCAAAATCCACGACAAGGCCTTGGACAACGTGGACCACTTTCCATACCTCGGGAGCCTACTGTCAACAAGGGCAGACGTCGAAGACAAAGTCCAACACCGCCTTCAGTGTGCCAGTGCAGCCTTCGGTCGCCTGAGGAAGAGTGTTTGAAGACCAGGACCTCAAACCCGGCACTAAGCTCATGGTCTACAGAGCAGCAGTGATACCCACCCTGCTGTATGCCTCAGAGACATGGACCATGTACAGCAGGCACCTCAAAGCACTGGAGAGGTACCACCAACGCTGCTTCCGCAAGATCCTGCAAATCCATTAGCAGGATAGGCGCACCAACGTCAGTGTTCTCGCTCAGGCCAACAACCCCAGCATCGAAGCTTTGACCACGCTCGATCAGCTCCGATGGACAGGTGACATTGTCCGCATGCCCAATATGAGACTAACAAAACAAGCGCTCTACTCGTGCTCCGACACGGCAAGAGAGCCCCAGGTGGGCAGAGGAAACGCTTCAAGGACACCCTCAAAGCCTCCTTGAAAAAGTGCAAAATAAATTTAAAACAGAAATAGACCGTTTCCTAGAAGTAAAGGGAATCAGGGGTTACGGGGTGCGGGCTGGAAATTGGACATGAGTTTGTGTTCGGATCAGTCAAGGCCCTGTGGGTGGCGGAGCGGGCCCAGGGGCCGAGTGGCCTGGTCCTGCTCCTATTTCTTGAGTTGTTTAGAGTTGAGGTTGGATCAGATCAGCCATGATCTCATTGAATGGCGGAGCAGGCTTGAGGGGCCGATTGGTCTACTCCTGCTCCTATTTCTTATGTTCTTATGTTCTTATCCCCACCGACACCTGGGAATCCCTGGCCCAAGACCGCACAAAGTGGAGGAGAAGCATCCGGGAAGGCGCCGAACACCTCGAGTCTCTTCGCTGGGAGCAAGCGCAAGGAGCGCACGTCAACCCAAGCACCCCACCCACCCGCCCCTTCAACCACCATCTGCCCCACCTGTGACAGAGACTGTAGGTCCCGCTTTGGACTCATCAGTCACCTGAGAACTCATTTTTAATGTGGAAGCAAGTCATCCTCGGTTCCGAGGGACTGCCTGAGAAGAGATTGGGATTTTTATGTCCACCTGATTGGATGATTCTTGACCGTCAGTCAAACAGGCATTTTATTCCTATATATTTCAGATGTGTTACATATTCAATAGGAAAAAAATGCTGTCTCTGGGCCTTGTGGATAGAGGTAGAGGAAGAGTTGCTCTCCAAAAGGCAGATTCAAGCATTAGCTTTTGTCTATTGAATTGACAAGGATGAGCACCCAGCGCATGCCTTAAGTAAGTTTAAAAAAAAGAGCATTGTGGTATGCAGGAACCTATCTGCACCGAAAATATGTAAAAGTGAATGGAAATACTAACAGGTTAGTGTAAGGATCTTGTCAGTTATGATGTCCCTGTGATCAGTTGTACCTGCCGATTCTATTGGCTGGTGCTCTGAAGACTGTGTCTGTTGAGTGCATTTGGCAGTCGTAATCTACTTTTGCTTCCATATAGAAGGGGAATGTGAAAGGAGGTATTCTCCTGATAAAGTGAGTTTAAAAACAAAACCTCCTCACAGGCATGGATCACCTCTTGCAAAAATAAACATGCCCTGACCAGCAACCGGCAGTGACTTAACATAGGGGTGCCAAACTTGGATGTATCCAAGAATTTTCATCGTAAGACCTCCCGCCTCCAACCGCTCCGCACCCCTCTCTCCACTCTTGCCATTGTTCGCCCGACACCTCCACCCTCACGGTGCGCCACCTTCCCCCGCCAATTGGAAGCAAACAGACTCTTTGTTACCTGATTGGATGATTCTTGACCATCAGTCATACAGCCTTTTCTCCCCATCTCCAATATTTTTCACAATGAATAAACAATAGTGTTAAAAGGAAATGGAAAAAAGACACCATTTTTTTAATGCCTCTATGATTTGTCTCCCAAGTTGCTCACAGCAGTGTCTAGGAGATTAATATTTACTTCCTGGGGACTCCAGGACAATCCAAGATGATTGACAACCTGAAACTAATAAGGCCAGTGAGTTTTGTATCCTAGTCCTCAGTACATTTGGTATGGGGCAGGGCCCAGAATTAATTTTAGCAAAAAAGAAATGTCGACTTCAATCCATTTGCCGTGCTCCGTACAAACCTGTAAATGAAATGTAGATTCATTGTATGAATGTGACCATGATGCTCTGTTACTTTGTAGATGGAGTACAAAAAAATGGGAAATTCAATTGACAGTTTTTGGGAGGGAGACTAAGCAAGGACAGTGTACCACAAAGCAGAATGATTGATTGTATGTATCCAGTGCTGCTATCGTCATGCAGGAAGAAAGGTCCCTCACAAGGTTTAAGGCTATTCACCAAGAGTCTTCAGCTCCAGTGTGAACCAGCTTTAGGCATATTAGCATTACAAGTATTTTTTAAGACAGCAATTTCCTTTATTCATTCTCGGGATGTGGGCACCACTGGCCCATCTCTTGTTGCCTTGAGAAGTTGACAATGAGCCTTCTCCTTGAATTGATGTACTTTTTAATGCTGTTGGTGCTCCCATGATAGTATGAGATAGGGATTTCCAAGTTTCTGCCCCAGTGGTGATGGAAGGATTGGCGCTATGTGTCACAGTCAGGTTGGTGAGTGACTTGTGCACATTGGAGGGGAAGCTGTTCCCATGATATTGCCACTCTTGTCCTTTTTGAAGGTAGAATTCACAGGCTCAGGCGATGCTGTTGAAGTCAGCTTGGTAGCAAATGCTTGCACCTTTATCACATTGGCTGCAACTACATGTGCAACTTGATGTCCCTTCAGCTAGGCAGGTCTTCATTGCTGCTGATGTGCAGTACTTCAGTGGACCTAATTGGAGAGGAGCAAACAAAAGGGAAAGGTAGAAATTACTCACTTTTAATTCTTCGCATGAAATTTCCGATCAGTGGTCTGGATTGGGAAAAGGGAACCATTCAATGCCCTTACTTTGAAGAAGGGGAGGGGAAAACCCATTCAAAACTCCTTTTGTATTGTTAATTATGTGTGTTCCATCCAAAACAAAATTTATTGCAAATCATAAAAGGCTAAACACCATCTGATTGACAAAAAGACAAGGAAAAAGATTTTTTTGTGGGTAATAGTCAACAAACTTTGTTCAATTAGAAGAAAAAGAAGAAGGAAGAGGAGTTGGTGCTTGGAACCCAGAGAAGAACCTTTCAGAACTTTGACATTTTTGCAGCAATATTTAACCCCGTTGGGGCTATTTTAAACTAAAGGTGCAGGAATATTTGTCTAATTTAAAGTGTAATTCCTGTACCTTTTATTTCAGTTCAGATTTTCAGGTCCATCCATTTCTGCTGAGGTCAGGGCTCCTGTAGGTTGGGTAGACTGAGCTTACTGTGTTCGACACTGCACCAATCCTCCATGTCAACAAGGAACTTGAGCGCTGACGACAAAAATGAAACTGTGTTTTTTAAACGTCAAGATAAAATGAAAAATAGGCAAATGTTGGAAATTTGAAATAGGCAGAAATCGACTGAAACAGTCAGCATAAAGAGAATAAAATAGACGTTCAATGTTTTGCGTGGGGATCCGTTCTAATGAGGTGTCTCCACCTGAAATGTCTGTCTGACTTTTTTCTTTCAGATGCTGATGGGTATGCTGTGCATTTGAAGCACTTTCTGTTTTGATTTTGAAGTTTAATTTGCCAGGATCATTTAGAGATTTATACCACCAGTGAAGAAGTCAAAATGATCTCCGCTTTTATGAAAAATTAGATTGTTCACTCCCGTTCATCCAATTAAGTTATTTCATGTGGTCTCCTTATCTGAGGAAGGGATTTACTTGCCTTAGAGACGGTGCACCAAAGGTTCACTGGATTGATTCCTGGGATGAGAGGGTTGTCCTATGAGGAGAGATTGAGTAGGTTGGGCCTATACTCTCTGGAGGTTAGAAGAATGAGAGGTGATCTCATTGAAACATATAAGATTCTGAGGGGGATTGACAGGGTAGATGCTGAGAGGTTGTTTCCCCTGGCTGGAGAGTCTAGAACTAGGGGCCATAGTCTCAGGGTAAGGGGTAGGCCATTTAAGACTGAGATGAGGAGGAATTTCTTTGGAATTCTCTACCCCAAAGGGCTGTGGATGCTGAATCAATGAGTATATTCAAGGCTGAGATAGATAGATTTTTGGACTCTAGGGGAATCAAGGGATATGGGGACCGGGCGGGAAAGTAGAGTTGAGGTTGAAGATCAGCCATGACCTTATTGAATGGCAGAGCAGGCTCAAGGGGCCATATGGCCTACTCCTGCTCCTAATCCTTATGTTCTTATGTTCTATGCAGTTAAATATTGTAGCTATGTTGAGGTCAGAGTTTACACCCTACACCAATAGCCAAAGCAGTAAGAGCATCTCGATATTATTACCCCGTTTAAAAAACAGCACGGTCATGAACTACAATTTAACTTCATTCTTTTTGGTGGAGGGGATCTGCTTAATTCAGTTAATTTGCGTTTAAATTGTGATGGCTGGTGACATAAGTAAAGGGAGTTACCGAACCCAGGAACATGGAGGGATGCAGAAGTAACATCTGCAGATAAAGGCGTTAACCCAAGAGATTTCATAGATTGTGTTATTTCAGCTGTGTTTGTTACTTCAGTTTCCTTCTTACTGCTGGGTTCAGTATTCCAACAAGCTGGATCCTCATATTTGAATCGTCAGCACTTACTGGTATTTTAGCCAGCTTCCCTTTAATGTCTCATTATATTGGGTGAACTTCCCACTGGAATGAAGTCCAGAGAAGTAGAATCCGATATTTAGGGCAAGGGAGCGGGGGCGAGTGTCTGCGGCTGGGAAACCCGGAATTGCCAGGGGGAGGGGGAGGGGGTGGGGGTGGGGGTGGGCGGGCTCGGGGCGGGGGGAGGAAGAGATCGCGGGGGTAGAAGAAAGAGGGAGAGATCGCGCATGTGCGAAAGATCGCGGGGAGGGAGGGATTGATCGATCATCGCTGGGGGGAGAAGAAAGAGGGAGAGATTGCGTGCGTGCGTCAGAACGCAGAGAAGGAGGGAGAGATCGTGGGGGGGGAGGGAAGGAGAGATTGCCGAGTAGGGGGGGAGCGAGAGAGAGATCGGCGCAGGGGAAGGGAGGGAGAGATTGTTGCGGGAGCGCGAAGAGAGGGAGTGATAGCGCAGGGGAAGTACTCCTGTACCTCCTGGCCGACAAGCAGCTCTGGAGAAGCACCAGAACGAGGGGTCACAGTCTCAGGATACGGGGTAGGACATTTAGGACTGAGATGAGGAGAAATGTCTTCACTCAGAGGGTGGTGAACCTGTGGAATTCTCTACCACAGAAGGCTGTGGAGGCCAAGTCACTGAATATATTTAAGAAGGAGATAGATAGATTTCTAGACACAAAAGGCATCAAGGGGTATGGGGAGAGAGCGGGAATATGGTATTGAGATAGAGGATCAGCCATGATCATATTGAATGGCGGAGCAGGCTCGAAGGGCCGAATGGCCTACTCCTGCTCCTATTTTTCTATGTTTTTATTTCTAACCTGCTGGATCTGGCAGCTCCCACCTCCATTCAGCTGCCGGGTTTCCCGAGCCCTGGGAAACCGGGCCCGCAGCCATTAAATTCAAATAGCTCCCAAAATCTGAGGAACGGGGCCTCATTTACATATTATAATTACAGACACGCCTCTCCAGAGCGAGTTAATCTGACTCCGCAAAACCCACCGCTGTTAAACCGGAGTAGGCGTGATTGGGGTCGGGTTTCACATTTTTACCAATTTAACCCCCGCCAACCCTCCTCCACCCATCGTGGAGAGGGGGGGGGGAATAAATTTCCCCCCTAAGAGTCTGAATGGAGAGTAGACGAGGGCGCTAATCCAGTAGGGATTGGGCGCAAGCCCTCACCACCCAATTTCTCAGTACCTGATTATCGAAATCCAGCCGGTAGTATTGTTACCAATGGGCAAAAAAATCTTCCCTCGTAAATCAGTAGCCAATTTTGTTCTTCCTTTCTTCTCCCCTCCCTGATTCATGTCCTCGGCTCTCACTGTTTAAGCCAATGTATTTTATCAATCAGCAGAATTAGACAGAAAAATTCCAAAGGAAGTTAAAAGTTGATCTTAATTCTTTGCGGCAAATTTTTTATCGGGGCACGATCGATGAGGTTCCCTCTTCAATTCTGAGTTGATTCAAATGTTAAGTCATGTATTTAAATAATTAAACGTAGTTCTGACTTTAATACATGCCATATGCAAAGTGAGTGTCAGAAAATTGATAGTACGTGATGGTAAATGTGAGTAAGAAACTTAACTGGACCAGCCACATAAATACTGTGGCAACAAGAGCAGGTCAGAGGCTAGGTATTCTGCGGCGAGTGTCTCACCTCCTGACTCCCCAAAGCCTTTCTACCATCTACAAGGCACAAGTCAGGAGTGTGATGGAATACTCTCCACTTGCCTGGATGAGTGCAGCTCCAACAACACTCAAGAAGCTCGACACCATCCAGGACAAAGCAGTCCGCTTGATTGGCACCCCATCTACCACCTTAAACATTCACTCCCTCCACCACTGGCGTACCGTGGCTGCAGTGTGTACCATCTACAAGATGCACTGCAGCAACTCGCCAAGGCTTCTTCGGCAGCACCTCCCAAACCCGCGACCTCTTCCACCTAGAAGGACAAGGGCAGCAGGCGCATGGGAACACCACCACCTCCAAGTTCCCCTCCAAGTCACACACCATCCTGACTTAGAAGTATATCGGTCAAAATCCTGGAACTCCCTCCCCAACAGCAATGTGGGAGTACCTTCACCACACGGATTGCAGCGGTTCAAGAAGGCAGCTCACCACCACCTTCTCAAGGGCAATTAGGGATGGGCAATAAATGCTGGCCTTGCCAGCGATGCCCACATCCCATAAAACAAATTAAAAAAAAAAAATGAATGTGTAGTAGGGAGTTACTGTGTTGCCGTACAAATGAAAAGAAAACTTGAGAATGCCCAAAATCGGGAATAAAAACAAAATTCTACAAATATGCAGCAGGTCTGTCTGCATCTGAAAAAGGACAGGTTAAGATTTCCGGTCGTGAACGTTTGTCTGCGCTGCTTTTAGCAATGGATCTCCAGCTATAACGTTCATTTGCCTTTTGTCTTTTCAGGTGCTGATTGATCTGTTGTGTATTGCCAGCGTTTTCTGTATATTTTTAATTGCAAAAAATATATTTGTTTCCCTGAGGAGACCTGCATGGATGCATGAACACGCTAACCATTGTTACTAAAATTCCTGATCAATACATTTAATTCTAAATGTTTCTAGCAGAAAAATATATATAGCTAATAGAATTGTTAAAATCATTGAGCCATGTAATCGGAGAAACTTTGAGATTTTTACGACTGTTTTAGCACTCCAAGGCAACACACATTCCATTTTAACCAGTAACATTTCTTTTACATTTGATTAAAGTTTCCCCCCGCCCCCCCCATAAGTGTTTATATTTGCCCTTGACTTTTTGGCCACCAAAATCATCAGGAACAGCTAACTCTGCCCCTTCCCCTCCCTTCCAAAAAAAAGATAAAACATACATCTTCAAGTACTTTAAAAATAGATCACAGAAACATTGACAAAATTAATTAAAAGATCAGTAGCATTAGTGCAATTGATAAGAGTGACCTTTACAGTGGTCTCATATTATACATCATCTTTGATTTATGCATTCCTGCAGTAAGCGCAAAACTAATTGTACAGTTTGCGTTGAACCAGTTTTGTGAATTTTCATCCAAATTTAATGGGGTTACCTTCAATGGAAAGCATCGCACAACAGAAATTGACCTTGAAATTGGTTTATTCAAACACAAGTCAAAATATGGAAATACAGAGGGAAAGAATGATAGCAGGAGCTATGAAATTGCAGACTGTGTCATATTTCTGTAAAGTGGTTGCAGGAATGCTAAGTTAACCTATATTATTAATGTGTGTAGCTGCAGAGGACAGTGGGGAAGTGCTCCATGTTGATTATTTCTTCATTTTGTTGATATAAGTTCCCACAGCTTCTGCCCAAAGCCCCTGAGACAGACTTTAGCAGTAGCTCCTCAGTAACTGCATCATTACCGGGCACAAAAAAAAAAGCAAGTCCTGTTGTTTTCATGTCAATAGCGGATGAAAACGTTATTCTATTCAAGTGCACAAAGAGTCGTGTATTCACCGGGGACTTGCAGATAGATTTATGAAATGAACCATTTCAAATGCCATTATCTTCCCACGGTGAGGTACACCTTTCATAAATCATAGTAGCTATGGAAAATAAAGCATTTCAGAGCACAAAATCTCGTCTGTGCATCCTCCAAACTGTAGTCTTAAATATTGCGGGTGGAGGAAGGGAAGAAAGGGGACGAGATGATGCAGTCTTTTACAAGTTACAGAAAGATTTCGATGACTCGTGACTGCAGGTGGGCCCCTGTTCATTTATTTCTCTTTCAACCAACTGGCCTCCTGAATCCAACTCCTTCATAAAACGCAGATGCTAGCTACTGAGACCAGAACAGATACTACAATCAGGTAACGGCTTTATCAGGATGAAGGCCAAAGGGTGAAACCTTTTCTTGCTAAATAGATTAATTGGGCTGTCCCCTCCTGCTAGTTGTTGACAGAACGTGCATTAGCTCCAACAAAAGCAGAATACTGCAGATGCTGGAAATCTGAAATAAAAACAGGACTTCTGATGAAAGGTCATCGACCTGAAACGTTAACTCTCTTTCTCTCTCCACAGAGGCTGCCCGACCTGCTGAGTGCTTTCCAGCATTCTCTGTGTTTATATAGAAGCTGCATCCAGTTAGTGACTCGAACAGGGTTACCAGTTGCCATTGTTGTGTCTGAGCAGCAATCACTGCTCCCAGTCAATAAGTTTACAGTATTTGATAGTTTGAAATTAGGAATGAGTTCTGAAGTAATTTCCTGATCTTATCACAGATCATCTTCAATCGTTGCAGTGGAGTTCACCCATTGATTTACTGACCCACGAGCACTATAGGCCTCCCGGAAAGCTGCCAAAAAATGCAACCTGTGTCCACCCACTTCTCCCCCTCCCCCCCAACCCCCGCCACTGATGGGCATAAAATGAAAGTTTGACAGAAGAACCTTGGCAAAGGACGGACGCATTTGGAGTTCCGGCGTCCATCCCTCATAAGTCCTGCCAGACTCCTCATGGCCGTTAACGCTGCTGAAAGACCTTTTAGCGGCAGCAAATATCGGCGTGATTTAGCGTGGGCGGCAGTGCGAGCGGCGAACTCCATAATGGATGAGCTGGCGTCAACTCGGCATTACACTCCACCTCATTAAAATACTCTTGCCGATAGCAGGCAACGGCAGCGCTGCCGGAAATGGCGGCCGCCGCGCTTCCCGACACCAGCTGGCGGAAGAGCGCCGGCCGCCGATTTTCCCGCGATTTCATGGTGCTAACGGGTGACGCAAACCCCCCGAATTTCTAGGCTATAATGTTATAAGGACAGATGACCAAAAACTTAGTCAAAGAGGTAGGTTTTAAAGAGCATCTTAAAGGACGGGAGAGGTTTAGGGAGGGAATTCCAGAGCATATGGCACGGATGCCAATGGTGGAATGATTACAAATGTGCAAGAGGCCAGAATTGAATGAGCGCAGCGATCTCGGAGAATTGTAGGGCTGGAGGAGCTGCTGCTTCTTCTTCTTAGGCAGTCTCTCAAAACCGAGGACGACTTGCTTCCACACTAAAAATGTGCTCTCAGGTGACTGATGAGTCCAATGCGGGACCTACAGTCTCTGTCACAGGTGGGACAGACGGTGGTTGAAGGGGCGGGTGGGTGGGGTGCTTGGGTTGACGTGCGCTCCTTCCGCTGTTTGCGCTTGGCTTCCGCTTGCTCCCGGTGAAGAGACTCAAGGTGTTAGGCGCCTTCCCGGATGCTTCTCTTCCACTTTGTGCGGTCTTGGGCCAGGGATTCCCAGGTGTCGGTGGGGATGTTGCACTTTTTCAAGGAGGCTTTGAGGGTGTCCTTGAAGCATTTCCTCTGCCCACCTGGGGCTCTCTTGCCATGTCGGAGCTACGAGTAGAGTGCTTGTTTTAGGAGTCTCGTATCGGGCATGCGGACAATGTGGCCCATCCATTGGAGCTGATCGAGCGTGGTCAGAGCTTACAGAGATAGGGAGGGGCGAGACCATGGAGCAATTTGAAAATAAGGATGAGAATTTTAAAATGGAGGTGTTGCCAGACCGGGAGCGAGCTCAGGGGTGATAGGTGAACAGGACTTGGTGTGAGTTAGGATACAGGCAGCAGAGTTTTGGATGAGCTCAAGTTTATGGCGGTTGCAAGGTGGAAGGCCAGCCAGGAAGAATAGTCATGACTAGAGGTAACAAAGGCATGGATGAGATCGTAGGGCTTTTTCAATGTCCACTTCAGCAGTCACTTTCTCAAAGAAGTCAAAGATTGCTCAACTGGGATCTACTGCTCTCAAGCCATGTTGGTTGCAACTTTCTAGGTTATTTTCATATAGGTACTCCTCAACTTTGTTTCTAGTTGTAGATTTGATTATTTTGCTCGTTACTTATATAAAACAAAGGGTTCTGTAGATGCCTTTACTGCCTTTCTTGAAAATAGATGCCACATTGGTTTGTTTTGAATCCAGTTTGACTTTCCCTCTATTCATTGACTGCCTCGTGGTGACTGTTAGCACTTTGTAGATTCCATTCATACTCTTGCTTAGAACCTGCAGGTACATAGCATCCGTCCGTGGGGTTTTATTGGTGTTGAGTTCTTTGTTTCTGTTTAGGGGATCAATGCAAGTGATATAAATATCATTACGCTTATTTGTAGAATCTCGTATGATGGGTGCTATGCTACTAGTTTCTTCTGTAACAAGTACTTCCAGGAAGTAATCATTTAGTAAATTATCTATTTTTAGTTCATCCTCGGTTTCAACCCTATCAATATCTTTAATGCATCTCAATTTTTTGGTAATCCTCTTGATGTTTATAATACTGGAAGAATCTTTTACTGTTGCATTTGCCATCTGCAGCTATTTCCTTTCTAGTTTCCTTCCTGATTACTTTTTACAACAACAACAACAACTTGCATTTATATTTTGCCTTTAACGTAGTAAAACGTCCCAAGGCGCGTCACAGGAGCGTTATCAGTCAAGATTTGACACCGAGCCTCATAAAGAGATATTAGGCCAGATGACCAAAAGCTTGGTCAAAGAGGTAGGTTTTAAGGAGCATCTTAAAGGAGGAAAGAGAGGTAGCGAGGCGAAGCGGCTTAGGCACGGAATTCCAGAGCTTAGGGCCTAGGCAGCTGAAAACACGGCCGCCAGTGGTAGAGTGATTAAAGTCGGGGATGCGCAAGAGGCCACAATTGGAGGAGCGCAGATGCATTATTTGGAGCTTCCTGTATTCTTCCTAGTGGTTTCCCTCATTTTTCTTCCCATTGACTTTGTAGAATTTGTTTTTCTTGATTATTTCTCTTCCCTTTTGTTTTATTAATCCATTTAGAGTTGCGTTTCTTGAATCTGGGCTTTCTAGTTCTTGGTATGTACCTGTCCTGCATGTTCAGTAGTATGTCCTTAAAGGTATTCCATTTGTCCTCAACTTAGATTTTTTTGGGTACTAGCTCTGTCCAGTTGATTTTTTAAACTGCTCCTTCACTGCCTTGAAGTTGACCCTTTTAAAGTTGTATTGGTTTGTGATATTAGTTTATTCCAGATCATGTCAAATTGAATTATATTAATGCCACCATCACACTGAGGCGCAACGACTTCCGTTCCCAGTGTGCTGACAGGTTCACTCGCCATTACATCAAGATGGGCTGTGGAGGCTCAGTCGATGAGTATATTCAGGACTGAGATCGATAGATTATTGGGCACTAAGGGAATTAAGGGATATGGGGATAGGATGGGGAAGTGGAGTTGAGGTCGAAGTTCAGCCATGATCTTATTGAATGGCGGAGCAGGCTCGAGGGGCCATATGGCCTACTCCTGCTCCTATTTCTTATGTTCTTATGCAAGTTGCCTGTTATGGAGTCCCTAACACTCTGGGTGAGAAAGCAGACATGCATTTCCAGTTGATATTAGGTTGACTAAAGTCCTCTATCATTTATGACCTTTTTGTTTGCATATATTGTGCATACCTAGATATGTGAACGCATCGCGAGAGAGATGATGCTCGAAGGGGAGGGCTTTAGACGCGGACTTACACTTCAATCTGGAATCGAGACCTTCCTACTCCCTCCGCAAGACCTCCATTCTTTCTACTCATTCCTATGTGATTCATTATTATATGATCCATGACTTCTGATTTTTCCCTACCTTTCAAGAAGTTTTTCCACCTGCTCCATTATGTTCCTTACCCTGGCACCAGGGAGGCAACACACCTTTTGGGGATTCTCCATCACGACTGCAGATCAGGCGGCTCTCCTAATTATGGAATCCCCCACTGCTAACACGTTCTCCGGACACACTGTCACACTTTTCCTCATGGGTAATCCCTTGCTCCATGGTGCCGTGGTGTTGCTCGTGATTACCACAGCATAACAAATGCAGTCGGAGTGTCATGTGGTTGAAATAAGCTGATGGTGCAGTAATACGAAAAAAGTGAAGGCTACTGTTGTATAACGAAGCTGGGATTCAATGTGGGCCAAAGTAACAGGGCAGGAGGCATTTTTTATTGATTTAATATTTGATGATGGTTAGAAACCCACTTGGCTGTAAAAGGAAGTTTATGAAGATTGCATAGTTTGACAGATTTCAAAAAGCAGTGAATGTTCAGACCGCAAGTATACATAGCTCATAACCAGAGGCAGCCAAAGAACAAACCCATCAGATATAGTAGAAGATTACCTTTGCTGTTATCCAGCACAGTAATTGCTTCGTAATGACCTACTCAAGGTCTGCCTTTTATGGTTGATTTAAAACTGGGCAGGAGTGTAAACATTTTTTTTTAAGCCGTACTCAATAGGAATGAAAGAAAACTGGGAAGGAGGTGCTGATTTATTCCCCTCCCCCAATAATCTCTGTAATCTCTTCCAGCCCCACACCTCCCCGAGATATCTGTGCTCCTCAAATTCTGCCCTCTTGAGCATCCCTGCTTATAATCGCTCATGATGCGGAGATGCCGGTGTTGGACTGGGGTGGACAAAATTGAGAGGTCGCACAACACCAGGTTATAGTCCAACAGTTTTATTTGAAATCACAAGCTTTCGGAGCTATCGATCGCCCCTTCCTCAGGTGAAGGTGAGGTATAATCGCTCAGCCATCGATGGCCGTGCCTTCAGCTGCCTAGGCCCTAAGCTCTGGAACTCCCTCCCTAAACCTCTCCGCCTCTCTACCTCTCTTTCCTCCTTTAAGACGCTCCTTAAAACCTACCTCTTTGACCAAGCTTTTGGTCATCTGCCCATATTTCTTATGTGGCTCGGTGTCAATTTTTTTGTCTAATAACACTCCTGTGAAGCGCCTTGGGATGTTTTACTACGTTAAAGACGCTATATAAATACAAGTTTTTGTTGTGCTATCTCAACAAAGGGTCAAAGGTCAACTTTCATTCCCGCTTGAAAGCAATGGGAACTTCAATGCAGTCTTCCGCATTAATTTGCTTGTTGACACTCCCCCCACCCCCCCTCCCCCTCCCCCTCCCCCTCATCATGTTTCCTTTCCAGCATTGCCAAGTTACTGAAGGAAGTTAGTGAGATTGTTAGCCGACAGGAACCAACCTCATCCGCGCTCACCAGACGCGTCGATAATGTTCCATGTGAATACCGCCATTCATATACTCTACTGGGGGGTGATTTTTTTTGAATAAATTATTGATAGTTCGATCATTTAAAAATGATGAAACCAGTGTGGCAAATGCAAATAATTTATTTGTGCAAGAACATATAGCAGGTTATTTTAGGATTTTTTTTTTTTGGCAAACTGCAAATAAATGTAGCTCGCTATATATAGAGGGCGCCTATTGAGCATGCAAGTCTATACAGCTGATTCTGTCCTCTGAGGCTCAGTAATTACCTGTGATGTCACCAGCGTTGACTGTTTAAACTGAACGTTGAACAAGATAAAAAGGATAAACAAAATAAAAACTGTAACGTTTCTCATCATTCTTCTAATTAGCTTTTTAAAAAAAATAAAATTCAGCGTTGATTTGTAGATTAACTCCTTGAGTACTGAATAACCAAATGCACCTGCAATTGGCAGTAAATCCAATAACTTGCATTTGTATCGCGCCTTTAACGTAGTAATACGTCCCAAAGCCCTGCTAAATCAGTTCAATACAGAGTATTTTATGTGTAAAGTTATCAGTGTATGTATGAGTAGGTGGCTTTCTGTGTTCGGAAGTAGACATACTATATCTTGGAGTCGTATAAAGCAGGTTCAACTTCACGACTTCCCACACGTTAATTTTTGTTGGTTTCATTTGGGGTATGAGGAGGAATTTCTCTGCAGAGGAGGGGAGGGAACATTGGAAAGTGAGACTTCTATTTAATTTGTAGGTGGCAAGGTCTTTGTTATTTTGTTTGACGCCATTTTCTTCAGAACATGCTATACCCTGTTCCTAACCGCTAGCCATGCATCCTGCCCCACCAACCCACCACACCATTCTTGAGCTGTCTGCCAAGGTTCCTTCACCACTTGAGGCACTTTCCTTACAACATTATGAGGAAACATTTGAAGACAAATTCACCAACTCCCCCGCCCATTGTGGCAAACCACGCTCAAAGGGACGGTGGGCTGGAGACAGAGCTCTGACACAGTAGTGCCAATTCGCCGTGAATTTAACCTTTGCTTGATACTTGCTCCAGAGAGCATGGCTGAGATCCGGAGCTGATCAGAGCGAGAAGCCTCAGTCCAAACGTGCCTTGGTAGTGTGCATTTCATTGTCTTTACGATGAAAGAAGTGGATTTGCCTCCTCTGTGAATGCTGTTTACCACCAGGGAACAGAAGGCTCTTCCTTTCCTGCCACAGTTCCCCGGCTGAATCATAATTTCTTTTTTTTTCCTCTCTCGCTGCTTCCCATTTGCATTTAATTAGTTAATTGTATTTTCAATTAAAGTGTGGTCAAAATGTGGCAAGTTTCTTGGGAGTACTGTGGTTTTAATTTAAGAAAAAATAATACCCTGTGCATTTGTAGATTACACTGTTTTATAATACAAATTGCACCCACCCCCAGGGTAAAGGGGTCTCCAGACAGAAAACTGGCTGTGAATGAGTGCGAAGAATAATATTGCAGCTTGTTTATATGCGCAGATCCCTTGTGTGTAACAGCTTCAAAAATGGAGACCCGTCAGTGGGTAGCATGTTTGTGGTCCATTGTGCACTGTCATGCGGCAGTAGGGTACAAGGTCAGTGATTTCCTCCATGTTGTGAATTCCTGATCTCAGCCAGATGGTTTCGGAGAAGGGAGCGGGTGGGGGTGGTGCGGGGGGGGTCTTTTTCCGGCAGAAAGGAGTCAAATTCAGCAGAATGTTCTTATAACCCACCCTTGTGCTGCCTGTCAGCAAATGATTTTGCAATTTTGTAACTAAGGACAGGACTTGCATTTATATAGCGCCTTTCATGACCTCAGGATGTGCCAAAACCCTTTACAGCTATTTAAGTAGTCACTGTTATAATGTAGGAAATGCGGCAGCCAATTTGCGCACAGCAAGCTCCCACAAACAGCAATGTGATAATGACAAGGTAATCTGTTCTAGTGATGTTAGTTGAGGGATAAATATTGGCCAGGACTCCAGGAATAACTCCCCTTCTAGTGCCGTGGATCTTTTACGTCCACCTGAGAGGGCAGACGGTGCCTCGGTTTAAAGCCTCATTCGAAAGACGGAACCTCCGACAGTGAGCACTCCCTCAGTACCGCACTGGGAGCCTCAGCCTAGATTATGTTCTCCAGTCCCTGCAGTGTGGCTTGAAACCACGACCTTCACTCAGACTCAGAGGCAAGAGTGCTACCCACTGAGCCACGGCTGACAGCCAGCATTCAGAAGTGCCTGCACTTAAAAAGCCGTGAACATTTGCATTTGTAAATACGTCAGAAGACGAGTTAACCTGGGCTGTTCTCGTATACTTTTCACCAGGGCTGTCGGCATCAAGGAAGTGTTGGGGCTAGGGTTAGAGTAAAATTTGTCATAACAATTAATGAGACAGATTGCTTACCTATTTAAATGATTGAGCTGTGACAGAGCAGTGTTCTTAGATTCTCTGCTCCCCCCTTTTGGCTTGAGAATGTCAGAGGGCAGGGAGAAGGCGAGTGGGCACAAAATAGAAGGAGTGAGTAAAGGCATTTCAAAAGATGTTAATTTTGTAGAAACTAAGATGCCTATTGATGTGTAGCAGGCTTAGAGCAGTAGTTGGCACCTGGTTGCCTTTCTGGTTTGATGTCGTCTTTAGCGTCTGTACTGCTAAAGGCCATGCTTTTATCATTCTGAGAGCATTTCACCAAAGGAGTTTAAAGAATGATTCACACCATTAAAAACCCCTTTTAAAACTCAAACCATTACGAAGAATTAGCGTTGATCTTAGGATTTCTTTTCTGGCTGTTGCTACTTTTTAAAGTATTTTTCTTTGCATAGTAAGTATTGCACTGTGGAAATCAGTTGGGGAGGAGCGAACTCGGAGGAGCTGCTTTGTGAGAGACCTGAAATAACAATTAAAAATAATTCTGCCATTAACCCCATGATTAAATGCATATAAATTATGCATTTGTAAATGTTAATTCGATTTCTTCAAATCGTCAGCAAAGGCCAGAAATTTAAGATGACCCAAATAAGTTCAATTCCATTATTATGGCATGGAATTTTCAGATTTTTACCAGTGTTTTGGGGGTTGAGTTCTGTATTCCAACCATTTTTCCATGACAATTGCAAACCACTAGCCTTGATCATAAGGCTCAGTAATTTCTTTGAGACAGTTCCCCTGATGATGTCACCAATACTAGTAATTTAAACAAAATTATATAATATTAAAAGGAGGTTAAATATGTTTTACAATTTTGTTGTTTTATGAAGATATATGTTCTGCCCGTATTTACTCGTATCCAAGTTTCCAGCCGATTTGACATAGTCTTTCTCCGGTTAAACTGGAGTGATGGATACAGTAATGAACCTATCATATCTGTCACTGTCCCACAGGCAGCCCGTGAAACAACATCTGGCTGTAGGTGGGTGGGAACATGCAGCTGTAGCCTAGTCAACCCATCCAAATTAAAAACTGACAATCCTGGCAGGGGAGGAGGACGGCTATTCTGTCAGAAGTTGAACTAAAATAGATTTTAAATGGTACAATTTTAATTCTCAATAGCCACACTATTTTGAGGGATGTGCCCAATCTGAACCAGCACCATCCCTGGACTACCGTCACACACACTTAACACCTAGCTCACTAAAGCATTAGAATAAGTCTGAATGCTGTTCAGCAACACACTGCCAACACAGGTAGTGTGCGCCCAGGGAGAGGTAGCTGAGGAAAATATAGATTCATAACACACCCATCTTCCCCCTCCACCCACCCCTGCCCACCTCAAAAAAACATATTTTGCATCTACTTGATTTTAAAAAGGCGTTCCTGATGGAAGATCTAACTCTTTTCCTCTCTCTAATTTCCCTTTCAGTCTTTCTACCCTTACACTTATTTTGCTGAAGATGATTCCCTTGTACTGGGGTATATCTGTCTTTCGGATGAGATGTTAAACTGAGGCCCCGTCTGCTCTCTCTGGTGGACATAAAAGATCCTGTGGCACTATTTCGAAGAAGAGTAGGGGAGTTCTCCCCGGTGTCCTGGCCAATATTTATCCCTCAATCAACACCTACAATGGATGATCTGGTCCTTAGCACATTGCTGTTTGTGGGAGCTTGCTGTGTGCAAATTGGCTGCCGCATTTCCTACGTTACAACAGTGACTACACTTCAAAAAGTACTTCACTGGCTGTAAAGCGCCTTGGGACGTCCTGAGGTAGTGAAAGGCGCTATACAAATGCAAGGTCTTTCTTTATAATTCCACAGGCAGAGGTGATTCCCCTGGCACCCTGCTGTACTGGCCATTCTTCAGTCATGAACCTGGACAGCCAGTGTTGGTGTGCTGATCAATTATAGGGGCCATCACAGGCAAGTCCCTCTCTGATACCCATATACTCGCTCTCCAGCAGGACTGTCATGACTGATCAGGAGCAGGGAACCCTGGTTAATTCCACCCCCCACCCCCCCACAACCTCCATCTCTAATTCTGAGATGTTCAGGCCAATTGTAGAATCCCTACTGCTACCCTGGTGAAAGTTCTCCTGTACATTATTGTAGCGGATGGTAATTTTTCAGAGTGAACATTATGAAGCTTTCGATGCTCACGCGCCTTTCTTCTGTTGCTGGGATCTTTATTTCTGAGCGACGGCAAACCACCCTCAGTCCGCCCCTGCTGTAGTGGCATGCCTCATCCGACCCTGTGTAAAATTTTACTATACCAATAAAATACACACTGTTTCCCAGCTGCGTCATTACCCTCAGCCCAGCTGAGTATTTATTTACCTTGCCTCGTTGTGAATAAAAGGAGCTGCTACGACATCGGGAAACTGGGCTTCAAGAGAAAACGGTGCAGCTTCAGATGGTTCTTTTTTTTAAAAATTAAAATTGTTTGTGTATTTTCAATTGTTTACATTCGCATACATATTTTATGAAGCCATTGTAAATTCTGCCAACACAGTTCACGGGAGAGGAGTAAATTGCGTACATTAGTTCTCTTAACATCGCCGCACTTGCGTTGGGAGAAACGCGGGTTTAATGTTTTGAAACAATTCATTTGTTCTCGGTCCCTGGGGGCACGGTTGGGTCGGGGAATAATGGGGTCCTCCTGCCTACCTGCCACCTTGTTGGTGAGGGTCACTATCCTTCCCTGTCTACGGGCGGGTCGAGAAAGATATATTAGCCAGAAAAAGAGAGAACGTGCATGAGAGGAAAACAAAGCACCATGAGCTTTTAAAATTTGAGTCTATTAATTTTAAAAAAAACGCTGAATGTCTAAATTTGCTGCCTGCCACTTTACAGAAGGAACGGCTACTCTTAGCTCCTCAGTTCTGTGGGATTTGTAATCGTGTTTCAACCTTTGTAAAGCAACCTTTGTAATCTAAGGGAGGATTTGGTGCAAGTTACAATGCTGTAGGATGATGCCCTCTCCATCTAACAGTATTCTGGCCTCTTGCGCACCCCGATTCGTGCCACCATTGCCGGCCGTGTCTTCAGCTAAGCTCTGGAATTCCCTCCATAAACCGCTCCACCTCTCTCTACTTCTCTCTCCTCCTTTAAGATGCTCCTTAAAACCTACCTCTTTGACCAAACTTTTGGTCACCTGTCCTAATATCTCCCTATGTGGCTCGGTGTCAAATTGTGTTTGATAATCGCTCCTGTGAAGCGCTTTGGGACGTTTCACTATGTTCAGGGCGCTATATAAGTGCAAGTTGTTGTTGTATCGCCCTAGTGTATAAATTAGAATTGAATGTGGTTCTGGACCAAGACCTAAACTTTTCTTAGCTGTGCCAAATATTGATTGCAGTACATTTTCAAATGCATAATAAGTTATGTTTAATCTAAATGAATACCTTTTTACAACTTTAGAAAATTGCAAGCAATTCAGAGAATATGGAAAATGAATCGAAGCCAACAAACATCAATGAAACGCAGATCACAGCACACTAGTTTATTACAATTTGGGATATAATCAAGGTGATTGATATTGTATATCTTGACTTTTAGAAAGCATTTGCTAAGGTTCCTCCCTCGAATCTCATGGCCAGAGCAAAGGATTCAGAAGTGTGGAGAAGTTGTAAATTGGTTTATTGATTAGCTGGATAATAGGAAACAAGAGTACTTAACAATGATAATAGGTCAAGTTAGCCAACTGTGAGCATTGAAATTGCTCAGGACTCTCACTATCTTGGTTACATCCTCAAACTCTTCCAATAAACTTGCAGGACATGATGCTTGGCTAAGGGCACTTGCTGTTCATGTAATGACCTTAACAGAGTTGTAAGTCGTATGTTAAATGTTTGTGATTGTACCATTATTGTGTGGAAAGTGTACTCCAAGGAGATGGCTGTTTCTGAAAGAGATTTACAGATGCTTACTAACTCATCAGATGAATGCCTGTAATAATAGCTTACCGTGGGTCACAATAATAATAATAGTTATATGACAGTTACGAAGAATAGAAAATGTGATGTCTACAATGAAAGGAACAAAAGGTGCACTACTTGACCCAATGTTGATAGTGTATAGCTGTGGTTACCAAGTCAAAAACAGTTATGTTACGATGTGCAGTAGATTCAGAGAGAATATGTTAAGAAAGTAATACTGATATAATATGAAACCTTCATAGTACCACGCTTCGAGTATTGTATCAAGTGTTGATCACTGTACTTGGTATGGTGAACAACAAAGAGAGGCTCGGGGAACTAAATTTGTTCTCATTGGAACAAAGGCTAAAGGGAGGACATAACCCATGTTTCTTTAAATGGTGAAGGAAATTGATGGAGTGAGTCTGAAAGTGCTTTGTGCAAAACTGGGAAATGTGATTATAAACTGTGGGGAAAAAAATCTTAGGCTAAGCTCAATGTAAGGAATAACTCTTTTATACTTAGAGTTGTTAATTCAAATTGGAATAGACTGGCACCTGTCACAGTGAACATGGATTCTGTAGAAACATTTAAGAAATAAAGAGAGGGAGTTGATGCTAACACAGGGGGAAGGTGAAGGTGGTTGGAATGAGTCCTATGATTGACCTAAATAATGGGTCGAGCGTTATGGGCAAATGTGCTTTCCTTATTCCGACCTTGCCCCTCTCTATCTCTGTAACCTCCTCCAGCCCTATAACCCTGCGAGATCTCTGCGCTCCTCCAATTCTGACCTCGTGCGCATCCCCGATTTACTTTGCTCCACCATTGGCAGCCGTGCCTTCAGTTGCCTAGGCGCTAAGCTCTGGAATTCTCTCCCTAAAGCTCTCTGCCTCTCTCTCTTCCTTTAAGTCGCTCCTTAAAACCTACCTCTTTGACCAAACTTTTGGTCACCTGTCCTAATATCTCTTTATGTGGCTCAGTGTCAAATTGTAAGAACATAAGAAATAGGAGCAGGAGTCGGCCATTCGGCCCCTCGAGCCCGCTCCGCCATTCAATAAGATCACGGCTGATCTTCGACCTCAACTCCACCTGCCCGCACTATCCTCATATCGCTTGATTCTCTTAGTATCCAAAAATTTATTGATCTCTGTCTTGAATATACTCAACAACTGAGCATCCACAATCCCCTGGGGTAGAGAATTCCAACGATTCACCACCCTCTGAGTGAAGAAATTTCTCATCTCAGCCCTAAATGGCCAACCCCTTTTTCTGAGACTATGACCCCTAGTTCTAGACGCCCCAGCCAGGGGAAAGATGCTCCCAGCATCTACCCTGTCAAACCCCTTAAGAATTTTATATGTTTCAATTAGATCACCTCTCATTGTTCTAAACTGTAGGAAATATAGGCCTAGTCTACTCAATCTCTCCTCATAGGACAATCTCCCCATCCCAGGAATCAGTCTAGTGAACTTTTGTTGCACTCCCTCTAAGGCAAGTATATCCTTCCTTAGGTAAAGAGACCAAAACTGTACACAATACTCCAGGTGTGGTCTCACCAAGGCCCTATATAATTGCAGTAAGACTTCTTTACTCTTATGCTCCAATGCTTTTGTAATAAAGGCTAACTTACCATTTGCTTTCCTAATTGCTTGCTGTACCTGCATGTTAACTTTCAGTGATTCGTGTACAAGGACATCCAGGTCCCTCTGAATGTGTCTGATTACGCTCCTGTGAAGCACCTTGAGACGTTTTACTACTTTAAAGGTGCTATGTAAAGGCAAGTTGTTGTTGTTCCTTCAGTTCTGCAAAGATTTATCAACTGCCCATATATAGAGATTTACTTTTACTGAAATATTACCAATTATTTCTCAGAATGGTGTAGCTGCTTTTCACTAAATGTGGTGATAATTAATAGCACCGTTATTACTGAGGTATTAACGGCTTTATTCAACATTAAGAACTGGTTTATAGTGGACACTTAAAATTTACACAGCTCTGGTTTTTCTTAACAAGGGCCTATTAAAGTGAAAGCGTAGTTGCTGCACTTATTCCTTGACGGGGGAGATGTTTGCTGGACACTGCAGAGTTACAAAGCACCGTTAGGACCATTAAATTAAACTGTCAACATTTGAAAGTTTCACATGAAGACCAAAATATTTTCAAAGCAGGTTAGTTTCACTTGCGATGACTTACAGAGACTGACAATAAGTAGTATTTTGTATCAGGAATTCTGGGGACATAACGGAACATTTACCCATTGGCTGTGGATTGCAAGAGTGCCAATCAAAATGGCACATCGGAATTGTAAAAGAAGGCAAAAGTCAAGCCAATTTTTTGGCCCTCCTTTTCCCCAATGCCCCTGTTACTCAATAACTTGAGTAGAGTTGTAAGGGGTTGAAAGAGAGAGATGAATTAAAATAGGTGATCCAATACACCTGGGTTAGGAGTAAGAGGGTGGAGTAAGAGGGAGTACAAGAGTAAGGAAGTCTTACTACAATTGTACAGGGCTTTGGTGAGACCACACCTGGAGTACTGTGCACAGTTTTGGTCTCCTTATCTGAGGAAGGACATACTTGCCTTAGAGGCAGTGCAACGAAGGTTCACTCGATTGATCCCCTGGGATGAGAGTGTTGTTCTATGAGGAGAGATTGAGTAGATTGGGCCTATACTCTCTGGAGTTTAGAAGAATGAGAGATGATCTCCTTGAAACATAAAAGTTTCTGAGGGGGATTGACGGGGTAGATGCTGAGAGGTTGCTTCCCCTGGCTGGGGAGTCTAGAACGAGGGGGCATAGTCACAGGATAAGGGGTCGGCAATTTAAGACTGAAAGGGTTGTGAACCTTTGGAATTCTCTACCCCTAGTATTCTGAGTCGTTGAGTATATTCAAGGCTGAGATCGATAGATTTTTGGACTCCAGGGAATTCAAGAGGATCGGGCGGGAAAGTGGAGTTGAGGTCGAAGATCAGCCATGATCTTATTGAATGGCGGAGCAGGCTCGAGGGGCCGTATGGCCTACTCCTGCTCCTAATTGTTATGTTCTTAGATCTGGAGGTACTTTCTGACCCTTACATTCTATTCATGATCATAAAGCCAGGTGTTTCTTCTGAGGGGGTTAGGAGATAAGGAACGGTGAAGACCAGGAATGTCCCAGATTAATTCCCTAGTCTGTCAAGAGTTAGCTGATGTCAAGTGGGGCAACAGTTAGGAGTGCTACAATATCCTCAGTGCGCCTTAGCTGGGGATGGGAAAATCATCCAGGGTTCCTTCTCCCGATCACTATCCAAGAATCATGTGGGAACCCACATGGGTGTTGAACTTGGATGAGACTAGTGTCAGTCTTGATTTTAATGTCCTCCACTGTTGAGTGACCTGCAAATATTCACCGTCTAGGCCCACATATAGAGAATGGCCGCTCGACCAAGGTAGCAGAGAGCAGCCGGCACCCACAGAACTGTCCTACAGCATAATTCAGTGCTTTCAACAGGGGACGAGAGAAAGTTGGAAGGAAATGAAGTAAAAATGAACTAGTAAAAAATGATACCAAGGAACCCTTGCGCAGTGCATGGTTTAACCATGACTTTAAAACGTTCGCAAATCTCCCAAAATCGGAGGAAATCGGTTATGTAGAGATTTCTGAAGTAAAAATAATTATGCAGTTATTTTTTTCTGATTTTTTTTTTTTTGATTTTTGGAAGGTCCTTTAGCTTTTCAATTACAGATTACTTGCATTTGTGCCTCAACCCTGAAAAGTGCCAGAGTCCAGGATTTCGAGCTCAAAATGTAGTGCTTAGTTGAAATGCCTGTCAGTGTGTTGTACGTTTGAGAATAGGATTCAGGAAACCAATTCCTTCAGCTTCCATGAGTTTTGCACAGCTGCATGGTGGCAACTACAGGAATCGTTCCAACAAAACGTTCGCAAATCCCCCAAAATATGGGCTTTACTGCAGTTTGTCTTCAAAAACTGGAATTATTGCTGAAAAGAGAAATGCGTTTTAGGAACAATAAGCGCGCGTGTTAGCAAAGCGGCAAAAAGCTTTGTGAATTCTGGCCGGTGACCTTCCCCCGGTTTTGTTTTTGTTTCTTTTCCTCCCTATACCAATCCCCCAGGAGGGTGAGTGAACAGTTGACCTGCTCCTGTCCCAGCGCTGCGGTCTGAGATTCCTCTGACCAACATTACAAACACTTCACTACTTGTGTGTGTCGTACTGTTAGATACACAGCGGACCATCTGAACAGAATATAAGACACTGTCATCGTGCATTGTGTGGCCCACTTAACAGTCATTCTTGCACAGGATTATCAATTGAATCACTGTGTTTGAAAACATCGTATTGTGATTGTTGGATGTGCTTTCAAATTTGATTGAGGATACGTATTATGATTCCCCTCCCTCTTAGGTGTTGGTGGAACCTTCCAGCCACTACTGGCCAGTTTGGTGCTCTCCTCCAGCCCCACAATCCTTCGCGATCTCTGCGCTCCTGCAATTCTGGCCTCCTGCACATCCCCGATTTTCATCGCTCCACCATTGGTGGGCGTGCCTTCAGCTGCCAAGGCCCTAAGTGCTGGAATTCCCTCCCTAAACCTCTCCGCCTCTCTACCTCTCTCTCCTCCTTTAAGACGCTCCTTAAAGCCTACCTCTTTGACCAAGCTTTTGGTCACCTGCCCTAATATCTCCTTATATGGCTCGGCACCAAATTGTGTTTGACGGTCACTTCTGTGAAGCGTCTTGGGACGTTTTACTACATTAAAGACGCGATACAAATGCAAGTTGTTGTTTGAGCCAGGTCGGTGACTTTTGAATGCTTGTGAAAGAGGCGGCGAACCATTAAAGTCGTGGTTGAAAATGGATTCGGTCCTTTACAGGCTTTGCTCTACAATCTCGTCTTTCGGTCGGCCTGCTTATCCTCATTTGTACAGCGCACACAGACATGCAAATAATACTTACAATTTGGCAAAGCTTATTTTTTTTCTCCCCTCCAAATTATTATTTTAGTATACCCTTCCACTCCCAAATCTTTGTTAATATCAGCTTTTTCAAGCTGATTTCTACCAGGAGTCCATTGCGCTTTTACCATGCGGTATAAGAAGAAGTACTGCATCCCTCAAAGAGTCCTTATTTGAACTGAAGTGGAAAAGGTTACGTTTTTTTTGTGACGGCGAGTCCCAGCTGTTGTTTCCTCTGAGTTTCGGCAGCTGTCAGTGTCGTTTAATGGTAGTAAATTTATGCATACATTTCTGACTGCTACAGCGCGATGCCGTTTCGGAATAGTGTCTCCAATCCCCATCAGAGAGGAGATGTGAACCTGCGAGTGACACGGCGCTTATTACCCAACCACGGAGCAAGGACGGTGTTGATGGAATCTCTTAATGAGTAATTAAGCAACTTTGCAGAAGCTGATCTTGACACATTTATGTTTTGGGGCTTTGCACCCGCCCCCTCCCCCCACCCCCGCACCCCAGGTGAATTTATCTGGCGGAGAAAATGTTAACATTTAACAGAGGTGTAGTAAAAAAGAAGCAGTAGGTGGAAGGAATTACTATACACAGATCAGTACGTACCCTGATCCTAGAGTAATTCCAACCAACCAATGACTTTCAGCGTATCTAACCACTTTTTATTCATTGCCATTACAGTCTGTGGAATTCCCCATCCAGGGATAGTGTTGAAGTGGTCCAAGTATATACAGTTCCCCAATTCATGCTTTTTTTACGCTCAGTACATTGAATATTGCCACATATATTCAAATAAATTCCCGATTTTCCTTAACCTTCTCTCCTGCCCTTTTCACCATGTATTACAAGCCCCTGGCCCTTCACGCAGGCTGCTCAATGGCCTGTTGCGTTTTTAACTATTTTCTAAAAGTCTGATGCATCACAGAATGAATTATTAAACAGGCTCGAGATACTGTGTTTCAGGATTTAGTACCCGCATTAAACAAAAGTTGCAAAGAATTGTGATTCATTTCAACACTCTTTTTTGTTTGTTTTATTCAAATATTTTAATTTCAGGCCTTCCGATCACAGCTGCATGGCGGGGTCAGGTCTGAGCAGCCCGGCTTCGAGGAGCTGTTTTAACATAATGCAGTCAAAATGACAAGGTTGCTAAAGAACCCTGGCTTACTGACTGGAACTGCATCTGACTGATGTTAAGTCAGCTCCCTCATACTGTAGTTCCATAACTCCTCCAAGCCAGTTCGCACTCCCTGTTTCAACAAAAAATATTTTTACGTTTTTCAGCAGCTTCAAATTGATCGGATTATTCCACAAGTTTAACTTCCCCCCGAAAAAAACCAGTTCCATTTGACGACAATATCCCTTTAAAGATTAAAATGGATTCCACTGCAATCACCTGCATAGTTCCACATATACCTTTCTTAACAGAAGCGCAAATGCACTTCCCGCTGAGAATTATTATAAATGTGTTACAAACATAAGGCTCAAGCATGTTGCTTGTCACACAGTGGGTTCACTGCTAACCAACAGAATCCCAATCTGAATACAGGGACTGTCATTCAGGTGGCTAGTAGTGCACTAACACAATATGGCAAGTGACAAATTCATCGACAATTACAGTAATCAAAACACAACCGGTGTTGGGCTTCTTTGCAACAAGCCTACCAAGTGGTTCATTCAAATAGTTTATCATAATATTCGCCGTTCTTTGAATGTGGATTTCTGCAGCAGCCTCCATCTTCTTTATGTTTAAATATTAACCCTTAAAGAACTCGCTGGACTGGATCACATTGCCATTATTCTGTACCTATGGTTTGCAGAATTCAAATTATAAACACCAACGTACAGACAGGACCCCCATCGCAGCAGAATTTGTCCCCTGCCTCAGAATCGGAATCGGATGCAGAAGAGACACGAAAATAGGAAAGCGAGGGAAATGCGAGAAGCACAGCTGACTTTTACAGTAAATGCAAAGTTGCGGGCTCTGTGAGACTTCCATCTTAACTGAGGGGTGTAAGGGGGTTTCGCCTGGCTCTGTGCTTAGCCTGGGTGCTAGTGCGGGGTTAGGCCTTGTTGCCTGTTCTGGTCTCCAGCCAGCCTGGTAGCACTAGACACCTGTGAGTGGTTCGACCCACTCGCCCTTACGGTTCTGACACTGGACTTAGGTGCGAGAGCAATAATGCAGAGAAAACTCAGGTAGACCCGGTTGAATAGTGCGAAATGGAAAATCTTTATTGCATATTATTCAAGATTACGAAATACATGTCATAAGCACAGATTAATGACAGTACAAACTTACACACATTTATGCAACTAGGTTTAGGGAAACGAGGAGCGCACGACACATCGTAAAAGGGGACACACATTATAATTATCCTTAAAACATAAACCCTCCCCTATCAATACCTGTCCTAATCTAGATCTGTAGGATCGAGACTCATGCTCACCACTCGTGATAACTCGGAGAATTCCGAAACTCTGCTCGGATGTTTTCACCACAGCACCTGACTATCCATGTGTTGATCAGGGGTCTCTGTACCCCACTTGTTTACTCGCTTTGCTCCGGCTAGCAGGCTGGACCGTCTGTTGTCATGAAGATCTGTGTTGACCTCGGATTCCCGATCAAAACCTACAAAGTTCACTTATTTCGGGCGCGGTCGGGGTTTACTGACCGCGGCGGCACGTGTAGTCGTCTTCTTCTCTTCTCATCTCATCTCATCTCATCTCCTCTCGGGCCTTCGGTTCCAACACCGTTTACCGACTTCTCGGGATGGTGCGCCCGCTTACAGGCCTTCACAGACCAGCTCTCCACAGATCTTCGCGGCAAGCCACGAGGTTGACTCCCGGAAAATCAGCGGATCAGAGAATAAGAGTCAAGAGTTCTCTAGCGAGTCAAAAGGAATAAGAGAAAGATGGACGTTTGGACACTACAGTTATAGTACTGTAATTCCTTATCTCCCGCCCAATCTTAATGTTCATCTTTTGTCATGTTTTGGCACTCAAACTTCTTGTATGGGGTGGTACTTGTCGTTAATGGGTTTCGGTGATACTTGTAACTGTCTGAGTGCCCGTTAATATTTCTCCCCTTGTGGAACCGGCTAGGAGTCTCCCTGGAGGGGTTTTGGGGGCCTCCGAATTCTTGCTGTGAGTACCCGCGAACGGCTCTCTCATCGTAGAGCCGTGGGGAATTTGCGTATCAATGTCTTTGGATGGGCCCCTTGATTGCCCAGTACAATAGCTCTCATTTGTGCATGGAAAACCCGATTCCAGCACTTATATTCCTTGCTTGGGTGTTAAAATGCAAAACGATCTCGTCTTGTCTTATCTCAATATGCTGAGTCCTGTCCGATCTTGCTGAAATGTTTATTGAAACGTCATCTTGTCTGCCTACTGAAAGTCTAGAACCTTCTGCCACGAGGCGTGGCGGCCATTTTACAGGCTGCTTGTGTCCGTTTTGAAACCTGACAGCATTTTGCTGAAATAAAGCCGTTTTACGAAACTGTATGTCTCTTTCTCATTATTTTCAAATCGCGATAATTTGCGAATTCTACAGGGGTTTACTGCCAAACCTGACTGTGTATCTCATGTTTCTCCCATTCCCGATTCTCAGGTCTCCTCTGCTCCTGCCTGTTCTCCTCTCGGTTCTACCGTTGCTGCTCCCAGTTCTGCTCCTCTGCTGACATTGCTGATGATGGTCACGCTGGTGGTTAGCTGCTGGGAAGCAGGTTAATTACTGGTGCTGCCGCCTCATTGACTGTGAGTTGGTTGGCTGGTTGCTGATGGGTGGTTGGCTGGTTGGGTATGGTTGGGTGACTGGCTGGCTGAGTACAGACTTGCTGGCTGGTTACGGGTTGACTGGCTGCTCGCTCCAGGTCTCTCTTTCCTGTGTGGTTAATGGCTATTGCAGTCTCTGCTTCAGCTCTGATTTTCCCCTTGTTCTCTTCTCCTCTCCTCAGTAGGGACTGTAACTTTATAATGCAAGAGCAATTCACTCGACTTGTCTTTTTTTTAAATCAGAAAATGCTGCTTTTTAATTCTAAGAATCTAAACACACTTTCTTTAAGACATAAGTTATGTCTGCAACAGAATCTATATTCTCTTGCTACAGAATTTGGTTGGACTTGCACAGAAATTGGCTTTGAGAGGCTGCAGAATTTTTAGAGACCACAGCATAAGAATGACAGAGGAATGAAGAGATTCGTACTGCTTTTACCTCAGGGTTACCTCTGATGAAAAGAGTGCCGTCAGAGGCAACCTTGTACAATAAATGATCCGGCGCTATTGGTGATACCAAACCTTCCGCAAGGGTATTACTGGGTGCCTCCATGACAAAATACCAGTGGTGGTACTTGTGTCAACTCCACCATTTTGGCACTGGCTGAGGTGAGCCCACCTGAGCAGGCCAGTAATGTGCAGTTGTCATTGTGATAATGACCAGATAATCTGTTTTAGATGTTGATTGAGGGATAAATATTGGCCAGGACACTGGGGATAACTCCCCTGCTCTTCTTCGAGATAGTGCCACAGGATCTTTTACATCCACCTGAGAAAGCAGACGGGGCCTCGGTTTAACGTCTCATCCGAAAGTTGGCACTTCCGACAGTGCAGCACTCCCTCAGTACTGCACCGGGAGTGTCAGCCTAGATTTTTGTGCTCAAGTCTCAGGAGTGGGACTTGAACCCACAACCTTTTGGCTCAGAGTTGAGAGTGCTACCCACTGAGCCACAGCTGACACAGGTTCCATAATATAAATGGGATATATGGGACACAGAGGGTGGTGAATCTTTCGAATTCTCTACCCCAGAGGGCTGTGGAGGCTCAGCCATTGGGTATATTCAAAACAGAAGTCGATAGATTTCTGACTAGTAAGGGCATCAAGGGATATGACGATAGGGCTGGTGAATGGAGTTGAGGTAGAAGATCAGCCATGATCTCATTGAATGGCGGAGCAGGCTCGAAGGGCCGAATGGCCTACTCCTGCTCCTATTTCTTATGTTTTTATATTACACAACCCAAGCCACGAGTTTCATCTTTGAATGAACTGAAAACATTCCTGTTTCTTATTTTAATTCCTCTTTTTTCCATGTCCCATCTAACCAACCATCAGCAATGACCATTGGGTCGAGAGAATGTGTTGGTAGTCCACACAGTCCATTAACTTTGACAAACAATTCTTTCAAGGAGTGATTAGAAGGCAAAACAAGGTGATTGGGAGGTGGGGGGGAGAAGAAATTTGAATGGTGCAGTGGATTAAAATGTTATCCATTCTCCTCTGGGACCTCAGTTTGAATTGAAAGCAATGTCTCTCTCTCGCTCTTTCTCTCTCTCTCTCTCTCCTCTGCTGGCTAAGGCTCTTAATCACATGCATTCTAATTATTTCAAACCAGATCCCTGTAGAATTGACTCTTCTGCATGAAAGAGCCCCAAATTTGGTATTGATTAGGCAATTTTGCTCAGATATCCCATTTACACGGGAGATCAAATTCAGTTCAGATCACATTGATCCAAACTGAATTTGACCTTCCCAGTGTTTACGTAACACCTTCTCGCTGAACAGTTACATGCCTGCAATAATATCCAATTGCAGCCTGGTGTACACATTTTAAAATGGGGGGGGGGGAGCAATTATACTAGCCTACCAGTAGTTGTTTTCATAGTTGGTTTAGAAGCAGGATCAGGAATCGGTGGTGCAGCATTTGGAGCCTCAATGCACGCCGTCACAATGTGGTAGCACCTGTGTTTGCAGCTGATGGTCTCCATGCAGCAAGTTCCAATCCTAGCCATTGTGAGAAAGCTAGCAAGCAGAGGCTAGATGTTCCTCTTGGCCAAACGCTGACCAAACAACTTCACCTGAGGAAGGAGCAAATCGATAGCTCCGAAAGCTTGTGATTTCAAATAAAACTGTTGGACTATAACCTGGTGTTGTGCGACCTCTCAAACAACTTCAGCCTGCTCTTTCACACTTACTAGTGGCTGGTTGCAGTGTCGCGTTATCAGGCTGCCTGACTACTGTCTCAGATGTAAGTAAGGTGAGACCACACCTTGAGTATTGTGTGCAGTTTTGGTCGCCTTATCTGAGGAAGGATGTTCTTGCCATGGAGGGAGTGCAGCGAAGATTCACCAGACTGATACCTGGGATGGCAGAGATGACGTATGAAGAGAGATTGGGTCGATTAGGCTTATATTCGCTAGAGTTTAGAAGAATGAGAGGGGATCTCATTGAAACTTATAAAATTCTAACAGGACTAGACAGACTAGATGCAGGAAGGATGTTCCCGATGGCGGGGGAGTCCAGAACCAGGGGTCACAATCTAAGGATAAGGGGTAAGCCATTTAGGACTGAGATGAGGAGGAATTTCTTCACCCAGAGAGTGGTGAACCTGTGGAATTCTCTACCACAAAAGGCAGTTGAGGCCAAATCATTAAATATATTCAAGAAGGAGTTAGATATAGTTCTTAAGGCTAAAAGGATCAAGGGATATGGGGAGAAAGCAGGGACAGGGTACTGAATTTGGATGATCAGCCATGATCTCATTGAATGGCGGAGCAGGCTTGAAGGGCCAAATGGCCTACTCCTGCTCCTATCTTCTATGTTTCTAAGTAGCCTGTACGGGCGGGGAACTAGTCAGAGGAGAAAAAGTAAATCCAAACTAAAGGGGGAAAATGACTAAACACGATCAGGAAACAGAAGCTTAAACTACAAAGCAAAGGTTAGACTTAATGTACACGCTCTCACAATACATTCTAATACCAGGCAACTGCAAATTCAGAACAAATGTGCTGCTGTGGAAATAACACATGAGCAGTTGTAAAGGTAGAGTGGAGGAAATGCAAAGGTCGTGCTGCTGTAGTAGATGGGTGGAGTTCTCTCCTGAGTTGATGTAGATCGATTTTTGGCCAGAAAGCTACACATCCGTGTTGTTCACTCCATTTACACCATTATCATGCAACTGAGTTGCCTCGGTAGGCAAATGAGTGTCAAAAGGGGAAGGTAGCCCAAGGTACTGTTTCAACAGATAAACTGTGAAGATGGCCTGATGTAGCTCAAGGAATTTATTTTGAAGTGCATGTCAGACACCAACATGACTGACAGACTGATGTTGAGATGTCTGTTTTTTTGTTCTGTTGTCTGATCCTCTTACTCTCTGCCCATGGAGGAACTCTGTAATTGGCGATACTTTAACAAAAAAAAAGGCTAAAATATATGATTATATTGTTTGGATATGTTTGGGGTAAGCACAGATTCCTTAAACACTCAAGAAGCTTGTCACCATCCAGGACAAAGCAACCCACTTGATTGGCACCCCATCCATCACCTTAAACATTCACTCCCTCCACCGTGGCTGCAGTGTGCACCATCTATCAGATGCGCTGCAGCAACTCGCCAAGGCTTCTTCGACAGCACCTCCCAAACCCGCGACCTCTTCCACCTAGAAGGACAAGGGCAGCAGGCTCATGGGAACACCATCCACTCCAAGTCACACACCATCCTGACTTGGAACTATATCGGCTGTTCCTTTATCGTCGCTGGTTCAAAATCCTGGAACTCCCTCCCCAACAGCACTGTGGGAGTACCTTCACCACATGGACTGCAGCGGTTCAAGAAGGCGGCTCACCACCACCTTCTTGAGGACAATTAGGAATGGGCAATAAGAGCCGGCCTTGCCAACGACGGCCACATCTGTGAACAACTAAAAAAAAATCTGCTCTTTAAAGTGGCATTATTTTTGAATAAGATGCATTACTCTTCTTCTACCAACTTGAAGGGTTGGCAAACACCTCCTGAACATAGTTCCTCATTAAATACACACCAGGAAGGTTATCCTCCCCTTCATAGAATCATAGAATGGTTACAGTACAGAAGGAGGCCATTCGGCCCGTCGAGCCTGTGCCAGCTCCCTGCAAGAGCACTTCAGCTAGATCCACTCCCCTGCCCTTTCCCCGTAGCCCTGCAAATTTATTTCCTTCAGATACTTATCCAACTCCATTTTGAAAGCCGTGATTGAATCTGCCTGCACCACCCTTTCAGGCAGTGCATTCCAGATCTTAACCACTCGCTGTGTAAAAAAGTTTTTTCTTATGTCGTCTTTGGTTCTTCTGCCAATCGCCTTAAATCTGAGTCCTCTGGTTCTCGACCCTTCTGCCAGTGGGAACAGTTTCCCTCTATCTACTCTGTCTAGATCCCTTGAAGAGTGACCTGAGTAAAGCTGGACAATGGTATTATTATCAGAATATACTAGATCACTGAGTCCCCATTACATGATTGAAATTTCACGAGCACTGCCAAGTTTGAAATAGCCTGACATTGGGCTCTTTGGGAGAAGCTTTGTTTACAGCTGTGTTAAAGTAGCATGAAAGAATATTTGGCAAACCTGTTTCTGTTTGGGGACTGAGAACCAGAAGAGCTCAATGCCATTTTCACCCCTATGACATTGTGTACCATCATTCTGGGTGATTGGCCATTTTTCATTTGCTCACGCACTTTTTCAGGTAGATCATACCTCTTAAAATCGAATTGTCATTTTGGGTTGTGACTGTACTAAGTATTTAGATTGCTGGAGCAGTGTTCCAAATGGATGGTGATCAAGAATGTATTAATCTGTGATTTCCGGTTACCCAGAATAAGATCTGGCCTTTTCTGTATTTTACAATTTTTCTCTGTTTTCACAAAAAAGTTCTTCATCATTTTCTTTTAAGCACCCACAGTTGAGCACACATTAGGAAAAGCATGGAAACTACAGCATTGCTATGATGTTTTACTAAATACTAAAGAAATATAGTTTCCCAATTAACCCCCAAAAAGCCTGAGCAGTGCGTACGCCATGTGTGCCCGGATTTTTCGTTCGGCAGCGAATGGACGGCAGTCGCCGTTCATTACTTTCTGTGGGCATTGGCACTGCAACTTGCAGTAATTAGAGAGCCAAGATAGCACGGCGCCCTCTATAGGGGATCTGGGACCTGTGTGAACAGGGAAAGCCACTGTGTGTCTCCTTAACCAATCAGATTGAAGAATCCTCACTGAGCCATGCAGAGTCTGATCCAGGAAGTATATGTTACAATATTTAATTCAATGTAAAATCATGTACAGAAAGCGAAATAAAGAAAGGGAAGGAAAGATGGGATTAAGAGAGAGAGATAAAAGAGACAGAAAGAAAAAGGGGAAAGAAACATTTTTAATTTAAATTTTTTTAATATCTCCCACAATAATTAAAATCTGAAGGAATCAGAATCCACACTTGTAAAAGTAAATTTTCAGGGCCGGAGAGGTTGTTTGGCAGTAATTAAGACTTATCACGCTATTAAGATTATCTGGTCATTATCACATTGCTGTTTGTGGGAGCTTGCTGTGCGCAAATTGGCTGCCCAGTTTCCTACATCACAACAGTGACTACACTTCAAAAGTACTTCATTGGCTATAAAGCGCTTTGAGACATCCGGTGGTCGTGAAAGACGCTATAGAAATCCAAGTCTTTCTTTTTTTTTAATTCACTTACACTTGAATCGACAACCCCATCTTTTTCCGGTGTGTTTAGTAGGTATCTAGTGGGCAAGTACAATAACTTCACACCCTTCATGTATTTCATGCCGAATCTAGCGGCGAGGTACCCATGTTAGTGCAGCTTCTGGAGGAGCAGGCCAACTCGGACTGCAACTTCCTGATTTCCGCGTTTAACTGCGCACGTGCGGAAACTGATTCACTCCTTAATAACGGTGAGCGCCGATAGCCTCACCGTTATTCTTACCGCAAGATCCAGGCCATGATTATTTTAGCACATGGAAACATGAGGCAGCCATTTTGGAACTGGACATTAAACAGCTGGAGCCAGTAACTGCATTGATCTAGAAATTCTGTGAATTGGCTTCCAGTATCCATACAGGCATCCCTGTTAAATTGAGAGTTTTGGGATTGTAACCCCGTTAACATACCTTTACCTTTAACCCTCAAATGCTGTTCTCACTTTCCATCTGTTGTTTATATTATGTGGTATAGCTAAATTTGGCTGAAGACATGAGCATAGAATTACTATGAGGGGAATTGGCTGGTGCAGTGGGTTAGACAGTGCCTTTCGTCTCTCGGACTTGCTTATTTCTTGGATCTGGGTTCAAGGCTTGCCCAGACTGGTGAGGTGAAGGTCTGCATTGCCTGCTGTCTGAAAGCATCTTATGTTTGGACAATTGTGGACACGGGCCCTACAGTCAAATGTGGTTGGTGCGGGAAATTGAAATAGCACCCAGTAAGGGGATGCTCTTCTGAGGTTGGGGCATAATAGAGAGAGCTTCACTGGACGTCGAACTGTGCTCTATCTGACCTGGGGGTGTTTGAAACAGAATGTATTCCATTTTTCTTATTCATTCACGGGATGTGGGCGTCGCTGGTAAGGCCAGCCTTTATTGCCCATCCCCAATTGCCCTTGAGAAGGTGGTGGTGAGCCGCCTTCTTGAACCGCTGCAGTCCATCGTATTTTTTTTTGATATGACAGCGTGGCTTGCTAGTGGCCATTTCAGAGGGCAGTTAATAGTCAACCACATTGCTGTGGGTCTGGAGTCACTTATAGGCCAGACTGAGTAAAGACGGCAGGTTTCCTTCCCTAAAGGACATTAGTGAACCAGATGGATTTTTACAACAATCCGGTAGTTTCATGGTCACCATTACTAGTACTAGCTTTTTATTGCACATTTATTTAATTAACTGAATTTAAATTCCACAGCTGCCATGGTGGGATTTGAACTCACGTTTCCGGATTAATAGTCCAGGCCTCTGGATTACTAGTCCAGTAACATAACCACTATGCCACTGTACCCGTTTACCCCAGCACTACCCTTTATAAACAGAAAAAAAAAAATGCCTAGTTTATAGAATCCCCCACATACAGAATCAGTTCCTATTCATTCATTGTGCAGAATTCCTATACAGTCCCATTATACAGAATTCCCAAGTATTGAATTTGTTTCCATTCCTGATACCAGTATCAAGTGTTCTCAACTGTAATAAAGAAAAGCAACACATTTACGCCGTCATTTTTTGTAGTTACTTTTTAAAAAAAATATTTCCTGTTGGTTTTGTTGAGACCGAACAAAAATCAAAACTTCATTCAGATCGAATTTACTGAATGAATGATTAACTGGGCTGTGGTACAAAGGTTTGCAAATTGGCTATTTTTGTCTGCAGTGATCCAAGAATAATCCTGATCCAAGCATAACATTTCCGGCCAAACGAGTTATGCATTTATCAGGATTCAGCCTGTACCTATTAACTTTTCTTTATAAAAAAAATCAAATCTAAGCCTTCTGTGTTAGAATCGTAAAGGAAAAGATTGGTTTTGGATTTTAAGCCCTCTGGTTCAGCCCAGTGTTGTAATCTCAGACCTTCTTTTCTGATACTCATTATATTACAGACTTCTAATCTATACCACAATGGGGGGAGGGACCAGCAGGGGATGGGGGGTACTGCCACCGCGAAGTAAATCTTTCCTTTTTAAAAAAATCTTTTGCCAGTTATTTAATTTTTTTTTTGCAGCATGGGAAAATAATGCCGTAGAATTTTTTGGTCGGCAGTGTTGTGAGGTGAGAGGTAGAGGAGGGATTGAAATGTGGGAAACTGTGCAAATTGTGCCAGGGTGGGGGCGCGTCGGGTCTAATGAAACCCATTAGACGCGCCGATGAGCAGGCTGGAGTGTCAGTCGCACTGCCAAAGATTCGAACCCCGCAACTCGCAAGTGGTAAGATGCTTCCTCAGGAGCAGCAGCCTTGGAATTTTTGGAACGGCGCAACTACAAAAAAAAGGTTCCCATTGTTTGCGATGGGCTGAAACAACTAGAAAACCATGCGCAGTGTGTGTGGGGGGTGGGGGGGGGGGAGGTTGGTTTTGGAAAGAAAATGACTGAGGCAGCAGTACAACGTGTACGTGGGGGCGGTTGCCTTTATTTAACATGTCCTCCAGTTCATTATCTAAATAAATCACGATGTAACGGGCTCCATCGCTGAATATTTACAATAAAAAAAGATCTGTGAGTGCATGCAGGTCTCGGGGTGGCTCTGCCTCCACTTCGGAGCCTCAGCTTACTGCTTCCCTTGGAGTTGACAAGCAGGTAGGATAACACAAGAGTAATTATAGTTCAGCAGGGCTGCCAGGTGTGATAAATGAGCAATCAGCACGCAGAAACCCAGGTTCTCAAAGGAGGACTATTACCAGCTTATCAGCTGCAGGCTTCATGACTGCTGCCGAGAACAGAGACTAGGACAGCCCCCATTTGCTTCAGTCTCCTGCCTATTTAACAAAACATGTGTATTCACAAAACCAGCCAAGGTCCAGGTGTCTGGTGTTTGTCAATTGTGTTGTACAGATTGTACCAATATAGACTTAAATTATTGATTGCCAGTATGATAAGAGCATTTTGAGTGCACTGTGCATTAAAGGGAGGGAGGGGGGAATAAAGCTTATGGCCATTCCCGCTCGTTCATGGATTAATCCATTTTGTGCTGATGTACAATCAGCAAGACTGACCTGTTTAAAACTGACTTAGTCAAAACAATAGTAAAAGACGTACATATGTCGAAGGGAAAAAACAGCATCACAGAGAGATTTCGCAAGCTTTTGCCCTGCGGTGTCCCCCTAGGGAAGGTACAAATGAAAACACTGGTGTTTAAAATCTTAAAATTCTGAGGTTGATAGTAGATGCATCACCCCACATGCTCGCACAGAATCACAATGATTTAAGTTTTTTTTAAAACATATTTTTGTCAGACTTTTTAAAGAAACTGTCCAATTACTTAATATCTCTTTTGGCTGCAAAGCGCTTTGGGACGCCCTGAGGTCGTGATAGCTGCTATATAAATGCAAGTCTTTCTTTCTTTGAAATACATAGAAAGAAAGTACTTGCATTCAGCTGTGGCTCAGTGGGTAGCACTCTCGCCTCTGAGTGTGAAGGTTGTGGGTTCGAGTCCCACTCCAGGGACTTGAGCACATAAAGCTAGGCTGACACTCCCAGTGCAGTGCTGAGGGGGCGCTGCACTGTCGGAGGGGTCGTCTTTCTGATGAGACGTTAAACCGAGGCCCCATCTGCTCTCTCAGGTAAAAGATTCCATGGCACTATTTCGAAGAAGAGCAGGGGAGTTTCCCGGTCTCCTGGCTAATATTTATCCCTCAACCAACATCACTCAAGCAAATCTGGTCATCATCACATTGCTGTTTGTGGGAGCTTGCTGAGCGCAAACTGGCTGCCGCGTTTCCCACATTGCAACAGTGACTACACTTCAAAAAGTCCTTCATTGGCTGTAAAGCGCTTTGAGACGTCCGGTGGTTGAGAAAGGCGCTATTTAAATGCAAGTCTTTATTTTTTTTATATAAAGAACCATTGAACCTCAGGATGTCCCAAAGCATTTTACAGCCAATAAATTACCTTTGAAGTATAGGTACTGTTGTAGTGTAGGAAACGCAGCAGCCAATTTACGCACAGCAAGGTCCCACAAACTGCAAATGATAATCTGGTTTAGTGATGTTGGTTGATGGATAAATATTGGCCCAGGACACCAGGAGAATGACCCTCTCTTTTTCAAATAGTGCCATACGATCTTTTACATCTCCTGAGAGAGCGGGTTAACACCGCATCTGAAAGACGGCACCTCCGACAGTGCGGCACTCCCTCAGTACTGCACTGAAATGTCAGCCTAGATTTTGTTCTCAAGTCTCTGGAGTGGGACTGTGAACCCACAACCTTCTGACTCCGAGGTGAGAGTTGCAACCCACCACTGAGCCTAGGCTGACAGAACATGAGGGGTGGGGTGGGCAGTAATTTCCACCTTCACTGCCTGGGCGGTAACCTGGCAGAGCGAATTGCCTGCCCATTGTTGAACCCGCCCGATTTAATCCAGGGGCTGATGATGAAAATTAGCCCCATTATGTTAACCTATGTCTGCATTTGAAGCTCTGTGAAGGGGCTATTGCGATCGTAAAGTTTGTTACAAAGGAGTTACAGATTACTAGGATTCCTTCAATATAATTAGGTATTTGTTTCCTCATAATTGCATGTATTTGATATGTAAATGCGCTTCAGAGGTTTTTGTACAGATATCAGTCATTCGCAACAGATTTTCCTGTATACCTGAAACTTAAATTTGACACAAAACACAGGCAATGAATAGCAACAAAAAAAAAGGTCTATGATACAGCTGTTTTTCTGTGAACTAATTTTACAAGAACAATCCCTCAAACCTGCCAAACTTTGCCTATTCCACTGGCTGAACAAAATGTTTGAAGCTCCATCCTAAAAAAAAGCCTTTGTTTGCATTCCTGGCAATTACCTTTTAAAATATCTTCCAAGCTAAGTAATGCCTCCTGTACTTCTGTTTTTTGCTTTGTAGGCACATCTAATTATGTTTTTTAAGCATATGGGGATAGGCAATATATTTGCATGTAGATGGTTAACAAGCAAAATACATTAATCTTCTCGCTCCTCTTTAAATGGCAAGTATGTACTTGGACTTCTTGATAAGATCAGGTTTAAATATGAATGTAAGGGCTGTTTTATGCTGTGAGGCAAGATAACCTTGCATGATGGAGCTCCACAAGTCCTGAAGGCTTATAAAAATTGGCACTATGAAAGTATGATCAGGTCAATGGATCAGACAGATGGGGGTAGGGGAGGGGAAAACTAATTTTGCTGCAGTTAATGGTGAGGAAACAAAGGCAGAGAAGGACTTCTTAGCAGCAAAGCACCAAGGCATCCCGAAGTCACGCATCATTTAGTGTTACGCTAACACTCCTCAAGAGCTGTGAAACCATTACAGTAATGCGAAAACTGGCATGAATAAACTCCCTCTTGGTCACTGGAAGGGCAAACAAGGTGTGATTTTATCCTGGTTTTCTGTCATGCTGTACATGCTGGGTGTTTGCAGCTCCTGGCTGCTTAAGTCTGTTGGGAATTGGGTCTCAAAGACTTGCGTGCCCTTAACAACAGAACTTCACTGGGCTGCTGATACTGTGACATTGTATTCAAAGAAGACGGGGAAGGGTTTAATGAAAAGAAAAGCTTGATTCTGTTCAACACTTCCTTTGAGTATTTTAGCTAGTGATTTTTTTTAAGATTAAGTACGGAGAGGGCTTTTAAAGCTATTTTAAATTGGGAGCTGCCGCCGTTTATTTAATTTAAATTCAGAGAAAATACTTGAGAACGCAGTACATATTTCCCTTCCCTTCTCCCCCTTCGTTCCTGAAAACACCCACTTATGGGACCGTGGAGGCTAGTTCAATGTGCTTCATCCGCCCTTCGCCCAAGGGGCCGTTCTTCATGTGCGAGACTAGATGGTGAGAGTTGGCAGGCTATTAAAATATGGCGGGGGAGGGGGGGCGGGGGCTTCACAGCTAACACCAGTCCTGTCCTCAACTGACATCCATGTTTACAGTCATTGAATAGAGCAGGACTCACGACAAGATTTCTCTAGCTTTGGCCACTGAAGCCGATTATACAGCCCTTTCTGCTGGCGTGGCTGAGATGAGGAGATAAAGTACACGTGTGTATCCAATGCTGGTAGATTCTAGATATATATTTAGAGGTGCACAAATATGGGCGGATGCAAAGCGCTTATCCCTCTGAATTGCGTACTAGAATTTTACAGCACAGAAGGAGGCCATTCGGCCCATTGTGTCTGTGCCGGCTCTTTGAAAGAGCGATCCAATTAGTCCCACTCCCCCCTGCTCTTTCCCCATAGCCCTGCAATTTTTTCTTTTCAAGTATATATCCAATTCCCTTTGAAGTGCATCTACATAAAGAGTTTGCCACACCTGATGTAAGTAATGGCAATTGTAATTGGAAACTGTTTGACATCCACCCTATCACAATAATAGCTACTTGCATTTATATGTCGCTTGTAACTTAGAAAAAACACCCTGTGGCTCTTTACCGAGGCATAATCAGACAAAAATGGACACTAAACCAATGAAGGAGATACTAGGTGGGGTGACTAAAAGGTTAGTCGAAGAGGTGGGTTTTAAAGGAGGAAAGGGATATGAAGAAGTAAAAGTGGTTTCAGGAGGCAATTCCAGAGCATGGGGCCTAGATGTGTGAAAGGATGGTTGCCAATCGTGTGGCAAAGGGAGAAGGGAATTCCCAAGAAGCCAGAGTCTGAGTAATGGAGAGCTCTTGGGGGCGATTCTAGGGCTTGATGAGTTACAAGATATGAAGGAGCAAGGCCACAAAGGGATTTAAACATGAGGTTGAGAATTTTAAATTTGAGGTGTTGGGGGACCGGGTGCTAATGTAGGTCAGCAAGGACAAGAATGTTGGGTGAGAGGGACTTTTTGTGGGATAGGATACAGCAGAGGTTTGGATGAGCTGATGTTTACAGAGCATAGAGGATGGGAGTCCGGCCAGGAGAGCATTTGAATTCTCAAGTTGGAGGTGATGAACGCCATGGATGAGGGTTTCAGCAGCAGATGGGCTGAGGCAGGGGCAAAGACGGGCAGTGTTACTGAGCTGGAAGTAGGTGGTCTTTGTGATGGTGAGGATGTGGGGTTGGAAGCTCAGCTCAAGGTTGAATAGGATGCCGACATCATGAGCAGTCAACTTCAACTTGAGGCAGGAGGCAGTGGGCAGGGAGAAGCATGGTGTCCCTGTTTAGGGTATAGAGTTGGGGCAGGGACTAAGACAATGGCCTCGATCTTCCCAATGTTTAACTATAGGAAATTGCGACTCATTCAAGACTCCATGTTAGTCAAGCAGTCTGACCAGCACAGAGGCAGTGGAGGGGTTGAGCCAAGTTGTGGAGAGGATGAGCTGGTTGCTGTCAGCTTACATGTAGTAGCTGACCCAATTTCTTTGGCTAATGTCACTAAGGGGCAGCATGTACATGAGGAAGAGGAGATGTGCCAAGGATAGATCCAGTGTGGGGTGGGGAAGAGAAACCATTGCTGCAGATGGTCTGGCTACAGTTGGAAAGGTAAGAGTGGAACCATTCAAGGCCAGTCATACTGAGCTGGACAGCGGATGAGAGGCTTTGAAGAACCATGGTGAGCCGTGTCAGAGGGAACAAAGAAGTCGAGGAGGATGAGGAAGGAAAATGCACTGCGGTCACAGTCACAGAGGGCGTCATTTGTGACTTTGATTATGCCATTTCAGTTCTGTGGCAGGAGCAGAAACCTGATGGAGGGGATTCAAACCTGGAGTTGCCGGAAAGATGGACATGCATTTGGGAGATAGCAACACTTTTTTGAGGAGAGGGGTGATGACGGTGGTTTTGAAACAGATGGTACCTGAGGAGAGGGAACAATTTACAGTGTCAGCTTGCGTACGGGTCAGGAAAGGAAGTTGGGCGGCCGGTAGTTTACTGAAATAGGGTCAGGGAGCAGGAGGTGGTCTCCGGATAGGCTGAGCTTGGAGAGAGCATAAGCGGAGATAGGAAAGAAACTCGAGAAAGACATGGGATCAGAACTAGGGCAGGGAGGAGTTTGTGGTGTGGTTTGGCATGTTACATAGAATCACATAGAATTTACAGCACAGAAACAGGCCATTCGGCCCAACCACTCTATGCTGGTTTTTAGTGCTCCACACGAGCTTCCCCCCTTCATCTCAGCCTGTCAACATATCCTTCTATTCCTTTCTCCCTCAAATATTTATCTAGCTTCCCTTTAAATGCATCTTTGGGCAAGAAGAAGGAGGGGGGAGAAACAGCAGAGGCAGCTGAATGGATGAACTCACTCTTCGTGACAAAGAAGTCTATGAGCTCCTCGCATTTGTTGGCTGTGAAGGGGGAGTGGGCAGGGGAGAGGGATTTAAGGAGATGGTTGGTGGAGAAAAGAATCCAGGGGTTATCCAGAATGATCCAGGAGCAGTGGGCGGTTTTGGCCGAAGAGATTGAGGCCCAATAGCGCTTGAAGAGTTCACCTCCCAAACCAACATCAACTATTTTTTTTATGAAAGAACACGCTGAAATTATATTGCAGTAAATATTAAATGAATTGCAGATACATGTGAGGGGTTTGTCTTTTGATTTGAACTGACTGGGCCCAAACCAACTCAAGACCATATATCCATCTGTAATTCACCCCTAAACACTAATTGATCTGCACATAATTGTTATAAATATTCTTTGAATTAACTTAATATTAACCGATTTAAAGCTCCACTAAACATTTTGATTTTCAATAATTAGTTCATATTGATGTGGTGACAAAGACCCTAATTAAATGAAACTGGTCACCAGGGTATATCTCAAAATCCCATTCTACTTGTGGGAGGTTACACGAGCGAATGATTTGCAGAAGGCTGGCCAATGTTTTCCCCCTACATTTGACAGATAGATCCTCGTGGCAGCAAAGTGGGCTGTGGCTTTGTGTATGGCGTGTGTACCGGTGATTGAACACTGGTGCGAACGCTTTCAGTTCCACGTGCAGTAGATGACTCCTCCGCGATTCAGTGGCACAAAATGGTGTCAGTAACATGTAATGATCCGACGACGTTCATCTCTAATTTCAAGTGTGCCCACGTGGACAAGGAAAAGTTAGAGAAACACAGCAAGTCCGTGCTGTGTCTGCAGTTAAGCGAGCCCGTACCCGATCGTATCTTCCTGGCTCCAGTTGCTTGTGACACAACACTTAGCAGATATCCCCTGCCTTCTTTGGGCAACAACAACTTGAATTATTATAGCACTTTTAACATAGTAAAACGCCCCAGACGCTTCACAGGAGTGTTATCAAGCAAAATTTAACACGAACAACATAAGGAGCTATTAGGACAGGTGACCAAAAGCTTGGTGAAAGAGGTAGGTTTTAGGGAGTGTCTTAAAAGAGGAGGGAGAGGTTTAGGGCGGGTATTCTAGAGCTCAGGGCCCAAGCTGCTGAAGGCACAGTCGCCATTTGTTGTGGGAAGCAGTGGAAACGATTCTACTGTACCAGCCACAAAATTGCTTATAAATGAAAAGAACACATTGCTTTTTTTTTTAGAAATACTGCATCTTCGATGGAGGACTCGCAGTGAGAATGTTCACCAGCCAGCTTAGTGCCGGTGGTGTTAAATTCTGTCGATATTTTCCCAAGTACGGGTGATGTAGAAAAGCAAATAAGTTTCTATGCAAGCGGCTGCTGGTTTTTGGTGGTGAAATTCTGTTTTCAAAGCCACATTAAACGCTTTTGTCAGCACTGAACAGCAAAGAAAAAACAGATTAACCAGTCATTCATCTCATTGCGGGACCGTGTTGTGTGCGCGCTGACTGTGTTTGCCTACACAATAGCCACCGCCGCACCTCAGACTAATTCATTGTAGTTGATGGACGGGCCACATCGTCCGCATGCCCGATACGAGACTCCCAAAACAAGCGCTCTACTCGGAGCTCCGACACAGCAAGAGAGCCCCAGGTGGGCAGAGGAAACGCTTCCAGGACACCCTCAAAGCCTCCTTGAAAAAGTGCAACATCCCCACTGACACCTGGGAATCCCTGGCCCAAGACCGCACAAAGTGGAGGAGAAGCATCCGGGAAGGCGCCGAACACCTCGAGTCTCTTCGCCGGGAGCAAGTGGCAGCCAAGCGGAAGGAGCGCACGTCAACCCAAGAACCCCACCCACCCGCCCCTTCAACCACCGTCTGCCCCACCTGTGACAGAGACTGTAGGTCCCGCATTGGACTCATCAGTCACCTGAGAACTCATTTTTAGTGTGGAAGCGAGTCATCCTCGGTTCCGAGGGACTGCCTAAGAAGAAGAATTCATTGTAGGTGAAGTGCTTGGAGAAATTCCTGAGACACGTGATTCAGCACTTGCAGGCAAATTCAGCAGGAGCCTGACTGCATACAAGCACAGGTTTAAAGCATCAGGTCAACTCGCAATGCTGTCCAGCTAGGCTCTGCTTCCAGAGCACAGCCGTGCTGATTTTGCAAGTCTTTCTTTCATTCACTTTTGTGTGGGGGGAGGTGTGGGGGAGGTGGAGAGAAACCTCCTGCCAGATTGACCTGTTTAATGAGCCTGATCGCTATTTAAAGAAAGCAAGACTTGCATTTATACAGCGCCTTTCACGACCACAGGACGCCTCAAAGCGCTTTACAGCCAATGAAGTACTTTTTTGAAGTGCGGTCACCCTGCTGTAATGTAGGTATCGTGGCAGCCAATGTGCGCACAGCAAGCTCCCACAAACAGCAATGTGATAATGACCAGATCATCTGGATTTTTTTTAGTGATGTTGATTGAGGGATAAATATGGGCCAGGACACCGAGGATAACTCCCCTGCTTTTCTTCGAAATAGCACCATGGGATCTTTTACGTCCACCTGAGAGAGCAGCCGGGCCTCGTTTTAACGTCTCATCCGAAAGAGGGCACCTCCATCAGTGCAGCACTCCCTCAGTATTTGTGTCCAGTCGGTAACATTTCCAATCCCGCATTAAATTCCCTTAAATCTTCAATCTATTTCAAAAAGCTCTGTCATGCAGCAAGTAAAAGTGAAATTCAAATCTAACTTCACACCACTCCGTGCCCTACTGAGGGCTGTCGTTTCAAGCTCCATAGGCCAAGGAAGTGGTTAAAATATTGTTAAAAAGCAACCAAGTGCCAACAGCGGGCACACCTTTCATTGGATTACTTACTTTCTCCTCCATTTAATAACCAAATGTTTCATCGCGTTTCATATTCCTCCAGCCATAATATTCTGTGTCCCCCCTGGGGTGGTGTCACTTCATTTTCCTATTACAGATTATGGGTAAATTATATAATCAGACTTCTAATTCTTGTTTAAAATTCACTCTCTGTTAAGCCCGGGTCCCAAGTCTTATTGACTCATTCTTAAATGAGAATGAAGTCCTAAGAAATATCTGTACATAGTGTCAGCCAGTGGCTCAGTGGGTGGCACTCTCGCCTCTTGAGTCAGAAGGTTGTGGGTTCACAGTCCCACTCTAGGGACTTGAGCACATAAAGCTAGGCTGACACTCCAGTGCAGTGCTGAGGGAGTGCTGCACTGTCGGAGGTGCTGTCCTTCGGTTGAGACGTTAAACCGAGGCCCCGTCTGCTCTCTCAGGTGGACGTAAAAGATCCCATGGTACTATTTCGAAGAGGAGCAGTGGAGTTCTCCCCGGTGTCCTGGCCAATATTTATCCCTCAATCAACATCACTAAAACAGATGATCTGGTCATTATCACATTGCTGTTTGTGGGAGCTTGCTGTGCGCAACTTGGCTGCCGCGTTTCCTACATTAAAACAGTGACTACACTTCAAAAGTACTTCATTGGCTGTAAAGCACTTTGGGAGGTTCGGTGGTCGTGAAAGGCGCTATATAATTGCAAGTCTTTCTTTTCTTTGTCTAGGAACTGGCTCTACACCTTTTAGTGGGGATTGGGGGAGGAAAAAACAATGTTGCACTATTTCTGGTGATCTAAGGGATTTGGTGGGAAGTCCTCATAACCACAGCTACTTTGAAAATAACTGGACTGTACACCACACGGTGAAAGAAGTGCTCCAGACTGCTATGATGAACCACAAGAAGGTCACAGTATTTATGTTTTTCAGCAATCATTCTCATTCTCAGGAGCAATGACTGAATGTGAAAACCAGTCATAAAATAACCCGATAAGCAGTCACTGTCTAGACTTGGACATGAAGATAAGTCACTTGGGTTAGTTATCAGTGGGTAGCCAGTACCAGTGGAATTGTACCGCAAAACGAGTCAGTGCCTTCAGGAGAGGAGAACAGGGAAAAGAACAATACATTAGATTACAATGTGCAGCTTGGATGGGGAAAATTGGATCAGCTGGAGTTGGATGAAGAGGACCACCTCCCCACACAGATTTCAGTCCATATATCTTTAGGTGCGGAAAGATCCTTGTTTTCAAATCCCTCATTGCCTCGCCCCTCCCTATCTCTGTAACCTCCTCCAGCCCTACAACCTTCCGAGATCTCTGCACTCCTCCAATTCTGGCCTCTTGCGCATCCCCGATTTTAATCGCTCCACCATTGGTGGCCGTGCTTTCAGCTGTCTAGGCCCTAAACTCTGGGATTCCCTCCCTAAAGCTCTCCGCCTCTCTACCTCTCTCTCCTCCTTAAAACTACCTCTTTGACCAACATTTTGGTCATCTGTCCTAGTATCTCCTTGTGTGGCTCGGTGTCAAATTTTGATAACGTTCCTGTGAAGCGCCTTGGGAAGTTTTACTACGTTAAAGGTGCTATATAAATGCAAGTTGTTGTTGTTGTTGTTAAAGCATTCTGTGATCATACTCTTCTAACCAGGTACCACGCAAAATCCTATGACTGGCTGGATCCACCGGTATCCTCCTGATCAAACCAATCACAGATGTTGGAGATCTTTCCTCCACACTGTCAACTGTATTTTTATATGTTGATTTGCTGTTTGTTCAACATTGACAGTCATGTCCATATGCCATTGTATTGGACGAACATAATTGGGTCGCAGTGACATGATCCACATGATCATTTTCCATCTTTTTAAAGGACCCACTGGGAAACACTTGCAGTAACTGGATAGAATAAAGAGAAGGACACTAAAATGAATGAGCTTACCAGTGTGCAGAGCTCCCTAATAATTTAACTTAGAAGTACCAGCTTGGTTCAGTTGGTAGCACTCTTGACTCATGAGTCAGAAGATTGTGGGTTCAAACTCCACTTCAGAATATGAGCATACAATCGTGGTTGACTCCTCAGTTTGGTCGAGAGGGCGTGCTCCATTGTCGGAGGTTTTTTTTTTGGAGGAGACTTTAAACCGTGGCCATAGCTCCCTGTTCAGATGGGTGTAAAAGATTGCGTGGCACTATTCAAAGAGCCGGGAGTTCTCCTGATGTTCTGGCTGGTGCTGTCCCCCCTCAGCTAAAATTTCTGCCTCAAGCAAAAACTACCAGAACCGGATGAACACATCATTGATCTCGATAGCAAAATACTGCGGATGCTGGAAATCTGAAATAACAACAGAAAACGCTGGAAAAACTCAGAAGGCCAGGCAGCATCCGTAGAGAGAGAAACAGAGTTAACGTTTCAGGTCGAAGACCTTTCGTCAGAAGTGGAAAAAAACAGGAAATGGAACAGATTTTAAAGCAAGTTTAGGGGCTGGGAAATGGGGGAGGGGATGAAAGAACAAAAGGGAAGGTCTGTGAAAGGATGGAAGGCAGGAGAAGTAAAGAGGCATTAAGAGATATTCAAGGCAAGAGGAGATGGTAATGGGACAGGTTAAGGAACAAAGGATGGCTCTAGATGAAGTGTGAATTGCGCTGGCAGAATGAAAGACAGCTGCCATGTGGGAGGGAAGAAAAAAAAGGCCAAACAAAAAGTGTGGATAAAAAATATATATATGTGATAGGGGCCGAGGTTATGATCTGAAATTGTTGAATTCTATGTTGAGTCCAGAGGGCCGTAAAGTGCCTAATCGAAAGATGAGGTGCTGTTCCTCGAGCTTACGCTGAGCTTCCGTGGAACAATGCAAGAGGCCGAGGACGGTGAGGTCAGAGTGGGAGTGAAGCAGTGAATTAAAGTGACAGGCCAACGGGAGCTCGGGGTCCCCCTTACGGACTGAACAGAGGTGTTCCGCAAAGCGGTCACCCAATCTGCGTTTGGTTTCCCCAATGTAGAGGAGACCACATCGTGAGCAGCGAATACAGTATACTAAATTGCAAGAAGTACAAGTAAATCGCTGTTTCACCTGGAAGGGGTGTTTGGGGCCCTGGACAGTGGGAAGGGAGGAGGTATAAGGGCATGTGTTGCATCTCCTGCGCTTGCACGGGAAGGTGCCGGGCAAAGGGGAAGGGGTGTTGGGGGTGATAGAGGAGTGGACTAGGGTGTCGCGGAGGGAGCGGTCCCTACGGAATGCTGAAAGGGGAGGTGAGGGGAAGATGTGTTTGGTGGTGGGATCATGCTGGAGGTGGCGGAAATGGTGGAGGATGATCCGTTGAATGTGGAGGCTGGTGGGGCGAAAGGCGAGGACAAGGGAAACTCTATCGTGGTTCCGGGAGGGAGGGGAAGGGGTGAGGGCAGAAGTGCGGGAGATAGAATGGACACGGTCGAGGGCCGTGTCGACCACTGTAGAGGGGAATCCTCGGTTGAGGAAAAAGGAAGACATGTCGGAAGCACTGGTATGGAAGGTGGCATCGTCAGAGCAGATGCGGCGGAGACGGAGAAAGTGGGAGAATGGAATAGAGTCCTTACAGGAGGCGGGGTGGGAGGAAGTGTAGTCCAGGTAGCTGTGGGAGTCAGTGGGCTTGTAGTGAATGTTTGTCAATAACCTATCCCCAAAGATGGAGACGGAGAAGTCGAGGAAGGGAAGGGAAGAGTTGGAGATGGACCATCTATATATTATATATTACATATATATATTTTTTATCCACACTTTTTGTTTGGCCTTTTGTTCTTCTCTCCCACATGGCAGCTGTCCTTCATTCTGCCAGCGCAATTCACATTTCATCTAGAGCCATCCTTTGTTCCTTAACCTGTCCCATTACCATCTCCTCTTGCCTTGAATATCTCTTAATGCCTCTTTACTTCTCCTGCCTTCCATCCTTTCACAGACCTTCCCTTTTGTTCTTTCATCCCCTCCCCCATTTCCCAGCCCCTAAACTTGCTTTAAAATCTGTTCCATTTCCTGTATTTTTTCCAGTTCTGACGAAAGGTCTTCGACCTGAAACGTTAACTCTGTTTCTCTCTCCACGGATGCTGCCTGGCCTGCTGTTTTTTTTCCCAGCGTTTTCTGTTGTTACATCATTGATCTCGTTTGCTGTTTGTGGGAACTTGCTGTTTGCAGATGAGCCACAGTATTTAAAGCCAGATAACAAGTGACTACACTTCAAAAGTAATTAATTAGATGCAAAACACTTTAGGATGTGATGAGGATGTGGTGAAGTCCTTTATAAACGCAAGTTTTTTCTTATTTTTTTTATTTTTCTCCAAAAAAGGGCTTTACAAATGTTTTAATTATACGCTATGGAGGACTTCACTGTGGCTCATTGCTTTTTTCTTATCTTTGAAGGAGGTACTGTAAGAGGAAAGTAGTCTCTTAATCTCTCCTTTTGTTCTTTCATCCCCTCCCCCTTTTCCCAGCTTTATCCTTGCCTTAAATCTATTTGATTTCCGGCTGTTTCCAGTTCTGACGAAAGGTCATCGACCTGAAACGTTAACTCTGTTTCTCTCTCCACGGATGCTACCTCGCCTGCTGAGTTTTTCCAGCGTTTTCTGTTGTTATTTCGGATTTCCAGCATCTGCAGTATTTTGCTATCGTAATAGTAAGGAACATCTTTGGTGTGATTTGTTTACTTACCTATTTATTTAGTAAAGAAAGAATTTGCATTTCTACAGCCCCGGGACGTCCCAAAGAGCTTTACAGCCAATGAAGTACTTTTGAAGTGTCGTCACTGTTGTAATGTAGGAATTGCTCCTCTTTTGCCACTAGAGGCTGCTGGCGAGGTGGAAGAAGTTCTGGCAGCCTCTCATGTTAGAGGTGGGGGTATCGCCAAGCTTCAGTGGTCTGCCAAAACAGGCCAGGAAACATTCTGCTGAAAGGTAATTCTTTGGGGTAGAAAAATTCGTCTTGGACCGTAGTGCAAACGGGCGATGTCATTGTGGCCGCCCGTTATACGACCCACCCGATATTCAGTTCCATTGAGTTAATTATGGGCCGTATAACAGGTGGTCAATGTGATATTGCCCAAGACAAATTTCTAACCCTCTCAAAAAACCTGAAAATCGTAGGATGCACTGTCGGGCGGACCTGAGTGGTAATTTAGTGACTGGTGTGAATTATGATTTTTTTTGCGTTTTAATGCAATGGCTGATCCATTGAGAGTCAGTGAAAGTAACAGTAGTGCCTCTGGAGCTGAATGAAATGGCTGGCAAAGGAAGACGGCAATCTCTGAAGCTTTCCGAATCAGGTCGTGTATAAGTGACATCCACTCTTACAGCTGTTCGGTTTGCTTTGTTTTAAATGTATAGAAATCTTGCATGCAGTCCCAAGAGGCAGCCCAGAATAAAACTGAGGGAGAGAGTGAGGGGAGAAAAATGAAATCATCAGAAGGTAAAATTGAGGGGAAACATTTGCATACTTCTATCGCAGTATTAATTTAGATTTTGATTTTGGCGTGACGATTTCCATTCGCAGCTATCTGCCAAGAGCTTTCAGCCTTGATTTGGTACAGATCTCAATGGAAAAGAAAAGCATCACACGACATCTATTAATCCACAGAAGTTGTGTCTCACAGCAGACCTAAAAACATATGGGAGTTCTCTGAAGCGAAGCAATTCGAAGTTCATTTGTTATTTTTAAGAGCTCATTTTTTATGATTTCAGAGGATCCATGTTGTAAATGTGTTACCGTTTTGAAGTGGTTTGTTGTCATATATTTTTCATTTCACTCCCTGGGCAAGGCACAAATGCAACATCCCTCAGCGGTAAAGGATGAAGTTCCACCGTCCCTGAATTTGTTGTTTGTTTTTATTTCCCTTTCCCTTGTCCATCTCCCCGCCTATTCTCTTGTTGGCTGGCATATGAAATGTTTTTCAGGCACTAAATCAAACACTGTCAACACAAAGTCAGTCACTGGGGGGGCAAAACCATTCAGACTTTCCCTACTTTGCAGTCAGGCCTCTAACTTGCCTTTGACAAGTCCCTGTCTTGGGAGGTGCAAAGCTGCTGGAGCATCCATGGCACCTGAACAATTTATGTGCTGGGGCTCAAGCGACCGCACTTCTAAACCACTCCTACTGTTATTCTTTAGGACGGCGTTTCAATATGCAGTAAATTAAGTCATTTGTAGCCAATCTCGCGTTAGTTATCGATTTCACTAATCCCCAACTGTGTGAAGCACTTTGAGATGTTTTAAAGAAAGAAAGACTTGTATTTCTATAGCGCCTTTCACGACCACCGGACGATCCAAAGTGCTTTACAGCCATTGAAGTACTTTTTGAAGTGGAGTCACTGTTGTAATGTAGGAAACGCAGCAGCCAATTTGCACACAGCAAGCTCCCACGAACAGCAATGTGATGATGACCAGATAATCTCTTTTAGTGATGTTGATTGAGGGATAAATATTGGCCAGGACACCGTGGATAACTCCCCTGCTCTTCTTTGAAATAGTGCCACGGGATCTTTTACGTCCACCTGAGAGAGCAGACGGGGCCTCGGTTTAACGTCTCATCTAAAAGACGGCAACTCCAGCAGTGCAGCACTCCCTCAGTACTCCAGTGCAGCACTCCCTCAGTGCTCCAGTGCAGCACTCCCTCAGTGCTCCAGTGCAGCACCCCCTCAGTGCTCCAGTGCAGCACTCCCTCCGTGCTCCAGTGCAGCACTCCCTCCGTGCTCCAGTGCAGCACTCCCTCCGTGCTCCAGTGCAGCACTCCCTCCGTGCTCCAGTGCAGCACTCCCTCAGTGCTCCAGTGCAGCACTCCCTCAGTGCTCCAGTGCAGCACTCCCTCAGTGCTCCAGTGCAGCACTCCCTCAGTGCTCCAGTGCAGCATTCCCTCAGTGCTCCAGTGCAGCACTCCCTCAGTGCTCCAGTGCAGCACTCCCTCAGTGCTCCAGTGCAGCACTCCCTCAGTGTTCCAGTGCAGCACTCCCTCAGTGCTCCAGTGCAGCACTCCCTCAGTGCTCCAGTGCAGCACTCCCTCAGTGCTCCAGTGCAGCACTCCCTCAGTGCTCCAGTGCAGCACTCCCTCAGTGCTCCAGTGCAGCACTCCCTCAGTGCTCCAGTGCAGCACTCCCTCAGTGCTCCAGTGCAGCACTCCCTCAGTGCTCCAGTGCAGCACTCCCTCAGTGCTCCAGTGCAGCACTCCCTCAGTGCTCCAGTGCAGCACTCCCTCAGTGCTCCAGTGCAGCACTCCCTCAGTGCTCCAGTGCAGCACTCCCTCAGTACTCCAGTGCAGCACTCTCTCAGCACTGCAGTGGACTGTCAGCCTGGATTATGTGCCCAAGTTTCTGGAGTGGGACTGTGAACCCATGACTTTCTGACTCAGAGGCGAAAGCACTGTCACTGAGCCACGGCTGACAGCATATGTGGGATGGGCGTAAAGTAAGTGCACCATGTTGCTCTGATGGAGCAATGAGTCCCTGGAAACCCCAGATGAAACACGAGTCCTCAGCTCTTCGGGGAGCTAATGGGACACTGTTTGCAAGTAATCGATCCCCTCCAGGATCAATTACCTGTGGCACCAACAGTTTTGGGGACTTTCCTGCAGCCTCAACCAGACTCTGGTGAGCTTTCTGATGCCACAAGTTCTGCTCAGAATTAGAAAACCAGCAAAAGCCTATCACCTTCTGAATTGGACAGTGACTACACTTCAAAAGTACTTCATTGGCTGTAAAGCGCTTTGGGGTGTCCTGTGGTCATGAAAGGTGCTGTATAAATGCAAGTCTTCCTTTTTCTTTCTAATGACCCCGATGCACGGTCTGAGCCTCTCTGAGCAAAATGAGCAGCAGCAGCCCTAAGTCTGCTCCCAGATATTTTATTATCACCGCCACCACCACCACCACCTTGGAAGCATGTTTGGTGCACTGGCTATTCAGGAGAGGTGATGAGCCCAACGTCAAAGAATGCACAATTCAGTTGTGGCATGTGTAGTGTGAAATCTAAATAGTTTTAAGGAGCGTCTTAAAGGAGGAGAGAGAGGCGGAGAGGTTTAGGGAGGGAATTCCAGAACTTAGGGAATGATAAGCATTTCACATTTTTAGTGTGTAATGAGACACTCTCCTGTATCCAGTGGGCAGAAAATCTAACCTGACTTTTACATGGAAATATATACCACAGTTATGCATTTGCAAGGGATTGAAATATAAGTGGATTTGATGATACTGTGAGGTCCTTGCTTTTGGATGTGTGGGCTGTTTGCACACATTGCTGTAGTCAGACTATACCTTCGAGGAAGCTCTAAAAATTAAGCTGGTTCTTTTTGGCACAAGGACAATAATTTAAACAACGATTTAAAAGATTTTGAATATATTTTTTCTAATTTACTAAGAAACGTGGCTACTGTACCCCAATATAACTAGCAAATGTTTCTGTACATTTTTTATAAGTAATTTTCAATCATTTAAAATTGGGTTACTCGCAGGTGGTGGATTGACAATGATTAAAAAGGCTTATTTTTTTGTGATAAACCCAATTTCAGCTGTATTAATCAAAACTGCACCACCCTTAAATATATCAAGGAATATTTTGAAAGCAAAATTCAGAAAAAACTTGCTTTTTAAAATGCTGCCCGATTGCGCCTGGTTCTTGGCAGATTTTGTGTTCGGCGACATGCGAATGAGCTTGACCAGAAACTGGAGAAAAAAAACACTTCTCAAAATGGGCGTGATTTGCGCCCGGATCGCTGATTGCGCCCAAAGTGGAAACTCCACCCCCACTTTCTTCAGCCCATCCACACCAGAACACAGTCGGTCCCCACTTTTCCACCAGGAACACAAAAGTGGTGGGGAATCATGTAGTGAACTACCCCAACTCTTCTCCAAGAAAATAATGCAGGTCTGCAAATGGAATTGAACTTGATAGCCATCCACAGCAGGCACTCACCCAAGGGCTGCAATCTCACCCTACCTCAACAAGATTGGGTTGAACCTGCTCTTCTTCATCTTAGGCAGTCCCTCGGAACCGAGCATGACTTGCTTCCACATTAAAAATGAGTTCTCAGGTGACTGATGAGTCCAATGCGGGACCTACAGTCTCTGTCACAGGTGGGGCAGACGGTGGTTGAAGGGGCGGGTGGGTGGGGTGCTTGGGTTGACGTGCGCTGCTTGCGCTTGGCTTCCGCTTGCTCCTGGCGAAGAGACTCAAGGTGTTCGGCGCCTTCCCGGATGCTTCTTCGCCACTTTGTGCGGTCTTGGGCCAGGGATTCCCAGGTGTCGGTGGGGATGTCGCACTTTTTCAAAGAGGCTTTGAGGGTGTCCTTGAAGCGTTTCCTCTGCCCACCTGGGGCTCTCTTGCCATGTCGGAGCTCCGAGTAGAGCGCTTGTTTTGGGAGTCTCATATTACCTGCTCACTCTCAGCATCACACCCCTACCCCGATCCCCGTGGGTACAAAAGTATTACACCCAGCCCCAAGCATGCACAGGCGCAAGACAATTGCTGAAATACGTGCTTGTCCCTGAAACAATTACCGTTGAAAGCAGCTTCGGCTCCCTAATATTACAATTAATACAGAATTGCCTGTAGTTTGTGTCCCAAATTCATTTTGCTGCAGCCTCCAGATTGCCGAGTTGCACAGCCTCAAACTACTTCAGTCTGTATTAAGGAATAACATATCAACAAGATAAAAATGGTTTGATTGATACCTCGTGTGCTCGACAGCATAGAAGCAATCTGACAGCAAATAGCAATGTTGCAACTCAGCTATTTTTCTTATTTTGTAACCTTTTGACTGCCAGCCCGCTTCAGAATAAATCCAGCGTTAACGGTCTCGGGCAAACCACTTGGGTGGAATTTACAGATCTACACAGAAACACGCACTGGCATCATGGGGCTGCTCGGTGCATTAGTCGAGCCTTTTGTTTTCCTGACAGCTTGGCAGGAGCAAAGCTTTACACGATCTCTACATTGTCATGTCAGACCTCAAAATTTCCCATTTCCTCGGCTGAAGTGTTTGACTGTTGGCCCGGAGCCAGGATCGGCATGCTTGTTGTCAAGCTAAAGCTCTCGGCCCAAAAAAAAATGTGAACATCATTCCTTCCGCGGCCCCGTGACGAGAATTTCACGGTGGGCGGCAAGTAGACGGCGGCTGAAGTCAAAGTGGCTCACTCGAAACTTTAACTCCTTTCAGACTAATGTTATGCATAAAGACTCAAGTAGTGCTGAAGCTTTTTTTAAATATTAAGAGCATAAAGAAAACCTCTGGCTATATTACACACACAAAATCCACTCCCGCAGGCAGGTTTTGAAATCCAAGAAAAGAAAAAGAAAGACTTGCATTTATATAGCGCCTTTCACGACCTCAGGACGTTCCAAAGTGCTTTACAGCCAATGATGTACTTTTTGAAGTGCGGTCACTGTTGTAATGTAGGAAGCGCAGCAGCCAATTTGCGCACAGCAAGCTCCCACAAACAGCAATGTGATAATGACCAGATAATCTGTTTTTAGTGATGGTGGTTGAGAAATGAATATTGGGCTGGGCACCGGGGAGAACTCCCCTTGCTCTTCTTCGAAATAGTGCGACGGGATCTTTTACATCAACCTGAGGGGGCAGACGGGGCCTCGGTTTAGCTTCTCATCCGAAAGACGGCATCTCGGACAGTGAAGCGCTCCCTCAGTACTGCCGTGGGGACGCCATTGAAACTCACCAGCTGTAGTTGGGATGAGCTTTTAATGTTACCGCTAGGCTATAAATGCCATGCGGCTCCATGCATTGCAGTACCAGTACGTGGTGTAATGGAATTTGGGTTTGTAGCTACATTGCTGTGTTCTAGGTCACAGTTGAGTTGCTGTAGTGTGCCACCAATGGGGAGGCTGGACCCTATGGTGGTGGTGGTGGTGGTGGTGGGGAGTGAAATCTGAACAACCACTTCTTGTATTTATATAGCGCCTTTAATGTAGTAAAGAGGGCAAGACATCCCTAAGTTATTACAAAAGCAGAATACTGCGAATGCTGGAAGTCTGAAATAAAAACAAAAGTGCTGGAAATACTCAGCAGGTCAGGCAGCATCTCAGGAGAGAGAAACAGAGTTAACGTTTCAGGTCGATGACCTTTCATTAGAACGATGATGAAAGGTCATCCACCTAAAACGTTAACCCTGTTTCTCTCTCCACAGATGCTGCCTGACCCGCTGTGTATTTCCAGCAGTTTATGGTTTTTTATCTCTAAATTATTCTTGTGCATCTCCTGCAAGTTTTAGAGTGGCATCGATGGATACTGAGGCAGGGGGGAGGGGGTACCGCAAGGTGCAGAGCAATCGGAGTGGAGGCAAAGAGAGAAATAACTTTAAATAGAGGGAATTTACCCAGAAAGTTTGATATGTCACAGAAACGGAATGCCTCCCCTTGAATGTACGAAAGGGAACCAGAATTAAAATGGAGCTCTCCTGGCCAAATAGCTCAATGCCACAAGTGATGCGTTTGCCCACTGAGCCATTATAATAGATTAGGCAAAATGCCATGTTTTATCACCTGTCCTCATAATACAGTGGCAATTTAAAAAAAAAAAAAAATTTTTTCTTTCAATTCATAGTGGACGATATTTATCCCCACAAATACCAGAGGATAAGACCTGATCCATATTTAAATTGTTTGAGAGTTTTAATTTCTAATCATTTAACAGAAGTTCTCATTTATCAGGCATCCACTTAAATGGCGTTGAGTGCAATTCAAATTTGACATCTACAGCTCCGAGTGCAACTGGCAACTACATTTGCAGGATGTTTTAACAAAATCCAATTGGGAAGCTTTATCACACGGAATTTGTTACGATGTGCAAATGTACTAAGTTATTAATTACTGCAAATATAACCTTGATCTGCCCCAGAAATTTTGATGCAAGTCAGCTCCGTATTTAAGTCCTTCATGTAGATGACAATAGTGTCTGCAGAAAATAGTGGAATCACTGAGGTTTAGAAGCTAGTTATTGCATTGCATGTCCCTCCCTTCACCCCTCCCAGGCAATTGTCCACACTGGGAGGGGTAAAGGGAGGGACATGAATTTCCTGGGAGGGGTAAAGGGAAGGACATGAATTGTCTGGGAGGGGTAAAGGGAGGGACATGAATTTCCTGGGAGGGGTAAAGGGAGGGCCATGAATTGCCTGGGAGGGGTAAAGGGAGGACATGAATTTCCTGGGAGGACATGCTGAGGCCGTCAGTGCAGGTGAGATGATTTAACGCACACACTTAAAAGCAGAGAATCAATACAGTACCGAAGGAGGCCATTTGGCGCAACGTGTCTGTGCCGACTCTTTGAAAGAACTATCCAATTAGTCCCACTCCCCGGCTCTGTCCCCATTGCCCTGCAAATATTTTCCCTTCAAGTGTTTATTCAATTCCCGTTTGAAAGTTACTATTGAATCCACTTTCAGGGAATGCATTCTAGATCACAACAACTAGCTGTGTAAAAAAAAAAAATCCTCATGTCGCCTCTAGTTCTTTTGCCTATCATCTAAAATCAGCGTCCTCTGGTTACCAACCCTTCGACAACAATAACAACAACTTGTATTTATATAGCGCTTTTAACGCAGTAAAACTTTCCAAGGCGCTTCACAGGAGCGTTATCAAACAAAATTTGACACCGAGCCACATAAGGAGATATTAGGGCAGATTGGTCAAAGAAGTAGGTTTTAAGAAGCGTCTTAACCATTCCTGCTTTCTCGCCATACCCCTTGATCCCCCTAGTTGTGAGTGTTATATCTAACTCCCTTTTGAATATATTTAGCGAACTGGCCTCAACAACCTTCTGTGGAAGAGAATTCCATAGATTCACCACTCTCTGGGTGAAGAAGTTCCTCCTCAGCTCAGTCTTAAATGGCTTCCCCTTAATCCTTAGACTGTGACCCCTGGTTCTAGTTTTCCCTAACATTGGGAACATTCTGCCCGCATCTAATTTGTCTAAACCAGTCAGGATTTTAAATGTCTCTATAAGATCCCCCCTCATTCTTCTGAACTCCAGAGGATACAAGTTCAGTTGACCCAATCTTTCTTGATATGTCAGTCCGGCCATCCCAGGAATCAATCTAGTGAACCTTCGCTGCACTCCCTCAATAGCAAGAATGTCCTTCCTTAAGTTAGGAGACCAAAACTGCGCACAATACTCCAGGTGTGGCCTCACCAAGGCCCTGTACAACTGCAGCATCACCTCCCTACTCCTGTACTCAAATCCCCTTACTATGAAGGCCATCATTCCGTTTGCTTTCTTGACTGCCTGCTGCACTTGCATTCCCACCTTCAGTGACTGATGTACCATGACGCCCAGGTCTCGTTGCACCTCCCCTTTCTCTAATCTGCCACCATTCAGGTAATAGTCCGCCTCTCTATTTTTACCACCAAAGTGGATAACCTCACATTTATCCACATTGTACTTCATCTGCCATACATTTGCCCATTCACCCAACCTGTCCAAGTCACTCTGTAGCCTCCTAGCATCCTCCTCATTGTTCACACTGCCTCCCAATTTAGTGTCATCCGCAAATTTGGAGATATTACATTTAATCCCTTCGTCCAAATCATTAATATATAATGTAAACAGCTGGGGTCCCAGCACCGAACCCTGCGGTACCCCACTGGTCACTGCCTGCCATTCTGAAAAGTACCCATTTACTCCTACTCTTTGTTTCCTGTGTGCCAACCAGTTCTCAATCCACGTCAACACATTACCCCCAATCCCATGTGCTTTAACTTTGCTCACCAATCTCTTGTGTGGGACCTTGTCGAAGGCCTTCTGAAAGTCCAAATACACCACATCTACTGGTTCCCCCCTGTCCACCCTATTGGAAACATCCTCAAAAAATTCCAGAAGATTTGTCAAGCATGATTTCCCTTTCACAAATCCATGCTGACTTGGACCTATCATGTCGCCACTTTCCAAATGGTCTGTTATGACATCTTTAATAATTGCTTCCATCATTTTACCCATGACCGATGTCAGGCTGACCGGTCTATAATTCCCTGCTTTCTCCCTCCCTCCTTTTTTAAAAAGAGGGGTTACATTGGCCACCCTCCACTCCATCGGAACTGATCCAGAGTCTAAGGAATGTTGGAAAATGATCGTCAATGCACCCACTATTTCCAAGGCCACCTCCTTAAGTACTCTGGGATGCAGACCATCAGGCCCCGGGGATTTTTCAGCCTTCAGTCCCATCAATTTCCCCAATACCTTTTCCCGACTAATAAGGATTTCCCTCAGCTCCTCCCTCTTACCAGATCCTCTGACCCCTTTTATTTCCGGCAGGTTGTGTGTGTCCTCCACAGTAAACACCGAACCAAAGTACTTGTTCAATTGATCTGCCATTTCCTTGTTCCCCATTACGACTTGCCCTGTTTCCGACTGCAGGGGACCTACGTTTGTTTTTACTAACCTCTTTCTTTTTACATATTTATAGAAGCTTTTGCAGTCCATTTTAATGTTCTCTGCAAGTTTCCTTTCATATTTTATTTTCCCTGCCCTAATCAAACCCTTCGTCCTCCTTTGCTGAGTTTTGAAGTTCTCCCAGTCCCCGGGTTTGCTGCTACTTCTGGCCAATTTGTATGCAACTTCCTTGGTTTTAATACTATCCCTGATTTCCCTTGTTAGCCATGGTTGAGCCACCTTCCCTTTTTTATTTTTACGCCAGACCGGGATGTACAATTGTTGTAGTTCATCCATGCGATCTCTAAATGTCTGCCATTGCCCTTCCACTGATAGCCCCTTAAATATCGCTTGCCAATTTAACCTCGCCAATTCACGCCTCATACCATCAAAGTTGCCCTTATTTAAGTTCTGGACCATGGTCTCTGACTTAACTGTTTCCTTCTCCATCCTAATGTAGAACTCCACCATACTATGGTCACTCTTCCCCAGGGGGCCTCGTACCACAAGATTGCTGATTAGTCCTTCCTCATTACACAACACCCAGTCCAGGATGGCCTCCCCTCGAGTTGGTTCCTCAACATATTGGTTTAGGAAACCATCCCTTAAACACTCCAGGAAATCCTCCTCCACCGTATTGCTTCCAGTTTGAGTAGCCCAATCTATATGCATATTAAAGTCACCCATGATAACTGCCGTGCCTTTTTTGCACGCACCTCTGATTTCCTGTTTCATACCCTCCCCCACCTCACCACTGCTGTTTGGAGGTCTGTACACAACTCCCACTAACGTTTTCTGCCCTTTGGTGTTCTGCAGCTCAACCCATATTGATTCCACATCCTCCAAGCTGATGTCCTTCCTAGCTATTGCATTAATCTCCTCTTTAACCAGCAATGCTACCCCACCCCCTTTTCCTTTTATTCTATCCTTTCTGAATGTTGAATACCCCTGGATGTTCAGTTCCCAGCCTTGATTGTTCTGGAGCCACGTCTCTGTAATCCCAATCACATCGTATCCGTTAACATCTATTTGCACAGTCAATTCATCCACCTTATTACGGATACTCCTTGCATTAAGACACAGAGCCTTTAGGCTTATTTTATTAACATCCTTTGTCCTTTTAGACTTATGATTTAGTATGGCCCTTTGTGTTTCTTGCCTTTGTTTACTCGGCCTTCCCCTATTGTTTCTCACCCTTCTAACATTTGTTTCTGACTGCATATTACTTCCCCCTGTTTCGCTACATAGGTTCCCCTTCCCCTGCCATATTAGTTTAAATCCTCCCGAACTGCTTTAGCAAATATTACTTGGAGAATAGAGAGGTAGAAAGGTGGGGAGGTTTAGGCAGGGAATTCCAGAGCTTAGGCCTTAGGCAGCTGAAGGCACAGCTACCAATGGTGGAGCGGTAAAAATCGGGGATGCGCAAGAGGCCAGAATTAGAGGCGTGCAGAGATGTTGGAGGGTTGTGGGGCTGGAGGAGGTTACAGAGATCGGGAGGGGCGAGACCATGGAGGGATTTGAAAACAAGGATGAGAATTTTAAAATCGAGGCGTTGCTTAATCGGGGGCCAATGTAGGTCAGCGAGCACAGGGGTGATGGGTGAACGGGACTTGATGCGAGTTAGGACACGGGCAGCAGAGTCTGCCACTGGAAACAGTTTCTCCTTAATTACTCTATCAAAGCCATTCATGATTTTGAACACCTGAAGTAGTAAGATCACTGAAGCACCCCTTGGGTTAATGACTATCTGTACCGCTGATAATTCAGCCCCCTTCGCCTGTCAGTTCAGTCACAACTCCCGGGGAGTTTGTCCCACATTGGAAGTGCTCCAGTGATCAAAGATATTCGATGAGAATGAAAATTATAAAAGATAATTAAAGTTAATCTTCATTCGGATTAACACTTTTATTTTGAAAAGGAGCCTCCTTTGAAAAGCTTGTCTGGTTCTGTTTAGAATTACATAGGCGAGTGTCAAGAACATCTGTGTAAATCGCTAACGCCTTATGCTAAGGAACAATGTAGAATGGGTTAATCTGGTTCTTTTACTAGTTCAGGTTGCAGTTATGCTGCAATTAATGTTATCGCTGGCCTAAGGCGAAAGAAAGGGACACATTCACTTATCGTATTTTAGGTGTTTTCTTGTTCGATTTGTGTACTTTACTTTGTTCTACCTTTTACTTTTGCAGGGTTATTTTGTGTTTCGTCCATCCCCACCACCCCCACCCCCAACCTCCTACTGCCTTTATTCGTAGCCTCTGGCCAAAATTTCAAGTGCAACAACTGTGTCTCCCTGTAGTCCTGTGACTAAAAACATCTTCACAGTTGTGCTAAACTTGTATTTTTGGCCTCCGCTCCCATGGAGATGCAACTGATAATTGTTTGTGTGCCAACAGCAGCTGACAGCACCACCTCAAATCAGACTCACAATTAGAGTAAAATATCGACCGCATTTCTCTCATAACCGTGCTGGCGCAGATGCCATCTGAAGTCCCGATCCTGTGTTATATGTGGCACTGCAGTGAGACTTTCAGTATACAGGAATTGTCGGGAATTACTTTCGGATGAGACGTTAAACCGAGGCCCCGTCTGCTCTCTCAGGTGGATGTAAAAGATTCCATGGCACTATTTCGAAGAAGAGCAGGGGAGTTCTCCCGGTGTCCTAGTCAACATTTATCCCTCAACCAACACCTAAAACAGAAGATCTGGTCATTTATTTCACTGCTGTTTATGGGAGCTTTTGGTGTGCAAAATGGCTGCCGCGTTTGCTACATTACAACAGTGACTACAATTCAAAAAGTATTTCATTGGTTGTAAAGCACTTTGGGAATGTCCTGAGGTCATGAAAGGCGTTCTATAAATGCAAGTCTTTCTTTCTGTTACTGTGTAGCATCTTCTTTAAACCAGACAACTAAGAATAATTTTTTAAAAACACGGTCTTAGTTGGGGAGTTCAAAGACACAGGATGGCGGAGTTCCAGCAATGTTCCATTCCATGGAATGGTAGGACTTCAGTCCATGCCTGACACACAGGGAGACGTTGAGCAGAAGCTGTGTGAGAGTAGTATTGGCAGAGCCCTGTGCGCTGATCATCTGCTCACCCCTCCCTTCAGCAGGATATAGTGAATGGCAGATCTAAAAAGAGAAGCGTGAAGATGACATAATATAAGTATAAATGTCATTTATGACTGCCAATTTAATAGAACTCATCTATAAGTAGACATAGTGTGAGTCAAATGTTGGTGCTGTTGCTGGTGTCCATTGCTTCAAATATCTAAATTCATTTTTGCCTTCACAAGTATACAATGTCATTAACCATGCAGATTCTGACACCAACTCATTGGATTTTTATGGTGCACTTTCACTGACTAGTTTAGAGTTTTCTAGCATTCAGATTCTAATAGATTACATACTTTACGTAGATAATACTCTGCACAGATGTATTTACTAGGAACATGTTCCTTTTTAATTGCAACGGTTATTATACAATGGATTCTCATCACTGTCAACAATAGTTTCTGTGCAAAGTGACAGTAACAGGATTTCAGTCCAGTCGGATGAACCATAAAATATAGTCTATAAGTTGCACCCAAATGTAATTTTTGACAACCTGCAAACCTGGGGGGTACAGTGTAAACATGAATGCAAACTGTGCATTTAACCTTCATCATAGTAACATTTTCCTTCCAAACAGCAGCAATCCCAAAGACAGCCGTGAAAAAATTAGGGCACCAACAATAATGAGCACAGCAGGGACTTCAGAGATCGATTTACTAGCCAGTAAAGAGAATGGGATACAAGTATAAAACGCTCGTTAAAACCTACCTCTTTGACCAAGTTTTTGGTCACCAGCCCTAATATCTCCTTATGTGGCTCAGTGTCAAATTTTGTTTGATTACACTCCTGTGAAGCACCTTGGGATGTTTTACTATGTTAAAGGTGTTATATAAATGCAAGTTTCTGCCAGGACCACTCGTCTCCAGACCTCATTACAGCCCTTGGTCCTAACATGGAGAAAGAGCTGAATTCCAGAGGTGAGGCGAGAGTGACTGCCCTTGACATCAAGGCAGCATTTGACCAAGTGTGGTATCAAGGAGCCCGAGTAAAACTGAAGTCAATGGGAATCAGGGGGAAAACTCTCCAGTGGCTGGAGTCATACCTAGCACAAAGGAAGATGGTTGTGGTTGTTGGAGGTCAATCATCTCAACCCCAGGACATCGCTGCAGGAGTTCCTCAAGGCAGTGTCCTGGGCCCAACCATCTTCAACTGCTTCATCAATGGCCCTCCCTCCATCATCAGGTCAGAAGTGGGGATGTTTGCTGATCATTGCATAGTCTTCAGTTCCATTCGTAACTCCCCAGATAATAAAGCAGCCCATGCCCGCATGCAGCAAGACCTGGACATCATTCAGGCTTGGGCTGATAAGTGGCTAGTAACATTCGGGCCACACAAGTGCCAGGCAATGATTGTCTCCAACAAGAGAGAGTCTAACCACCGTCCCTTGACATTCAACACCATTACCATCGCCAAATCCCCCACCGTCAACATCCTGGGAGTCACCATTGACCAGAAACTTAACTGGACCAGCCACATAAATACTGTGGCTACAAGAGCAGGTCAGAGGCTGGGTATTCTGTGGTGAGTGTCTCACCTCCTGACTCCCCAAAGCCTTTCCACCATCTACAAGGCACAAGTCAGGGGTGTGATGGAATATCCTCCACTTGCCTGGATGAGTGCAGCTCCAACAACACTCAGGAAGCTCGACACCATCCAGGACAAAAAGCCCGCTTGATCGGCACCCCATTCACCACCTTAAGCATTCACTCCCTCCACTACCGGCACACCGTGGCTGCAGTGTGTACCATCTACAAGATGCACTGCAGCAACTCGCCAAGGCTTCTTTGACAGCACCTCCCAAACCCACGACCTCTACCACCTAGAAGGACAAGGGCAACAGGCGCATGGGAACACCATCACCTGCAAGTTCCCCTCCAAGTTACACACCATCCTGACTTGGAAAAATATCGCCGTTCCTTCATCGTTGCTGGGTCAAAATCCTGGAACTCCCTCCCCTCCCCTAACAGCACTGTGGGAGCACCTTCGCAACATGGACTGCAGCGGTTCAAGAAGGCGGCTCATCATCATCTTCTCAAGAGCAACTAGGGATGAGCAATAAATGCTGGCTTTGCCAGCGACGCCCACATCCCAGGAACGAATAAAATAAAAGTTGTTGTTGTATAACACAAAAGTATGACTTTTACACTAGTGTAACTAATGTACCAGATTTTACAGCAGTTTTCCTCACAGCCAGTGTGAACCTTTTCCAAAGATTTCAGTCACATTTCCCATTCCATGGGACCTGAATTTAACAGATATAACAAAAGTATGATCATGTGCCTGAACAATTTTGTTAAAGTTGAGATTAAGGGAGGTGTTACCAAAAACTAAAGGTGAATCAGTCCAGTTGTGAGACTCTTCAAGTGTTTTTTTATTCAGTTTGTTTTGTTGAAACATTGATGTGTCTGTGATACATATGTGGATGGATGTATGTGAGATTCTTTTCATTATGGTGACTATCTTCTGGTATCAGGAATCCAGGACCTGTATTGGCAACAAGTTTGGTATAAAAGACCGACGCAGCAGTTTTAATACAATGGCAGGACAGCAATGTTTAATTCCTGACCATTGCAGAAATTTTGGGAGGGTTAGTCACCTAAGTCTTGACGCCCTCCCACACTTGTGGAATTGCTTAACTGAATGGCTTGCAATAGTACCCAACAGCATACAAGAGGAAAGCCTAGATAATATACATAGAGTTAAGAATTCCCAGCTGTAGTGATAGACATAGCAATACGCTAGCATAGTGGTTATGTTGCTGGACTATTGGTAGAGACCTGGGGGGAAAAATTTGGTTGCTTTGCGCCTCCCGTTAGCACCCTAAGAGGGCGCCAGCGGGGCGCAAAGCAACTCGCACCCGGGCGCGGCGCCGCCAACGCCTCCCGCGAAATTCAGCTGGAGGTTAGCGGCGGCGCTAACCATTAGCGCCCTGTGGCGCTGCACCGCCGGCGATGATGTCATCGCCGTGCACAGCGCCCCGGCCACGATCTTTGGTAGTGCCCCCTGACTTACCGCCGGACACTTATGTCCGACGGGGTCAGGGGGGGCCTACCTGCGGCCAGGGCGGCGCTATTTAAAGGCGAGGTGCCGGGCGGCCATTTTTGTTGCTGGCCGCCTGCAAGCACCTGCCTCCGCTGCCATCCCCGGCCTCCTTACCCACCCCCCCCCCCTCCCCACCCCCCCCCGGCGGAGTGCCGGCTGCGCTCCATGAGCCCGGCACTTCTCTTGCGTGCCGGGCTCTTTTGCCGGCACTCCTGATCCCCAAACCACTCCGACAAAGTCAGCACTGTGGGAGTACCTTCACCACACTGACTGCAGCGGTTCAAGAAGGCGGCTCACCACCACCTTCTCAAGGGCAATTAGGGATGGGCAATGAATGCCGGCCTTGCCAGCGACGCCCACATCCCAGAAACGAATAAAAAACAAAAAATTCTATCCTTCAGTTGGAAATTAAAATTATATTGCAGGCATCCTGCATCCCAATTTTCAATGAACTCTGTGTCATAGAGGTCATGTCAATCTGAAGATCTTCATTGGACACTTGTTTAAACAGGGCCATATTTTGTTCTGCTCAATAATTTTAGTGGGTAAAAATGTGTAATTTATTTTTGTTTGTTCTTGGGATGTGGGAGATGCTGGCAAGGCTGCATTAATTGGCCATCCCTAGTTGCGCTGCGAAGGTTCTGGCGAGCCTTCTCCTTGAATAACAGCAGTCTTTGTGGCGATGGTGTTCCCACAGTGATGTTAAACAGGAAATTCCAGGATATTAGCATCAGTCACGATGAACTTGGAGGTGACGCTGATCCCATGATATTTGCTGCCCTTGTCCTTCTCGGTGGTAGGTGTTGCAGGCGGAATATTGAGCGTGGTGATGGGCGCCAATCCAGCAGACTGCTCTGTTCTGGATAGTGTCACAGTGTCAGTCGGAAGTGCTATTGAGCCACTCATCTGGGTTTAGTGCTGCCCTGAGTATTCCTACCCCGCCCCCCCCCTCCCCCACCGTAAAAATGATTTAACAGGACATCATTAAAAGGGCTGGGAAAAGGCCAATTTTTGCTAGTTAAGCTCTTGTTAAATTTACAAATGAGAAACTTGCTCAGGATTCTGCACCTGCGAAGCAGAATCAAAAAGTAAGTATTTTTTCAGAGCTGTTATGAGTGAGTTTAAGAAAGGGGAAGATTTTGAAATCAGCACAACAGTGACAGAAGTGAATAGTATGCAGGGGTTTTTTTTTTCTAGAGACCATAGGCGTAGAAGTCATTTGTAGGTACCTTAGAAGAAGACGACTTGCATTTATATAGCGCCTTTCACGACCACCGGACGTCTCAAAGTGCTTTACAGCCAATGAAGTACTTTTTGAAGTGTAGTCACTGTTGTAATGTGGGAAACGCGGCAGCCAATTTGCGCACAGCAAGCTCCCACAAACAGCAATGTGAAAAAGCCCAGATAATCCGTTTTTGTTAAATTTGTTTGAGGGATAAATATTGGCCAGGACACCGGGGATAACTCCCCTACTCCTCTTCGAAATAGTGCCATGGGATCTTTTATGTCCACCTGAGAGAGCAGACGGGGCCTCGGTTTAACGTCTCATCTGAAAGACAGCACCTCCGACAGTGCAGCACTCGCTCAGTACTGCTCTGGAGTGTCAGCCTAGCTTTATGTGCTCAAGTCCCTGGAGTGGGACTTGAACCCACAACCTTCTGACTCAGAGGCGAGTGTGCTACCAACTGAGCCACATCTTACACTCGAGCAGGAGGACAAGCTGTCTCAGAAGTGTTGAGGGAATAGAAGATGCAGGGCTTGCAGAAGATGCTGCTCCAAGCAATGGGGACTGCCACTGAAAAGAAAAATAACTTAAAACTTGTCTTAGCATTTCTATTTATTATTGAAACAGTTTACTTCAGCAAAAAAAACAAAAATCCCAGAATTTTCATATCATCTAAAAGCATATGTGCCGTTGTGAAGTCTGGTATTAATGTTGGGAGTTGTAATCAGACAAATGAGCAGCATAAAGTTGCATGAACTCAGTGTATCACTAAATGCTTCTGTGTACGTGCATCTACTTACGAGCCTTGCAGCAGATGTCTTCCTGAAAAATCACAATGCTAAGAAGTATAGACCATTGGAACGCTTTGCCATGGGCAGATACCATTGCATATTTTAAGGGACGTGTAGATAAACATTTGAAGCAGAAGAACGTACGGGTGAGTAGGACGAGTTTTGGATTGCTCTAGCAAGGAGTCAGTACAGACACTCAACGGTCGAAATGAGCTCCTTCTGTGCTGTAAACTTCTATGATTCTATAGTTCTAAGCATCAGAAAGGCAGAGTAAAATGCACTGAATTTAAAAATATTACTTTCAAAATTCGCCAGGCTCTTCAGGAAACATTCTCCGTAGGTAGCTGTGGGTTGGACATCCTTTGAAGGTTTTGAAGGTTCAGTAGCAAAATGAGAAATAACAAGGGGAAATGGACCCCAACCTGGAATGAGAGAGAGGTGCAGTTTGCTGGAGAAGTCTAACAACCAAGGAATTATTATAATCTTGTACTAGACTTCTCTGCCCTTTGGATTCTTGTTAAAACCTGATGCATTTGGAGGGAGTTGTGGCAAATTTTGGAATCCTTCTCAAGTGAAGAAACAAAACAAAATAATAATGCACCAATTGGAAACTCAGGAACATGAATAATTGTACTCGTCAACAGGTGGAAGATGGTGGATTAAGTTTTTTCAGGGAATACATCTTTTCTTGGCTCCCGCCACATTAATCTGTTACCCAGCCTTGGTAAAAGCTGTATTAGTCAAACAGAAACTGTGTTAGCATTTTTGAAAAATATTGGCTAGCAGCAGAAAGAAGAACATTCAAATTGCATTGTTCACGCTGAACTTTAGAAACAGTCTCTACAATATGTGGCAGAAAAGAAGCTGTTTGGTGTAAAACTTTGTGTTTTAAGCGTTGAGGCCATTATTCCATTCAGTTGGTTGGGACATCATACCATCTCTTGGTGAGTGAACACTTGGACCACATTATCCCTGGAATGACAACATAGCTTTGCTTCCAAATACTGGCTAAATCTTTAAAGCCAGGAGAGAAGCTACAGGACATGAAGTCCTCTACAAATATTCAATGCATGTAATGGATGCCCAGGAACTCTATTATGCAACCGGTGTGAGACTGTCTCATACCTCAATCCACAATGTATTCCATAGTCCTATCGCTGACCTGACTCCCAAATTGTACTATTGGACTGGTTTTACGACAATACACATTCAAAACTATTTTATGCAAAGTGGTAGTGTAACTTTATACTTTCAGTGCACTAAACAGATAAGAACATAAGAATTAGGAGCAGGAGTAGGCCATGCAGCCCCTCGAGCCTGCTCCGCCATTCATAAGATCATGGCTGATCTTCGACCTCAACTCCACTTTCCCGCCCGATCCCCATATCCCTTGATTCCCGAGAGTCCAAAAATCTATCTATCTCAGCCTTCAACATCCTCAATGATTCAGCATCCATAGCCCTTTTGGGTAGAGAATTCCAAAGATTCACAACCCTCTGAGTGAAGAAATTCCTCCTCATCTCAGTCTTAAAAGGCTGACCCTTATCCTGAGACTGTGCCCCCCTAGTTCTAAGCTAAGTCGGGTTCAGTCTGAGCAAGCAGCTGTGGTGGGCGATGGAGATGGGACTAGGATACATTCGTAAAGACATAGGTACAGGTATACAGAATGCCGGAACAAACTCCAAGCCACCTATCTACCACTCGTGCCCAGTGGTCACTAGGACCCAGTCTTGCTTGTCTCTCAGCCACAGGAAACATCAGAATGGTAGGAAAATAGAGAGTGATTTATGGTTGTCGTTTTTTTAAAAAAAGCACTATTATTTAATCAAAGTCCATAATTATATTAGAAATTTTAAGCCTTTTATACATAACAGGATGTGCATGAAAGGCTTGCTGTGGTGAATCTGTCCTTACAGCATTACACTGGTACCCAGACTTAGTGGCGATGGTATAATTCAGTAACGGGTATGTTGTTGGTACCATTGCACCGGTAGCCAGATTTACTGTTTATCAGACCAGATGGTGATTTTTTGATTTCAGTTAGGACTTCTTCCAAAATAAGATGTAGTGTTTCTCCAGAGGGAGGGCAAAGCAGAGAAAGAGGCAGCAGATCTCCAGCCACCTGCAGATCAGAGTGACGTAGACAGTGAGAAAACCAGAAAATGCTGTAAATGTCAAGCATTTCAGTCAGCATCTTGTAAAGACCAGTTAACATTTTGGACGTAACCCTTCATCATAGACAGGTCTGGAAAGGCAGGCTTAACATTTTCAAGGAGCAAAGTGTCGCTTGGGAAGACCTTTGGAGGCTAAACTTCAGAGGAATAAACGCCATGAATAAAATAATAATTGCGACTGAACGCTGTTTTGGTGTGCAGATATTACGACTTCCAGTACACTCTTTTTTCCCCCCTGATTGTCAAAATGTCTGCATTGCACAGAACCTAGTCAGTTTGGCAAATCTTAAAATGTTAATATCTTTATAATGAAGTGGAGGAAAAAATGTGATTTAAAAAATAAATAAATTCAGGATTAACTTATTATGCCATTGAATTTTATATTAAAATTTTGATTTGTTGCAGAACTCATTTTTAATATCCTGCCTGTTCCCAACCCCCCTACCCCTCCTCCTCTGTTTTGTGGTCCTTAGGAGGATTTCAGGACTGCTCATTTGTAGCCTTGAAAATGTCTTCAGAACGGCATAATCCTATATTTAGTTTTGCAGCACTGATTTCCATTTTTATTCAATCAATAAAAAATTTGCAACATGTGACAGTCCACAAACGCGAAACCAGGTATATTTTAACAAAGCCTTAAACAATTTTTTTTTAAGCTGTAGCTTGACAGCAGCCAGAACTTAGTGCTGGAATTGCACTGTAGAGGAGTTTCAGGGAGCATAATTGATCTGGTAAAGTTTCAAATAAATTTTATTTCAACTCTTGCTTCGGTATGGTTCTGAATGTGGTTTTTTTTTGTGAAAGAGGGATCTTCAAGCTAAGGGATGTTAGTGGTGAGGAAAAGAACCTTTGGTACCCAGTGGCTGCATCAGATACTCGGAAGGTCAAGTATCACACGGGTTAGATGTAGTGTGAAGCTCCTTCTATCTTGCTCCAATAATGCGTCTTAAACCATCTCCCTTTTCCTCAGAAGAGCACTCTCTACTGCATCGGGGCAAGATTTTTATTTCCTGTCTTTGTGCCCTCTCACAACAATACTTACAGTCTGTGGCGGTTTGGTATTATATCAGCTCCAATGGACGGGTCACATCATCCGCGTGCCCGATACGAGACTCCCAAAACAAGCGCTCTACTCGGAGCTCCAACATGGCAAGAGAGCCCCAGGTGGGCAGAGGAAACGCTTCAAGGACACCCTCAAAGCCTCCTTGAAAAAGTGCAACATCCCCACTGACACCTGGGAATCCCTGGCCCAAGAGCGCACAAAGTGGAGGAGAAGCATCCGGGAAGGCGCCGAACAGCTTGAGTCTCTTCGCCGGGAGCAAGCGGAAGCCAAGCGCAAGCAGCGCACGTCAACCCAAGCACCCCACCCACCCGCCCCTTCAACCACCGTCTGCCCCACCTGTGACAGAGACTGTAGGTCCCGCATTGGACTCATCAGTCACCTGAGAACTCATTTTTAATGTGGAAGCAAGTCATCCTCAGTTCCGAGGGACTGCCTAAGAGAGAAGAGGTATTATAAACAGTTTTGTGCCTTTTAGGAACTGGGTTAACAACACACCAAACGACGTCTTCCAGCATTTAGAGAGGAGACTTTAATCCCATCAGCCTGGACTCTAGTCTATGTCCTCGAGGTGTTTGATCCCACTGTTCACCCGGGCCTTTGTGAAGCACATTTTCAAAGGCAAGCTTCTAACTAGCGAAAATTTTTGCTTTGTGTATCTCTATAGAAACCTATATTGGATCAGCTGATGGATCCCTGCCATTGGCATTCAGTGACTGATGATAACTAAACGTCTTTCAGCACAGAATTAATAATGTCTTTAAAAGGCAATACTGTACCAATTTATACCATCATATCCCGAGCTCTGCCTCTCTCTTTGAATTGAAAACACAGTTTAAAAGAACATTCACAGCAATAAGTAAAACCAGTATCTGTCATGTGGCTCATTTTTTGCTACAAAATAAAGACTTTTAAGACTATATTAAATGCATCAGGCAGAATGAATAGAGTATCTGAAGTGCTTTTGTGTCATTCGTGCATTTGACTAATTTTGTTTTACAATGACGTCCAGTATCAGAAACATAGAAAAATTATTTCTGTTGAAACTATGTGAAAAAGATTAACGTTGGGGGAGGGTGGGATCGAGCATTCAACTTCAGCTGCACTATTGATTCACTTGATTATGGAGCAATGCTAACATCGTTGCGATTCCAACTAATTAGCAAAGATTTTCGCGTAAAAAGCATAAGAATACGTCTGCCGTCCTATTCAATGAAGATCGGATAATATTAGAATTTAAGGGGGGGTTGGGGCGGTGATGAACTTTTCAAAGGAAGGGTCTCACCATCAGAATTCCACTTTGAGTGAGAGTCCCTCTTTTAATGGGGATTGGGTGTTCTCCCCTTCTAATGATCCTCCCGCGCCAAAGCAACACCTGTGACCGAGAGGGCAAATGGGCAGCCTGTTCTGAGAAGCCCGCCAATGGCTTTCTGTAATCAGATGGCTGAATGTGTGTGACAGCGGCCTCAGCTAATATTCCTCTTGACTTTCGATCTCCTTTTCCTGTGGAGAAGTACCTGGCTCAGCGATTCCATATAATGGGGTGGCTGAGTTGGGAAAATATCTATTCCGAGCACTAATTAATTACATCTCATGGTGAGATGCACCTTGGAGAGTGAATCTTTTCCATTCGCCGCTTATGGTGCGATTGTTGGAAGTCTTTTGTCACCAGATGATGATGTCACGATAATTCTGACCACTGGCAAACAACAACAACTTGTATTTATTTAGCGCCTTCAACGGAGTAAAACATCCCAAGACACTTCACAAAAACACGCAAATTTCAACAGAGGTCAGATTTCTTAATTAGGGAATTTTATAATTTATTTCATTTAAATCGTTGATTTTAAATTTTGGAGGAGGCTGGTCAAAAAAAAAGAAATGGTGGAACTCGGAAATAAAATGCTAAAAATGCACAGCAGGTCAGTCAGTATCTGAAAGAAATTAGTATTTTGGGTGGCAGATTTAATCAGGACTGGGGTTTTCTGTACATTAGTGACGATTGTGTTCGCTGCTGAATTTTTAAAGATATTCACCTAAATCTAGAAAGCATTCTTGTGATATTTTAGCTGGCGAGTTGCAGCGTAACAAACAGACATTAACAAACTCTCCACAACAATTTCGTATTAAATATTCACTTTCAAATTAAAGAGAGCTGAAAAAATAATTAAAATGAACTAGCGCTGGAAATGAGTTATCAGAGAAATAGTCTACATTAAATGGAAGTTATTTAAACCCCGCTGTTTTTCTGTAAGCAATGAGAAAGTTAATAAGGCCATAAAAGGTAAATGTTGAATAATGCTTAACCATGTTTTAGTTGCAAAATTGGAAACAAAAAAAATATTTTTGGTCCATTTATGCTTCCTGTACAATTAGTATTTAAATAAAATATTGCAAACCCCTCTAGTTTAATCAATAACTATTAGTGATGACCTTGATTTGGGTCAAATTGTGCAGGAATCACCGCACAGAAAAAGGCTGTTTTTTCCTTTTTGCTATGTATAAATTAAGCACTCTGATGAGACGAATCACCATTTTGAGCCCAGTTTAAAAATGTTTGGCATCCTTTAAATATTTTTGTTTAAATAGCGAGTGTTGATGTCAACACTGGGGACAAGTGGCTTGGAGGAGTTACTGCCCTGTTTGTATAAGAGAGTGGAATTAACAGTCACACAGCTAATGCTGAAACACCCTGAATTAATAACGACATCAGCAAATACTCCTTTACACTATTAAAACCAGTAAATCACCCGAATAGGTACCCTGAGTAATTTCATTTGGCATTCAAAATGTATTGTTTAAATATTAATAATGAAAAAAATTAGACAAACAAAAACCCCCAAATTCAAAATAGTCCTAATTCTTAATAATCGTTTTCTTTTTAAAAAAAAAAGATAGTCCTAATAGTGCAACTTTTTAATGCTATTTGATTTTTTAAAAGTGGCCCTTATGGTTGAAAGACCATTAAAACACCGACATGCACAGAGATCTTGTACAAACTGGTGCTCAGTCTGAGGCAAACGCAGACTTTTTAAACAAAGGATATTTTTTTTATCTCTATACGCATTTGGTGCACATTTTAACACGGCAGCACGATCGTTCCATTGTGAGCCCCCCACGCTCAGGTATTCCCCTCACAGACTCATACACCTGGACAACCTGCTACCTGTTTACAAATGACCCTAGGATTCTGCTTGGTTCAGCAGCCAGTATTTGCTCTCTCAAGTGTTGTAATTAGGCCTTAGGAGTTCACGTTTTGTTATTATGTTGTCTCTTGTGTCTTGCTGGGCAGCTTTGTAGATGTAATCATATATTTTTGCTGGCAAGTTTTCCGCCAAATTATGCACAGAGGGCCAAACTAACCTAACATTAACATACTGTATGCTAAACAATGTTTTTTTTTCCCTGATAATTATACTCCAAAGCTTCAGCTGCTTATCTCAGTAAATTTCACTTTAAATTGCCTCAAAGATATGTTGTATGAGGGGGCGTCAAAGACATTCCACAGCCCGAGTGCTCTTGCAGCCGAGTAAATCAGGCTAATTACTTGCTTTTGTTTGCCTAGCGAAGCCGTTAATATCTGATCAGCAGATAGTACCAGCAGCTACAATAAAGCGCTGTTCCGCAGCATATCATTAAGCCCCCCCCTTCTTCCCCGCCCCACCCCCACCCCCCCTCCGCTGGCTGGAGGAGTTAAAATTCATTGACCACTAAATGTAAATAGACTTGTGGGTTTTTAAACGCAGCAAATTTGTTTCGAATCTTCAAGCAATTACCAGAAGCTGGAACAGTTTGACGATTTTTCAGTCTGTCAACTAGCTCTCGCCCAGCTGACAATGTTCTAAACTCCCGAAACACAAAAGAAAGAAAAATAAATATATATAATCTTAAAAGGCCGTTGATGTACACTGAGGAGGCTGTCAGGGGAAGGAAGTACAATGACAAAGGAAAGTCACGGCAAATTTAAGTCCCCTATTTGGCTGCTAATTGAATTATGGAAATAACCGTATTCGACCCATTGTTGTTTCTTCAAAGATTTTTTTTTGGCGCTTGTACTTCCTCCTTCGTCTCCTAAAGGCGTTGGCGCTTTGCTGGGTTTCGGTTCCACGGGCAGTCTATGCCCTCCATTACCTCACCCAGGTATGCATTGTTCACGTGTGAGCCCCGACAGCAGGTGCTGCAAGCTTTGGAGTGTCAGCCGTGGCTCAGTGGGCAGCACTCTCGCCTCTGAGTCAGAAGGTTGTGGGTCCAAGTCCCACTCCAGAGACTTGAGCACAAAAATCTAGGCCGACACTCCAGTGCAGTACTGAGGGAGTGCTGCACTGTCGGAGGTGCCGTCTTTCGGATGAGATGTTAAACTGAGGCCCCGTCTGCTCTCTCAGGTGGACGTAAAAGATCCCACGGCACTATTTCGAAGAAGAGCAGGGGCGTTCTCCCCGGTGTCCCGGCCAACATTTATCCCTCAATCAACATCACTAAAAAAAACAGATTATCTGGTCATTATCACATTGCTAATTGTGGGAACTTGCTGTGCGCAAATTGGCTACCACATTTCGTACATTACAACAATGACTACACTTCAAAAAAAAAGTACTTAATTGGCTGTGAAGCGCTTTGGAACGTCCGGTAGTCGTGAAAGGCGCTATATAAATGCAAGTCTTTCTTTTCTTTCTATTCAACAATTAGAGAGGGGAAAGGCATCACAGCCGATCCCAACCCTATCCTCGGCCAACATTCATGCATGAACTCTTCCAACTGGTGAGTTTTGCTGGCCAGTGATCGGGAAACAAAAGCTCTGGCAAATTTCCCCCTCCCTACCCCAGGGACACTGCGGCCAGTTGTAGCACGTGCACAGCTGAGGTCAGCTAACTCAGCACAGACTTGCCGCAGCAAACCTTTTTTTTAATATATCATTCATAGAGTGTGGCCACATTTATTGCCCTGAGAAGTGATGGTGCGGCACCTTTTTGAACCACTGCAGTCCTTGTGTTGATGGTATTCCCACGATGGCATTAGATAGGGAACGGTGACACATTTCCACGTCAGGATGGTGTGTTGTTTTCAGTAAAAATGAGAAGTCGCACAACACCAGGTTATAGTCCAACAGTTTTATTTGAAATCACAAGCTTTCGGAGCTTACGTGGCCCCTTCCTCAGGTGAAGTTTTCAGTACATTGTGGAGTTTTACCTGGAGCTGGCATACTTGGTCACCACCTTTGTCCCTTCCGACAAGGTGCGTGTTTGGCCAGCTCCCTGGTCGGCAGCGGGTGCACGATGGTCTGGATCTCCCGGGAGCTGATGATGCGCCGCTTGTTGTAATGGGCTAGCCGGGAAGCCTCACCCCGCGATGTGCTCAAAAACATTGTTCACAAAGGAGTTCATGATGCTCGTGGCCTTGGGGAACCTGCTTCATCACTTTGTAGATGTAGATGTAGATGGAGTAACTCTCCTTCCTCCACCTTCTGTGCTTTTTGCTGCCCTTTGTCACTTTATTCAAGGCTTTCCTGGTGCCCTTCTTGGGAGCTGCTTTCTTCTCCTCAGGCATTTTCAAACTCAAAATTTCTGACACAGAAATGGTGTGTGATTTGACGGTGATGGTGTTCCCATGATATTGCCGCTCTTGTCTTTCTTAGTGGCAGAGGTTGCGGAGTTGAGAGATGCTGTCAACCTTTCAGACTTAGCTACTTACTGCCTTAACAAGCTACACCACTGGGGGAGCCATTTGACCCATTCACAGGTACCTACGTCTTGTAAATCGGGGATAATTTTAAAAAGAATGAGCTTAACAAAATATTTGTGTGGCTTTCATTTTGCACCTGGTGCCTTTTGATCTTTGCTGTTGTTTCATGAGAATTGTTTACATTTAATATTTGCAATGAAAGAGTAAATGTGAGACCAGCGCCCACATGATAATGCTCTGATTTATAGCATGTGTATGCTTCCATATTGCTGTTAGATACTATGTTGTTGACAGCCAAACTGGGACTAACCAAACAGCCCGTGAGTAACAAATTAGCACTTGACTTATGATCGGCTTTGCGAGTGCCAATATTTGTCATCATTTTAAAACCTATTTTCGTTCTCCCCGGTGAGAAGGTTTGAAAATTATATCTTCACAGTTTTCAAACCATGTGCAAGGGCATAAGCAGCGTTATTATGCAAGCAGTGCAGAAAACCTTGATTCCTCTATAATAGGTAACCGGATTGATCGAAATGGTTGCATCCAGCAGCCACCAGTGTGAATTGGGCACTTTACAGCTCCCAAAAGATTAGTCAGCTCCATAATTGAAACGAGATTAAAAACAAAACTGGTCTGGTTCTAAGCAATGCAAGACCGCATGGTCCCAGGCTAAATCTCGCGGTGATGTCCATGCCAAGGCCAAGGCCAAATGGCCTGCTTGCGACTCAGTCATGCCTCATACGTGAAGGAGGGACACGTGGGTGAGCCACTGGAGAGTGACCAGCCACCACGGACCTGGAGTGAGTCAGCACCTTCAGGAAAGCAGGGCAAAAAGCAGAATAAATGGCTGGAAGCACTTTACAAGACCAGCACATGGAGGAGGAATTCTGGTGACTTCATAAGATTTGTGAGGGAGGGTGGAGTGGGTTTAGAGACCCAAACCCTAAGAGGATGTGAAAGCATAGAACACGCTCCTAACCATTTTTTTTGGAGTTGTTTAATTCAAATCTCCTGATAATTTTTTAGCACTAAATTTCCACTTTGATATGTTATTTAAGTTGCTTAAATCACATTATTGGATTTTTCTTTTAGCCTAAAAACAACTTTGAATTATCAGGAGTGTATAGAATTTTCCTGTTTTCCTTCCTCTTTGTTCCCCGCTTTTTCATTCAGTCTTACTTTTGGAATTGGCATCGTCCATTACCCTGCCAGTTTTTCCTACTGCTGCTATTACTACCGGATTGGTTTACTTTATGAATTTGCATCATTTGACAATGAAAGCAATTATGACCCTAGACCAGGGCTGTTATAGCGCCAGCTGACACGAAGGGAAGAGGCTGCGCTGACAAATACTGCACTCTATCTTACTGGGTGATAATAAAAACAGAAAATGCTGGAGACGCGTAGCATCGGAATAAGAAAGGAAGGCTAATGTCTCAGGTGTGACCCTACCTTAAAAAATCGAAACACCGAGTTTTAATCGTGCTGTGCAGCTCGCAGTTTTGATTCATTTGCAGAATTGCTGTCAATTATGACACAATGTTGGTTCTGCTCCTACCTCTAATTCTTGTTTATAAGCTTTATCCTCAGGAGAAACTCTGAAATCCTGCTTTGTAACACATGCCATTCAGAAATTTATAGAAGTTTATTTTGCAGATGTATGGTAGTATAGTTTGGGCAATTGGTTAAACATTCCTTGTGCTCCAACCACTGCCACGATGAAGGTTGGCTGCACGTTTTTCTTCGATTTTCATCGCTCCACCATTGGCGGCCGTGCCTTCAGCTGCCGAGGCCCCAAGCTCTGGAATTCCCTCCCTAAACCTCTCCGCCTCTCTACCTCTCTCTCCTCTTTTAAGACGCTCCTCAAAACCTACCTCTTTGACCAAGCTTTTGGTCACTTGTCCTAATATCTCCTTATGTGGCTCGGTGTCAAATTTTGTTTAATAATCGCTCCTGTGAAGCGCCTTGGGACGTTTTACTACGTTAAAGGCGCTATATAGGTGCAAGTTTTTGTTGTTTGCCCCTGTGATTCTCTATCTAGTACATTTCTGATTTCAATCGTACCGTTGTGAGTCATCCACAACAACTTGTGTTTATATAGTGCCATTAATGTAGTAAAAAGTCAAGTAAGAAGCCAGGTGTCTCTGCAGCGACTTGGGAAAAACCACAGGGTTACCTTCACGTGCCTTATAGCGACCATGTAAAAAACCCAGCATTGTCAGAGTCCTTGGAGCCATTCGCATGCTTCATCCCCAAGCATCAACAAATAGCCAGACGGCCCAACAAAAACATCTGAAAGAAATCAGTATTTGTAGGGAAATGGTGTTAGGGAAATTGAAGGGATTGAAGGCCGATAAATCCCCAGGGCCTGATAATCTACATCCTAGGGTACTTAAGGAAGTGGCCCTAGAAATAGTAGATGCATTGCTGATCATCTTCCAACATTCGATGGAATCTGGAACAGTACCCATGGATTGGAGGGTAGCTAATGTTACCCCACTATTCAAAAAGGGTGGTAGAGAGAAAACGGGGAATTACAGACCGGTAAGCCTGACATCGGTAGTGGGGAAAATGCTAGAGTCCATTATAAAAGATGTAATAGCAGAGCACTTGGAAAACAGTGACAGGATCAGACAAAGTCAACATGGATTTACAAAAGGTACATCATGCTTGACTAATCTACTGGAATTATTTGAGGATGTAACTGGTAAAATAGATAAGGGAGAACCAGTGAATGTGGTGTATTTGGACTTCCAAAAGGCTTTTGATAAGGTCCCGCATAAGAGATTAGCGTGTAAAGTTAAGGCACATGGGATTGGGGGCAAGGTATTGACTTGGATAGAGAACTGGTTGGCAGACAGAAAGCAAAGAGTTGGAATAAACGGGTCTTTTTCCGAGTGGCAGGCATTGACTAGTGGGGTACCGCAGGGATCGGTCCTTGGACCCCAGCTATTCACAATATATATATTAATGATCTAGACAAGGGAACTAGATGTAATATCTCCAAGTTTGCAGACGACACAAAACCGGGTGGGCGTGTGTGCTGCGAGGAGGATGCCAAGAAACTCCAGTATGATTTGGACAGGTTGGGTGATTGGGCAGAAGCGTGGCAGATGCAATATAACGTGGATAAATGCGAGGTTATCCACTTTGGTGTCAAAAACAGAAAGGCAGATTATTATCTGAATGGCAATAGATTGGGAGAAGGGGAAGTGCAACGAGACCTGGGTGTCCTTGTGCACCAGTCGCTGAAGGTAAGCATGCAGGTGCAGCAGGCGGTTAAGAAGGCAAATGGTATGTTGGCCTTCATAGTGAGAGGGTTTGAGTACAGGAACAAGGATGTCTTGCTGCAGTTGTACAGGGCCTTGGTGAGACCACACCTTGAGTACTGTGTGCAATTTTGGTCACCTTATCTGAGGAAGGATGTTCTTGTCATGGAAGGAGTTCAGCGAAGATTCACAAGGCTGATACCTGGGATGGCAGGAATGACGTATGAAGAGAGATTGGGTCGATTGGGCTTATACTCGCTGGAGTTTAGAAGAATGAGAGGGGATCTCATTGAAACTTATAAAATTCTGACAGGACAGGACAAACTAGATGCTGGAAGGATATTCCCGATGGTCGGGGAGTCCAGAACCAGGGGTCACAGTCTAAGGATAAGGGGTAAGCCATTTAGGACAGAAATGAGGAGGAATTTCTTCACCCAGAGAGTGGTGAACCTGTGGAATTCTCTGCCACAGAAGGCAATAGAGGCCAATTCATTAAATAGATTCAAGAAGGAGTTGGATATATTTCTTAAGGCTAAAGGGATCAAGGGATATGGGGAGAAAGCAGGGACAGGGTACTGAATTTGGATGATCAGCCATGATCGCATTGAATGGCGGAGCAGGCTAGAGGGGCCGAATGGCCTACTCCTGCTCCTATCTTCTATGATTCTATGATCGCTTTTAGACAGATCAACCCCATTCTCATCCACATCCCTTGATCCCTTCACACTCTCTCTTCAAGTGTATCTAATTCTCTCTTGAGCCCATTTATACTCTCCGCTTCAATGCCTTTCCTGGTAACTTATTCCACAAAGTAAAACAGTTCTGTCTGATTTCCCTTCTTACTCCTAATTTCCTCATTTTGTAACTTATGTCCCATGGTATTTGAACCCTTCAGTTATAGTGAATGAATGCAGTAGAGTGAAGGGATATCAGGCAAGGGAGAACATTAAAAAAAAGTAATATAAACAAAAAATGTGCACTTTGAAAATTTCAATGCGCATCTGATGCTCAAAGCTGTTAGTCCAAGAGCTAATTGGAGGCTGATCACCTTCTTGTCATTAGCAGCCACCATTGCTGTTTGTGTTGTAAAAATCCTACCAAGTTTGGCAGATTTGGTTGTTTTCAGGCTGCTAATGGTTCTTCTAACTGTTATCGCAGAGGGAATGGTAATTTTTCTTAAGCGTTTGTTTTATTTTCTGTTTGGGTCTAATCTGCTGAGTGAAGCTATAATCCTGTTTATTAACAAAATGAACCAATTTCTGGACAAAAATAGTAATTTCATCTCTTTCAGATCAAAGTAATTACTTTAATGTTTTCCTTAAACTTTCTAAATTGGTTTAACTTCTCAAACCCTATTAGTGGCTGTCATTTTTTTTGCCACTAAACGCATTTATGATGCGTATTGGCTTCTAGCGTGGTGTATAGTGTTTTATTTATTGTTTTGCTAATGCCATTATAGTTGGAACGTAATGGGTTCGGAAATGTTCTGGTTCTTTGGACCACATGAGCAGAATTCTGGAGAATTTTGTTCTCAATGACTTTAATCTCAGTGAGATCATCAAGTACTGAGATGTTGTTTTTCCAGACTATTTTTCCACAATTTTATTCCCCTTCATATGTTTCCCAAGACGAAAGACCAGAGGACAGGCATCTCTGTGGCCTATTAAAATCCCCCCCGGCCCTGAAAAATGTTTCATTGCTTCCATCGCGAGGAATTGTGCCTGATGACCCAAATGAAATGGATAATCTGACCAACGATTGAAACCCAGCTTAACGCTGCGGTATGACCCCAGGCCCCTTAGTCCATCGCATAGTTTCCATAGCACTTTGCACCACCAGATAACCACTAAAGTGTAGAGGCACTCCAGAGTCTTCAATCTTGTATATAACAACAACAACGTGCATTTATGTAGCACCTTTAATGTAGTAAAACATCCCAAGATGCTTCACGAGCGATTATCAATCAAAATCTGACACCAAGCCACATGAGGAGATATTAGGACAGATGACCAAAAACATGGCCAATTAAGTAGGTTTTAAGGAGCATCTTAAAGGAGGAGAGAGAGGTTTAGGAAAAGAATTCCAGTGCTTGGGCCCTAGGCAGCTGAAGGCACAGCCGGCAAGGGTGGAGCGATTAAAATCAGGGATGCACAAGAGGTCAGAATCGGAGGAGCGCAGGGATCTCGGAGGCTTGCAGGGCTGGAGGAGGTTACAGAGATAGGATGGGGTGAGTCCATGGAGGGATGCGAAGACAAGGATGAGGTGTTGCCGGACCACTATAATGTTCCCTTCATACTACAACCCTGTCAAGGACGACAGCCTCAGCTCGGAAAGCCTGACCATGTGAATGAAGCGGTGCGACTTCTGCCGAAGGAGCCAGAAACCACTTCACGAGGTAGTTTTCCAAGGTTCCCCAGAGGCAGCCATGGCAAATATAATTGGCTGTTCCCGCTAGCACTGACCACGGGCAGGCTGGGCACTAATTCCACCTGTCCAGGTCAGAATTCTGTTTTTTGTATTGACGCTGTGTACAGATTTTCCCTGAAATTTAAATAACTGCACACGTTCAGTCTTACACACCTGCACCGTTATTTCTGTGCGACCGCCAGTGATGTACAATCTGCTCTGCAGTGCAAATGGGGTTCATTCCACAGCACATTACAGAACAATTTCAGATAGAAGTAATTCCGCAATGCAAAGGGGACTAACAGAAGACTAACTGATGATCGACATGAATCGCAGTTTGCAGTGGGAAGTAAAAAGTTGGGTCATCCCCACCTATCCCTTATTTGAAATATGATGCGGAGATGCCGGTGTTGGACTGGGGTGGACAAAAGTGAGAAGTCGCACAACACCAGGTTATAGTCCAACAGTTTTATTTGAAATCACAAGCTTTCGGAGCTGCTGCTCCTTCGTCAGGTCAAATAAAACTGTTGGACTATAACCTGGTGTTGTGCGACTTCTCACTTTTATTTGAAATAGTAATAGTTGAGTGGACATGTGTTATGAGGCTGTACCTATAGAATCTCAGCCTTCGGATGATATTAACATCATCAATATCCTGAGCTTCTAATTTTCACCGACTCAACTACAATTACATATATTTTTTACAGTGGCTATATTCAAGACTATGGTGTCCTTCAGTTCCTCATAAATTAAACAATGGAAGTTCCAGAATGCTTTGAAATTCCATTATTTTAAATTTAGATTTTCAGAAAGAAAGGAATGATTAGCACCAGATGTGAATGGTAAACATCAAATTAATTACTGAAGCCACATTTCCTTTTTGCATAATAGACCTTATTCAAAATATCCCCATTTCACAAAGTAAGCACCAATTTCCTGAACATTTAACCCCTCAAGCCAGCCAAAAACAACCAAGCCTGTTTCCAGCAACAGTTTTTGGAAATGCCTAAAATTCTTAGCACTAATAGGGTCAAGAAACAGATCTGAAAGTAGGACAGAACCCTAAGATTGGGGTAGTTGTTAATCATGTTAACAACCAAAGCTGGGAGTTTAGTCCCTTTCAGGACAATAGGCCATGACCTTGAAGGCTATAACTGAACCCAAACTCCTTTGCCAGATTTATTGAAACCAGGCTCGTCATTAGAGCTATAAAATTCCACTCACCGATGATCCAATTGGATGTTACTTTACATTTTATACTGCATTAGCTCTCAGTATCCCACTCCTTCCCCCTTACTTCCCCAAGCCTCATTCAAGGACCCATGGAGTTCATGTTCTATGCAGTGACAACTACTGAGAAATAAATGCCAGCACTTTCATTGTGTAAAAGGGTTTTTTGGAAAAAAATATATAAATATAAGGTTTAGTGCAGATGTAACAAAACTGAAGCATTTTAATCCGTGATGTATTATGGTATTATGTATCATTGAAACATGTAAGATTCTGAGGGGGATTGACAGGGTTGATGCTGAGAGGCTGTTTTCCCCTGGCTGGAGAGTCTAGTGCTAGGGGGCATTGTCTCAGGAGAAGGGGGTCAGCCATTTAGGACTGAGATGAGAGCTTTCTTCACTCCGGGGGTTGTGAATCTTAGAAATTCTCTCCCCCAAAAGGGCGGTGGATGCTCAGTTGTTGAGAATATTCGAGGCTGAGATCGATGGATTTTTGGACTCTAGGGGAATTAAAGGATTTGGGGATCGGGCGGGAAAGTGGAGTTGAGGTTGAAGATCAGCCATGATCTTATTGAATGGCGGAGCAGGCTCGACGGGGGCGGATAGCCTAATCCTGCTCATATTTCTTATGTTCTTATGTATTGGCTTCTTTTTTTCTGTCACAGAACATAAGAGGTTTAAAACTTGGTTCGCTCACAAAACATGGCTCAGCTTCTTTTGATACACTATAACCCCAGAGTATAGATGTTATGGCTGGGAAGGTATCCCGTGAAGGAGCCAAGCCATTCAGTTCAAATACAGGGACGTTGTGGGTTTTATTTGATTACATGTTTCATTGGAAGCACTTTCTGGATTAAAGAGCCACCCACTTAAATTTCCTTAGTCCCAGTTAAATTATGAAATGTATATCTCAGCCTGCCTTGTAGTTTGCCTGAAGCCAATAGAGAGATAAGTAGGCCAAAGAGACTCCATGAATGCTCATCAATAAGAACACGTAAAGATTAATATTCAGAGGCCCTGTGGCTGGTCCAGTTCATGTTGAACTTTAGTTTAGTAGGCATGACTTGTTATTTTCTGTTTTCCTAAGGATGGATAGTTAAGCCTACAACTACATTAAAACTACAATGTGGCATGTCTTTCGGATGAGACGATAAACTGAGGCCCCGTCTACCCTCTCAGGTGGATGTAAAAGATCCTATGGCACTATTTCGAAGAAGAGCAGGGGAGTTCTCCCCGGTGGTTGTGAAAGGTGCTATATAAATGCAAGTCTTCCTTTCTTTCTCTTTGGGAGTTCACTTAATGTTTAATAAATCTGCTCGTCAGTTTATAGCCTAAGCCACAGTGTTAGTGAAGTGTTTATTGTACCATCTTCCGAATCAATAAAGATGGCATGAGGGCATGTAATATATAACCAGTAAGACAAACTACAGGTAACAAAGAGCTTTCTGTTCGATCTCTGGGCTCACTAAAAGTTATCTAGATATCAGGCAGATCAAGGCATATTCTGGTTTGTGGGGAGCAAGGGCCTTGTTAATGATTGGAATCTAAGTTACTGAGCTCAAGAAAAGTATCTAGGGTAAAAACCCCAAAACCATACCAGTGGATACACACTAAAAAGAAAGACTTGCATTTATATCGCGCCTTTCACGACCACCGGACGTCCCAAAGCGTTTTACAGCCAATGAAGTACTTTTTGAAGTGTAGTCACTGTTGTAATGTAGGAAATGCGGCAGCCAAGTTGTGCACAGCACGATCCCACAAACAGAAATGTGATAATGACCAGATAATCTGTTTTAGTGATACTGATTGAGGGATAAATATTGGCCAGAACATAGAGCGAGAGGATGCTGAAGGATCCAGCAAAGGAAGCCGAGAAAACTTCATTGCTCAGATTCCCATGGCTAAAATTCCAGTTGATCTAACTCATTTCTATTGTCTGTTTACAGTATGGTAGCACTTGCTGTAAATAATAATGTTGCAGTGAAAGTAGTAGTGTGCAGAGTAAGAGAAGAGGCAGCAGCTGAAGTAATGACCCAATTATAGTTCTTCGGGAAGAAGCGAAAACAAAGTAATTACAAATTTCAGACATGTGTTATCCTAATCTACTGAACGTGTCTCTTGTTTTCACAGTAAATTTGTACCATTTCCTTAGTATTTAACCTCTTGGACTTTCAAGCAAAGGTTGGCTTTCTGTGTTGCTCAATTAGGGTAACTTACTGGCTGCTCTATAAGTGCTGTCACGGGTAATGACCTTTGAAGGTCCATAACTTCATGATAGATTATCTCATTTGAATCATTATAGCAACGTTGTTATTGCATACTCTTTTTATAACCTTTTTCTATGGTTCTTATGGAGAATCTATTGCATTCATTAAGGTCGTTTGAACTAGTTTTTTTTTTAATTAAAAAAAAAAGAAAAATATGTATTTTCCCATACCAAGCACTGTGCCCGAGCAGTGAGGGAGCAAACGGCGGACTTATTTCCAAGTCTCTTGCCCATGCCACTATTAAGCCAGATGTCCTACTTTCATTCGCCCTCCACGTGAGGAAATGGAACATAGGAACAGGAGGAGGCCATTCAGCCCCTCAAGCCTGTCCCGCCATTCATGGCTGATCTGTATCTCAACTCCATTTACCCGCCTTGGTTCCGTATCCCTTAATACCCTTGCCGAACAAAAATCTATCAATCTCTGTTTTGAAATTTTCAATTGACCCCCAGCCTCAACAGCTTTTTTGGGGGAGAGAGTTCCAGATTTCCACTACGCTTTGCGTGAAGAAGTGCTTCCTGACATCACCCCTGAACGGCCTAGCTCTAATTTTAAGGTAATGCCCCCTACTCCCCCACCAGAGGAAATAGTTTCTCTCTATCTACCCTATCAAATCCTTTCATCATCTTAAACATCTCAATTAGACCACCCCTTAATCTTTTACACTCAAAGGAATACAAGCCTGGTCTATGCCTCGCTTTTGATTGCTGCTTCTCCCATTGTCCCCATTGGGATTGGGAGCGTAGCATTTGTCGAATCATGGCAGCAAAGTCTTCCACGGCAGCACCATGGCCCAATGTCTTGTGGATGGCTCAAGTCACATAATGGCTGAATTTACACAATGAGCCATCTGAGCCCTCTTTACTGTATTTTTAACCTGCCCTTCAAAAAATCTAACTGGGCCTGATCTATAGGAGCATAGGAACAGGAGTAGGCCATTTAGCCCCTCGAGCCTGTTCCGCCATCCAGTGAGATGATGGCTGATCTGTGCAGGGACCGGGTGCGGGAGGGAAGTGCCCCTGATGACACCGGCGTGAGGCCCAGGCCATTTTAACTCCCGTGCCTCATTTAAATGCGACAACTCTGTGAAGACGGGAAGTACTGTTTGGGTAAAACCAAGCTTAGCTTAAAAATTCTTTAGATTATAGGAGGTAGGGGAGACTGAAATCATGTAAGATGGCATATACCCGCCTTTTCCCATGTCCTTTCATACCTTTAGTTCACAGAAATCTATCAGTCTCAGATTTAAAATTAACGATTGATCTAACATCAATTGCCATTTGTGGAAGAGAGTTCCCTTTGTGTGTAGAAGTGTTTCCTAATTTCACTCCTGAAAGGTCTGGCTTTAATTTTTAGGCTATGTCTCCTAGTCCTAGAATCCTCAACCAGCAGAAATAGTTTCTCTCTATCTACCCTATCAGTTCCCCTTAATATCTTGAAAACTTCGAGCAAATCGCATCCCTACTGTCTGCCTCCTGCCGCCTAACCAGACTTTACATAGACCCAACACATTTACTTGTGAATACTGTTCACTTTAAACAGCTACAGGTGATGGGAAGCATTTTGACTTGTGCTTGAAATGTATCCCCATTGCAACGGAAGATTCTTAGTGATAAATCTGAACTGCGATTAAAAAACACTTCAATTTCCAGCAGTTTGTAACAACAAAGTCCCATTAGATCTCTATTACATTTTATTTTGACCACTGAAGGTGTTCTAGATGATAGCTGGAACTCCTTTAGCGCAAGTGTGCAGGTGTTGGTTTGGAAATGTACTGGTCTAGGTTCACTAGCCCTGATTTTAACCTGGGCGGGACCGGGTGCGAGATGGAAGTGCCCCTGATGACACCGGCATGAGTCCCGGGCCATTTTAACTCCGGTGCCTCATTTAAATGCGGCAACTCTGAGAAGACGGGAAGTACTGTTTAGGTAAAACCAAGCTTAGTTTTTAAATTCTTTAGATTATAGAGGGAAGGGAAGACTGAGATCATGTAAGATGGCATATTTGCAGCTTAGAAAAGATAAGGGAAAACAAAGTTCAGATGAACAAAGATAAGAAAGGTTGGGGGTAATTTTAACCCTATCCCCCGGAGGGGCGTGTTAAATATTTTTTTAGAAAGGGATACCGGACCCCAACCCTCTCCAACACACCTACCGCTGGGGGGGCGCGCGGGCAACTCACACACTCTCCGGAGGCGGGCCCCGAATATAAATATTCTAATGAGGCTGCGTGCCTCCAATTTTAGCTCTCTTTTAGATTTAAAGTTGGCCAGCCGGGTCACCCATGCCTCAACCCCCCCTCCCACCCATGTCCGACCGATGAACTCTCCCTCTTTTCGCTCCGCTTCCCGGCTGCGGCCTGGTGACGCCGGCCTACCCACCCGACAGCCAGCCGGCCGGCCTCTCAATCTGGCTGACTGCTGCCGGGAAACGGATTAAAAAATTTCCCGGCCACTAAACCTCTTTCCCCCGCCCCTCCCCTCCACACCCGCCCCCCCCCCGCAAAAACCCGGTCCCTCCCCGTAAATAACAGGGCTGTTATGTTGGGGGGAGAGAGAGATAAGCTTACCTCCTCCCCAGGGGGCATTGGGTGCATAGTGGTGAATTTGGCTTCAAGTATATACTTTTAGTACTCAAACATTTTTTTCAAAAGTGTTTAGTTTTCATTTTTCAGTTACAATTCTACCAGCTTCAGCACATCTCATTGTAACCGTGACTTGTTTTGAGAGTTCATTATCCATTTATCTGTACATCATAGGTTGATCCTTTTACCTTCACTCTGATCTTGTTAGAGCTATGAAATTCTGCAGCAGTGCTACTCTGGTGGTTCACATCAGTTTTCCTGTTAATCTTTATCCCCTTCAATGTTCTCTCCTCTCCTCTCCTGAAGTTCCATGGACACCGACAGCCCGCAGGCCCCTCACCTTCAGGGAACAGCAACAACTTGCATTTATAGAGTGCCATTAATGTAGAAAAATATTCTAAATCATTCACAAAGGTGTCGTTAAAAAAAATGGCCACTGAGTCAGAGATTTAAATATTAGGAGGGGGGGGTCACCAAAAGCTTGACGGAAGAGGTGGGTTTTAACGAGAGTCTCAAAGAAGAAGAGGAAGGTGGCGAGGCAGAGGGGTTTAGGGAAGGTATTCCCTAGCAAGTAATCAAAAAAGCAAATGGAATGTTGGCCTTTATTGCAAGGGGGGTTGGAGTATAAAAGCAGGGAAGTCCTGCTACAACTGTACAGGGTATTGGTGAGACCACACCTTGAGTACTGCGTACAGTTTTGGTCTCCTTATTTAAGGAAGGATATACTTGCATTGGTGGCAGTTCAGAGACGATTCACTAGGCTCATTCCAGAGATGAGGGGTTGACTTATGAAGAAAGGTTAAGCAGGTTGGACCTATACTCACTGGAATTTAGAAAAATGAGAGGTGATCTTATTGAAACATATAAGATACTGAGGGGACTTGACAGGGTAGATGCAGAGAAGATGCTTCCCCTTGTGGGGAAATCTAGAACTTGGGGGCATAGTCTCAGAATAAAGGGTCGCCCTTTTAGAACTGAGATGAGGAGGAATTTCTTCTCTCAGAGGGTCGTAAATCTGTGGAATTCTCTGCCCCAGAGAGCCCTGGAGGCTGGGTCATTAAATACATTTAAGGTGGAGATAGACAGATTTTTGCAAGATAAGGGAGTGAAGGGTTATGGGGAGCGGGCGGGGAAGTGGCTTTGAGCCTAAGATCAGCCATGATCTTATTGAATGGCGGAGCAGGCTCGAGGGGCCAAGTGGCCTATTCCTGCTCCTGTTTCTTATGTTCTTATGTTCCAGAGCATGGACCTAGGCGGCTCCAAGCTCAGCCTCCAATAGTGGGGATGAAGGGAGTTGGGTTCCACAGGAGGCCATAGGAATGCTCGAAGGGCGGTTGTAGGGCTGGAGGGGGTTACAGAGATAGCAAGGGATGAGGCCATGAAGGGATTTAAACGTGCTTGGACATTAATGGAGAAGATTTCCTCTTTGTGCTTCTGCAAAATCATAACATATTCTTTGTAAACACGCTTCTGATTTCTCTACACATAGCCCGTGGAAGAAATCTTCCCCTTAGGTGCTGTTCACAGCTGCGCCCTATGCTGTGCTCGTCTGACGTACACACATGGATACACAGCTGCTCGCAGTGTTTCTAGCAGGGGTTACTAGACTTCAACCAGGAACAAGTACCCCGACTCGTTTTTCTCCTCTCGAGCACAGCGACACCAGAGTTATTTGCACATAGCTCACTGTCATACTGTGCGATGTGTTCACCCATTGAGCCATTGGGGAACCTCTTCAGCTTATTTTTAATCACACCGTCAAAGGATCTGGTAGGGTCTGAACCCTAAGTGCTTGATTCTACCCTTCCCATTTATTTGTGCATTTTGCTCAGTTTAAGCAGCTATAGGCAATAGAAAACATTGCAATTTGTGCAGGCAATATGCTCCTAATGCAGGAACTGAGTGGCTAATCCTGAACGAATGAATTATCGTTTATACTGGTATCTAATATCTTCCGAATAGCTGGATATGAGAAATGTATAACAATTATTTCGTTGTTTGCCAGTTAAAACGGTTACATTGTGGGGTGGGTTGCCTCTGTTACAAGTGAAACGTGCGGTGCTATTCCTGAGGTACGGGGATAAAGAGAGCACAATACAGTACAACCAACCAACCAACCAGGGCCAAAGCACCTTTGAGTTTCAAAATCTGCACAACTCCCCTTTCATTAAACACTGAATGTTACAACGCAGAACTTGACAAACTGTCAGGGCCAAAAGAACATTACTTGGAATAAGCTGAGCAAAACACATCTAATTCGAAGATCTTTTTTTAATCTTGGGCTCCAAACAATTTCTGCAGTGTTTGTGTGGCAAAAAAATCTGTGCATTGGCGCCTCACCACGAATCAGCCTTTAGTATTTGCGAGACTTTCGGAACTCGTGCGTTGGAGAGGGGCTGCTGTACATAAGAGACGAGAGCAAAGCCACCCAGGCTGGTCAGGACAGCTAAGCATTTTATAGCTTTTTTGATTTTCCTGCATTACAGCAGTGACTGGCTGTAAAGCGCTTTGGGACATTCTGAGGCTGTGAAAGGCGCTATAGAAATGCAAGTCTTTCTTTTCTTTCTGTTTATTCTTGCCAGCTTGATTTGAAATCCCTCCCCTCTTGCCCTGCCACAGCAGCTCCCGGCTTCCCGACTGGTTCTTTTCTTCCCTTTTCGGAGGCTCTTGGACTCAATTGAAGCTGTGTGCATGTGAATTGATTTCCAGCTCAGATAATGCATATTGGTTCTTTCTTTCAATAAATTGCATCTTATCCTCTCTCTCTCTGCTGAAGGGACGTGGTACTGCCGCAGCATGATTTAAACCATTATATATATATATATATATATTTGAAAAAGGATGAGACTGGAAAACAAGTTTGTATCTGACAGTTCTCTGAAGAAGCCACGGGACTGGGACATGTCCGTCCCATGTGAAATGAACTCTTTTATCGTTTCCTTCGACCGAGTGTAAACCCTGCTACGAATCAGTGGAATGAACAGTGCAATAGCACTCCGAACACAGGGAACAAATGTGCTGGAAATCGCTCCGGCACTTTCCCAGTGGTCGATGTGGTCAGCGGTCAGTGGTCAGACTGTGCTGTGGGTCGCAGCAGGGTGTCAGTGTTGTACCGCCGGGCTCTCTCGCAGGTTCACTTTGGAAGGTGTACATTTTTCTAGTGCGAGCTGTTTACAAGAGGATGTTTCGTATTCTTGCTCTATTAATGAGGGTGACGCACGCAGCATGTTTGTGCACCATGTCGGAATGAGGTGCAGTGAGAGGCTGCCCTACTTTATTCACAGCTTCTCTCCCACCCCCCACCCCACCAAACAGCACCTGCTATTGCATATAACAAGGGATATGCACTATAAAAGAAAGAAAGACTTGAATTTATACAGTGCCTTTCATAACCACCAGATGTCCCAAAGCGCTTTACAGTCAATTAATTACTTTTGAAGTGTGGTCGCTGTTGTAATGTAGGAAACGAGGCAGCCAATTTGCGCACAGCAAGCTCCCACAAACAGCAATGTGATAATTACCAGATAATCTGTTTTTAGTGATGTTGATTGAGGGATAAATATTGGCCCCAGGACACCGGGGAGAACTCCCCTCCTGCTCTTCTTCGAAATAGTGCCTTGGGATCTCTTACGTCTACCCGAGAGGGCAGACGGGGCCTCGGTTTAACGTCTCATCCGAAAGACGGCACCTCCGACAGTGCAGCACTCCCTCAGTACTGCACTGGAGTGTCAGCCGAGATTTTCGTGCTCAATGTTTTGCCTGAAAATCTGAAAAATTTCTTTCTTTCTTTGAAAATTTGTATTGGTTGAAATTAAATCTAAAAAAAAACTCTTCATTGATGCGTATTTATGTAAATCTTGAAAGTTTTCTGCATATAGTATCTGTTGAAAGTCAGCAATATAAGAAACTGCCATCACTATGTCCCCCCCGCCTCCTCCAACCATTCAAATATATTAGCCTGTTAAAGGTTAGCATATATAGATAATATGTAATTTTATTCCCAGCCTGCAGAGATGGTCATTGATAGAGATCATATTTTGGCTCCAGCTTTCTGGCTGATTTACTCCCCTTATCGCTCTGATGCTGAAGTTGATCACTTGTTACTCGTACAATCATAGAGCACTGGAGGAAGCCATTCAGCCCATCGTGCCTGTGCCGGCTCAATCCAATTAGCCCCACTCCCCTGCTCTTTCCCCATAGCCCTGCAAATTTTTCCTTTTTGTGTATTTACTCATGGGCAGTGAGGGCTTTCCGATATTTTGCCCGAATGGCCGTTCTACCCGTGTGAGTCTGGGGGTCAGCTTCACCTGATATTCCGTCGGCAGGGACCCAGCTGGTGGGGCAGGGCCGGGCCACTAGGCAGCAATTAAGGGATGGGGGACCCTGGCTGAAATGTTGTTCCTCCTCCCTCCCTTGGGGACCAGTTGTAGCCTACCCCCGCCAGTTAAGATTAGTTAATCAGCAAAAGCTGCACAATGCAATGTATTCACCCACTTTGCCAAGAGTTACTCCTACATAGAATTTAAAGTAATACTTTGAAGCAAGATGATTGTGTTTTAGTGGAACCATTCTGAATTTATTTTTGTTTCCAGGGTATTTTTCCTTGAATATTTTTCTCTGTCATTTCCATTGCTGTGCCCCCAGATCCCCTGCTACTTAATTACATAGAATTACATAGAATTTTACAGCACAGAAACAGGCCATTCAGCCCAACAGGCCTATGCCGGTGTTTATGCTCCACATGAGCCTCCTCGCACCCCTATTTCATCTCACCCTATTAACATATTCTTCTATTCTTTTCTCCCTCATGTACTTATCTAGCTTCCCCCTAAATGCATCTATGTTAATCACCTCAACTGCTGATGTGGTAACGAGCTTCACATTCTCACCACTCTGAGTAAAGCAGGTAATTGGATGACTGCAGTCCCCTGGCGATACCACCCTGAACTATTCACCAGAAAGTGGTACACGAGGCATCCAATACTCCTGAGTGAATATTAATGCTCCTTTCGATACTCACTGCCTTCCAAACGGGAACAGGCTGCTCCCAGGTTGGGAACTTGGGCGTGGAGGAACCTAACCTACATTTTGTCATCCATCGCCATGACGCAGTCACTCCACTATCCCTTTTTATTTATTGTTCACACCACGGTGTCATCCGTGGCTCAGTGGGTAGCACTCTCGCTTCTGACTCAAGGTCGTGGGTTCAAATCCCACTCCAGAGACTTGAGCACAAAAATCTAGGCTGACACTCCCAGTGCAGTACTGAGGGAGTGCTGCACTGTTGGAGGTGCTGTCTTTCGGATGAGACGTTAAACCGAGGGCCCGTCTGCCCTCTCAGGCGGACGTAAAAGATCCCATGGAACTATTTCGAAGAAGAGCAGGGGAATTATCCCCGGTGTCCTGGCCAATATTTATCCCTCAACCAACATCACTGAAAGAGATTATCTGGTCATTATCACATTGCTGTTTGTGGGACCTTGCACAAATTGGCTGTCGCGTTTCCGACATTGACTACACTTCAAAAGTACTTCAAGTAAAGTGGTTTGGGATGTCCTGAGGTGGTGGATGGCGTTATATAAATGCGGTTTTCTTTTCTTTTTAAAAACAGCTAGCAGCTCTCCCATGGCATTGCTCACAGTGAGTCAGAAGTGGCACTATAATGGGAAGTGTGCGATGCTTACAGGAAGGGTGTGTCGTGTGTAAGACTTAATATATTATAGATATATCTTAATGACTTCTTTAAAAAAAGGAAGAAAACTTCACACAAGGGATTGCATCTAAATGGAAGTATTGAGAACATTCAGTAGTTTGAAGTTACAACAAGAAATGCTTTGGTGTTTAAAAATGGCCTCAGATGTTCTTTTACTCAGGAGCATTTTCTTTTGCATGACTGTAATTGTCAGAGCCATGCTTTTATAGGAAGAGGAGTGGGCCATTCAGCCCCTCGAGCCTGTTCCGCCATTCAATTAGATCAGGGCTGATCTGTATCTTAACTCCATCTACCCGCTTTGGTTCCGCAACCCTTAATACCCTTGCTGAACGAAAATCTTATCGATCTCAGTTTTGAAATGACCATAAAACCCATCGGAATCAAAGTTATCGAGGTGGCGAGAGCAAGCAAATGGAAAAGTAGATGAGCAACTGCTAAAAGCTACATTTGCAGCCTATTGCAAATGCTTGGAATGCTGATTTGCTCCATCTTGTCACTCAACCGGTCGTATTAACCCTGAGCCCTCAGTGCAAATCTGCACTAAGAAAAAAAGCTGGACAAGGACTGGAATGTCCACCGTATCTTTTTCCTCTGTAATGTGGAGTATTCTGAGAAGTCTTGCTGCACGTGAGGAGCACAAGTTGTTTTTGTTGATGGGGCAGGTCAGGGATTTGGATCGTTGCTTGGGTTCCAAATTTTAATTTGCTGCTCATGGAAGTTGTAAACCTTAGTAACTAATGCCTCCACATCTTGAAACGTAAAAGTATGTGTGAAAATAGACTTCTGTTTTACAAATAAAGCCAAAGGAGTCAGTTTTAACTCGGGGTGTGGTTATCGGGGGGTGCCGTGACAATCCGCACCCCCCCGAAGCCCGGGGAGATTTGACGCCCTGGCCTCATGTACATGTGCAAAGTCTGACTCCCGCCCAAAGCCGTTGGTGATAAGGTGGAGGCCGGCGGGCCGGAGTGAGAAATCGTGTAGAGGACAGCCCGCCAGCGGGTACCCACGGTAACGGTCCCCGGCGAGGTAAGTCAGCAGGGAGTCTGCTCCTCCTGGCGCACTAGGAACCTTTTTTTAAAAAAAACAATTTGAAACCTTTCACTGGCGGGTCTGAGATTGTGTGGCCCTCAGTCGGCCATCAGTTAAAATGGTGTGCATGTCCGAATAATGTCGTCGGACAACGACGTAGCCATTTAATTTAGGCTCCCGCTTCTCTGGTTGGGGGGGGTGTGGGAGGCGGGGTGCAGGCAGCCTTCCCATGCCTGATCTAAAGTAAGTTAAGATGGTGGGGTCGGGAATACCTTGCGACTTCTCACCCGCCATCTTAACCCTCCCAACTCCCACCCGCACCGTTCCCAGGGGTTAAAAGCAACTTTAAACCTTTTGGTTTAAAAAAAAATCTGTCAGTTTGGAAACCTATAAAGGGCAAGTTGAGCCCTTATTATAATTCCAAACAAACTGAAAGCTTGCTTACTATTTATTATAAGCTTTTCTTATTCTCTCAGTTGAGCAAATGCCCTGGTATCTCATCACAGTCCCCATTGTCTAGGTGCGGGCGGGTCCTTCAGCCCTTCTGCAATCACACTTGCAGTCTGAGCTGCAGTGGGCTGTTTACACTTGACTGTTCTGTTAAGTGAAAAGGATTATCACCAACACCAGAATGTTTAATTGTAAAGTGTTACACTGATTTTATCTTGCAGCCACGTTACTGTATTGGGTACGGCTACATAACAGGAAAACAATTGAACTTGTCTTCGCACTGTCTTTGGTGGATTATTTCCCAGTGCTCGGTGTCGATAGTCTCGATGCGTCCAGAGATGGTGGTTGATTTGTATTCGGGAAGTCTTACCATTTAACTTCCTGTGTACCAGAAGAAGTACTGGAGACTAAATCTGGATTGATTGAATCTCCTCAGTGTTGTTACCATTTTTGTTAAGATATGTGAACATAAATCTCTGTATTGATTTAAGAAAACTGTGGAGAACCAATAAATCTACCACAAGAAGAGAAGTAACTCGGTTTCCTTGCTGCTACTTCATCACAGCTCCCCCCACCCCCCCTCGTATCCTTTCAATAACTTGCATTTATATAGTGCCTTTAACATAGTAAAATGCTCAAGGTGCTTCACAGAGGAAATACTACTAAATATTTACAGCATAGAAACAGGCCATTCGGCCCAACTGGTCTGTGCCGGTGTTAATGCTCCACACGAGATCTCCTCCCACCCCTCTTCATCTCACTCCATTAACATATCGTTCTATACCTTTCTCCCTCAAATGCTTATCTAGCTTCCCCTTGAATGCATCTATACTATTCGCTTCAACCACTCCCTGTGGTAGCGAGTTCCACATTGTAGCCACTCTCTGGGTAAAGTAGTTTCTCCTGAATTCCCTATTGGGTTTATTAATGACTATCTTAGATTAGTTCTGGTCTCGCCCGCAAGTGGAAACCTACCTTTTTCCACTTTTAAAGGTGGGGAGGGGGATAGAGAAATGGAGGGGTTTGGGATGGCAGTTCCAATAACCAGGGGGCATAGTTTCAAGGTAAGGGGCAGGAGGTTTAGAGGGGATTTGAGGAAAAACTTTTTCACCCAGAGGGTGGTTGGAATCTGGAACTCACTGCCTGAAAGGGTGGTAGAGGCAGGAACCCTCACAACATTCAAGAAGCATTTAGATGAGCACTTGAAACACCATAGCATTCAAGGCTACGGACCAAGGGCTGGAAAATGGGATTAGAATAGACAGGGCTTGATGGCCGGCACGGACACGATGGGCCGAAGGGCCTCTTTTTGTGCTGTATAACTCTATGACTCTATGGGGGAAAAATTCAGCTGCTTGCGCCTCCCGTTAGCGCCTTAAGAGGGCGCTAATGGGGCGTAAAGCAGCTAACGCCCGGGCGCAGCGCCGCCCACGCCTCCCGAAAAATTTAGTGGGAGGTTAGCGGCGGCGGCAGCCGGTAGCGCCCTGTGGCGCTGCGCCGCCGGCGATGACGTCATCGCCGTGCGCAGCGCCCCGCTCGCGCCCCGGCCGTGATCTTCAGTCGCGCCCCCTGATTTACCGCCAGACGCTATGTCCGACGGGTTCAGGGGGGCGTACGTGCGGCCGGGGCGGCGATATTTAAAGGGGAGGTGGCAGGCGGCCATTTTTGTTGCTGGCCGCCTGCCAGCACCTGCCCCCGTTGCTGTCCCCGGCCCCCGTGAAGCCCCCCCACCGTGATGTGCCGGCTGCGCTCCAAGAGCCCGGCACTTCTCTTGAGTGCCGGGCTCTTTTGCCGGCACTCCCGATCCCTGGGGGCCCAGCTGGGCCCCGGTTCGCGCTGCGCAAGGCCCCTCCCCTTTAAGAAGGGGAGGAAGGCCTGCAATACCGCGGCGCGACGTGCCGCAGCGCGTGGCGCTGCGGCACGTAGCGCCAGGATATTCACTCGCAGCGCCCCAAGAGGGATGCGGGGTGCTTCCAGTTGCGCCCCGCTTCCCTCTTGGGGCGCAACCACTGAAGTTCCGGCGCGGGGCCGCTAATTTTTTCGGGGCGCTAAAAGTCGCGCCCCGGCGAGGTTAGCGCCCCAAATGGGGCGCGACTCAATTTTTACCCCTATGACCTTGTCTCCCCTATCGAAACCCTTTCATACTCTTGAAGACCTCTATCAGGTCACCCTCAGTCTTCTCTTTTCTAGAGAAAAGAGCCCCAGCCTGGTCAATCTTTCCTGATAGGTATAACCTCTCAATTTTGGCAGCATTCTAGTAAATCTTTTTTGCACCTTCTGGAGTGCCTCTATGTCCTTTTTATAATGGTTGAAGAGGTGTATTTTTACTCGGCTTTTAAAGGTGGGGAGGGAGATAGAGAAATGGAGGGGTTTGGGATGGCAGTTCCAACCAATGTTCCTGCTAAGCTGCACGGCCACACAACGGTCTGGAGGTCCCGCGCAGGCCGCTCAACGGCTTTTAAATGGAAACATTTGACTGGGCCACACTGCCCATTAAAGGGGCCGCGCACCCCAAAAAAAAATTAGCAGGAACATTGGTTCCACCTTTCGATTCCCTCTATTCAAAGGATGGAACAATGGCAAGCAAACTCCCAAAAGTCTTTTGGCGGTTTATCGAACCGAAGGCCTACATTTCCACGGGGATAAATGGAGGTTGTGTTTCCCTGGTAGTGCATCGCCTCACGTTGCGGCCCAGTAATGATGCATCGGAAATCGGTGCATATGTGTATATAGATATTGGAGATTGTTAGCCAGCACCACAGTGTGGGCATCACATTGAGTAAAGACAATACTGTTGGGTTTGTAAGAGTAAAGTAAATCTTTAAAAAAAAAGAAATTGGGAAAAAACTCGTCCTTTATTTCAGAGATTTATGGACGAAACTATATTGAAGCAAAGTTACTCGGCCTGAGATAAACCCACCCACCACCATCTGTATATAATTGGAGACAACTGTTTTAGACCAGCTGTGTAAGTGTTCACTGGCTAATAATGGGGCCAATGTAGACATGTCATGTTGACGAATGATAATTGTGTGACAAGGAAAAAGGGTTCGAAACAGGTACTGATTTTTTTTTTAAAAAGAAACTTGCCTAAATTATTAAAAGAAAAAAAACTTTGAAAAGCGGTATTATCTCATTTGCTAAATCCTCCATGTAAAAATAAACGGAATCACTCATGTGTCAGCGACTTCCTTCCGACCCCAGTAAACCATGAATCCATGTCGCAGTTTGGGATGTACATAATTGCACATGCGCCATAAATCACCGAGCAAACAGTGTGATTATGCCCTGCAGAAAAATGGGCTGGTGTGTTTGAGATTCTTCATTACGCAGTTTAGAAAAATCTGATATAAAGCAGTGAGGGGAGGATAATCACAACCTTAAATTAGTATAATGATTGTTTACTTTCCAAATAAAAAAAAAACCCCAGTGTGGACAAACTGACAAATTCCTCGGCAAGTTGTACGCAGATGTAAAAATGTTGGATATTCCAGCTAACGATAACAAATAGTTTAAACAATTGAATTCTACCACTGTCCGTGTCACAGCTGCTAGTGACTAAATGTGATTAATATGAGTAAAAGTTGCCAGTGTTTTTATCCCTCTGCTTACAGAGTGTAAACTTCCCATTAATCACGGCTTGCTCTAATGGAGTGGCCAGCGAACAGCTCCTTTATCGCCTGAGCTAAGTGATTTGTGACATTTTCCTTTTATTAAATGGCTTTATATTTTTTGGGGGGTTGAGAATTAATCGTGTGTTTCTCGGCTAGGGTAGAATGTCACGCTCGGGTTCTCTTACATGACAGAGAGGGGCGACAGCTCTTTCACACTGGCTCATCGGGGACATATTTTTAAGGCGCCAGAGCTTATGGCTGTGAAAGCCCTTGTGCTGCGGTTTTCAGTGGTTTGTAACCCAGATGTTTCTTTACATGTCAAAAATGTTAAGTTTGTGAAGCTGCCTGCAAAGAAAACATGCCAGTTGTAAATAGCTTGAGCAACTTCCAAATATAAAATGGTGCTTTGATGCTAAGGTCAGAAGATGCAATCTTTAATCAATGCATTAAGTAACTCATGGGACCCGTTGATAGTATCGTTTGAAATAAAGCGAATAGTGTCGCAGATGATTCTAATAAGGAATGGCTCGACTTCTGGAGTTCACAGCCCTGTTCTGTCCTGCCCTGCCTGGTTTTTGTTTTCAGCCCCATTCTGCCCCAACTCGTTTAGCTCCTGCTTTTCAGCCCCACTTTCTTTCTTCCTCTGAATGGCCAAGCTCTCAGCTGCACTTTGTCCAGGCTCTTCAGTTAAGTTTTGGCTTCTCAGATCCGTTCTGACCAGGCTGTTGAATGTATCTTGGCCTCTTAGCCCTGCTCTGCCCAAGCTCTTGAACGAATTCTTGACATCATCACTCTAGCCGAGCTGTTGGATGAACCTCCAGGCACTCGGCTCTATTCTGTCCTGACTTTGGTTTTGAATAGATCTCCTGGTCTTCAGATCCATTGTGCTCTGGCTCTTTAATGAATCTCCCAGCTCTCAATTATCCTCTTCCCTAGCTGTTGAGTTCATCTCCCAGGCACAAAAGTATCACCCAGCCCTGCTCAGTTCTGTCTCTCCAAACCATCTCCCAGTTCACCAAAAATTGCTCTGTCATTCATATTCTTTCTCCGAATGGATTCCTTTTCATTCTTCTCTACGCTCTTTCACCTCTCCTACTTCCCATCTTTGCCATTGCCCCTATTCTCTCCAGATTGATTGCTGAGCTCACATGATGATAACCAGACACGATGTATAAACCTGCCAGAGAAGTTTCTTTATTTTTGAAGAACATTTTTCTCGCAGAATGGGCCTTTTGTTTAAGTTTGCAGCCCTCCCGGTAGCACTAATCAGCAAATGAATTCCAAATGGTACGACTTGTTCATTTTATACTTGGTCAGAAATTTTTAATTTAAACAACTTTCCCACCGCTATTTAACATTGGGACCAGTTAGACTATACAGGTGCTGCTGTCTTTTTTTTTGGTGTAAGCCCCTTTCGGTTGTTCGCTTCCCTTTTTTTTCTTGGTCTTCTTGACCATGTGCCAGCTGTGGTCATAAGTTTGGGAAAGGAATAGACTTCCCGGTGTCCTCCGAGGCTGATATAATCTGGCCACTAGCACGTGCAAGAGCGGGGCTTTGGTGACGACTCTGATTTTCTTCCTCCAACATGGCAGGAAAGTGCCTGACCTCCACTTAATATATCCCTATAGCAAACCAACTGAAAGAAAGCAAGAACTTGCATTTCTACAGCGCCTTTCACGAGCTCGGGACATCCCAAAGCACTTTACAGACACTTTTGAAGTGTAGTCACTGTTTTAATGTACTGAGATCCAGAACTCAGCCATGTGGGGAACATGCGATGGCATTTTGTGGTTGCAATCATTATAAACAGTTGTTAAGTAATCAGAACTCCTCAGAAGCACATTTGCGCAATCCTCCAATTTCTAGATTTTCACTGTGTTTTTCCTGCCTTTTTCTGAGGCAGTTAAATTATACTAAAAGAATTGGAGCGTTTCACATCCAAAAGCTTTCACAGAAACCAAATTCCCAAGGGTTTCATGTAAACGATATCCCACTGCGTGTGGCTGATTGACTGAGACAAATATGATGATTTATAAAAGTGTAAAGAGTTAAAAGTAGATTAGAGCTACAGTGATTAAAGATAACTAGGAAAGAACAGCTGATCCTATTGGGACCAGACTGATTACACTGTTGCAATATCTTCCTCCTTGTGCAATGTTATCCAAATGCGTTCAGTACTGTCGATGGCAAGAAGGTTCTCATTCGTGCCTGTGAAGGGATGACGCTACTGTATGTTGGAAGGCGGGGCAGGAGGCAGATTTTCTTGGCAAGTGGGACTTTTCTCTTCAACTTTGTGTCAGCCAGTGGCTCAGTGGGTAGCACCCTCGCCTCTGAGTCAGAAGGTTTTGGTTCAAGTCCCACTCCGGGGACTTGAGCACATAAAGCTAGGCTGACACTCCAGTGCAGTGCTGAGGGAGTGCTGCACTGTCGGAGGTGCCGTCTTTCGGATGAGACGTTAAACCGATGCCCCGTCTGCTCTCTCAGGTGGACGTAAGAGATCCCGTGGCGCTATTTCGAAGAAGAGCAGGTACCCTCGGTGTCCTGGCTAATATTTATCCCTCAATCAACATCACCAAAACTGGTCATTATCAAATTGCGCAAATTGGCTGCCGTGTATCCAGCATTACAATAGTGACTACACTCCAAAAGTACTTAATTGGCTCTAAAGCACTTTGAGACGTCCGGTGGTTGTGAAAGGTGCTATCTAAATGCAAGTCTTTCTTTCTTTCATCTAACTTCATCCCAGATTGTTATCTGAACTTTAAAGGGAGGTAATGAATGCTAAACGGGAACGATATGCACCTTTAGTTATAACCATTGGATTAGTGAACAACAATAACAACTTGCATTTAGATAGAGTTCTTAACGTAGTAAATCGTCCCAAGGCGCTTCACAGGAGCGTTATCAAAAGAAAATGTGACACCGAGCCACATGAGATATTAGGACAGGTGACCAAAAGCTTGGTCAAAGAAGTAGGTTTTAAGGAGCGCCTTAAAGGAGGAAAGAGAGATAGAGGGGCGGAGAGGTTTAGGGAGGGAATTCCAGAGTTTAGGGCTGAGGCAGCTGAAGGCACGGCCGCCAATGGTGGAGCGATTAAAATTGGGGATGCTCAAGAGGCCAGAATTGGTGGAGCGCAGCGATCTCGGAGGTTACAGAGATAGGGAGGGGCGAGACAATGAGGGATTTGAAAACAAGGATGAGAATTTTAAAATTGAGGCGTTGTCGGACCGGGAGCCAATGTAGGTCAGCGAACACGGGGGTGATGGGTGAATGGGACTTGCTGCAAGTTAGGATACGGGCAGCAGAGTTTTGGATGAGTTCAAGTTTATGGAGGGTGGAAGATGGGAGGCCAGCCAGGAGAGCGTTGGAATAGTCAAGTCTAGTGATGTGTTGCAGTGGGCCACAAATGATCTTAAGCAGCAAGAAAAATGAAAAAACAACGCTGAGAGATTGAAAATGGAAACAGAAACGTATTGACGTTCGTTGCAAGCTGGTTAGTTGGCTTGTTCATAACCTCGCCAAGGCCTTTTTAACTCCTACCTTCCCACTGTCCAGATCCCCAAACACCCTTCCAGGTGAAACAGCGATTTACTTGTACTTCTTGCAATTTAGCATACTGTATTCGCTGCTCACGATGTGGTCTCCTCTACATTGGGAAGACCAAACGCAGATTGGGTGACCGCTTTGCAGAACACCTCCGTTCACTCCGTAAGGGGGACCCCGAGCTTCCTGTCGCTTGTCACTTTAATTCTCCCCTCCACTCCCACTCTGACCTCTCTGTCCTCAGCCTCTTACACTGTTCCAATGAAGCTCAACGTAAGCTCGAGGAACAGCACCTCTTCTTTCGATTAGGCACTTTACAGCCTTCTGGACTCAACATTGAGTTCAACAATTTGAGACTATAACCCCCCCCATTTTTTCAGGCGGCAGCTGTTGATGATTCTGCCATCCCCATTTGCAACATTTAATCTCTCCTGTCTTCAATCCTAGCACAGACCGTCCCTTAAGTTCCTTCCTCCCCTCCACCCGCCCCTTTCCCTGCCTCTGCACCTGCTTAAAACCTGTTACATCTCCAACTTTTTCCAGTTCTGACGAAGGGTCACAGACCTGAAACGTTAACTCTGTTTCTCTCTCCACGGATGCTGCCTGGCCTGCTGAGTGTTTCCTGCATTATCTGTTGTTACTGCAAAGTAACCTCCCTGACTTGTTTGCCAGTTTTCCAGCCTTACAGAGAAACTTGGCTGCTCAAGAAGACAAAGGAATCAATGAATGAAATGACAGACCTTGGAATGGCCATTGGCTTCAGTCTTGAGGCCAGCATTTAAATGTACGTGTCTCACTTGGCTGATCTTTGTCCACGCTTGAGCAGGAATTTTGGTGGAGTAAGTGAGAGATTCCACATTAGGAACGGAGAGATGGAACGGTGTCAGAGGATTGTCTCTGCTTGGATTCCACTTCTTGCTGAATGGCTATGGGGCAAAATTGATAGTGGCCAAGGAGAAGCCAGACCTTCTCACCACAGCGGAAAGGAAAGGCAAAGGTGAAGGCCCACAGGAGGGAAAGAAGGAAAGAAAGACTTGCATTTATATAGCGCCTTTCACGACCACCGGACATCCCAAAGCGCTTTACAGCCGCTGAAGTACTTTTTGAGGTGTAGTCACTGTTGCAATGTAGGAGACGCGGCAGCCAATTTGCGCACAGCAAGCTCCCACACACAGCAATGTGATAATGACCAGATAATCTGTTTTAGTGATGTTGATTGAGGGATAAATATTGGCTAGGACACCGGGTATAACTCCCCTGCTCCTCTTCGAAATAGTGCCATGTAATCTTTTACGTCCACCTGAGAGAGCAGACGTGGCCTCGGTTTTAGCACCTCATCCGAAAGATGGAACCTCCGACAGTGCAGCGCTCCCTCAACACTGCACTGAAGTGTCAGCCTAGATTTTTGTGCTCAAGTCTCTGGAGTGGGACTTGAACCCACAACCTTCTGACTCAGAAGCAAGAGTGCCACCAACTGAGCTATGGCGGACAAAAACAGTACCCCTCGAGTCATAGAATGGTTACAGCACAGAAGGAGGCCATTCGGCCCGTCGAGCCCGTGACAGCTCTCTGCAAGAGCACGTCAGCTAGTCCCACTCCCCCGCCCTTTCCCCGTAGCCCTGCAAATTTTTTTCATTCAGATACTTATCCAATTCCCTTTTGAAAGCCACGATTGAATCTGCCTCCACCACCCTTTCGGACAGTGCATTCCAGATCCTAACCACTCGCTGCGTAAAAAAGTTTTTCCTCATGTCGTCTTTGGTTCTTAAATCTATGTCCTTTGGTTCTCGACCCTTTCGCCAATGGGAACAGTTTCTCTCTACCTACTCTGTCTAGACCCCTCATGATTTTGAACACCTCTATCAAATCTCCTCTCAACCTTCTCTGCTCTAAGGAGAACAACCCCAGCTTCTCCAGTCTATCCACATAACTGAAGTCGCTCATCCCTGGAACCATTCTTGTAAATCTTTTTTGCACCCTCTCTAAGGCCTTCACATACTTCCTAAAGTGTGGTGCCCAGAATTAGACACAATACTCCAGTTGAGGCCAAACAGTGTTTTATAAAGGTTCATCATAACTTCCTTGTTTTTGTACTCTATGCCTCTATTTATGAAATTGAGAGGTCGCACAACACCAGGTTATAGTCCAACAGTTTTATTTGAAATCACAAGCTTTCGGAGCTATCGATTGCTCCTTCCTCAGGTGAAGTAAATTAGATACAGAATCGCCAAAGCATATATAGATAGAGAACAAAGCATGTGTACCGTACAATTGCAGACCACTAAATTAAATCATCCTGACTATCTGCCGAGGTGTGATAAAGTTAATTAAGTCAGCCAGGAAGGTACCACATCAAAGACATAGCAAGATACAACTGAGACAATGAGGTGTAGTCGCAGGGGTTCTAACGTGTCAAAAGCTAAGCCCAGGATCCCGTATACTTTTTTAACCACTTTCTCAATCTGCCCTGCCACCTTCAACGATTTGTACACATATACCCACAGGTCTCTCTGTTCATGCACCCCCTTTAGAATTGTACCCTTTAGTTTATATTGCCTCTCCTTGTTCTTCCTACCAAAATGTATCACTTCGCACTTTTCTGCATTAAATTTCATCTGCCATGTGTCCGCCCATTCCACCAGCCTGTCTTTGTGCTCTTGAAGTCTATCACTATCCTCCTCACTGTTCACTATACTTCCAAGTTTTGTGTCATCTGCAAATTTTGTGCCCTGTACACCCAAGTCCAAGTCATTGATATATATCAAGAAAAGCAGTGGTCCTAGCACCGACCCCTGGGGAACACCACTGTGTACCTTCCTCCAGTCCGATAAACAACCATTCACCACTACTCTCTGTTTCCTGTCACTTAGCCAATTTCGTATCCATGCTGCCACTGTCCCTTTTATTCCATGGGCTTCAACTTTGCTGGCAAGCTTATTATGTGGCACTTTATCAAACGCCTTTTGGAAGTCCATGTACACCACGTCAACCGCATTGCCCTCATCAACCCTCTCTGTTGCCTCATCAAAAAACTCAATCAAGTTAGTTAAACACGATTTGTCTTTAACAAATCCGTGCTGGCTTTCCTTAATTAATCCACACTTGTCCAAGTGACTGTTAATTTTGTCCCGGATTATCGTTTCTAAAAGCTTCCCCACTACCGAGGTTAAACTGACTGGCCTGTCGTTGCTGGGTTTATCCTTACACCATTTTTTGAACAAGGGTGTAACATTTGCAAGATACTGATATTTATGATAAATGGATAGCTAACGAGTAGATCAGCAATTCTACTGCCATTATTAAGGTCTCTATAATGAATCCTTGGGAAGATTTTTTGCTGTTCACACAAACTCATTATAAACAAATCTTACGGGATTTTGTTAAAACACATAATGCAACTCGGAGGATTCTCCTTTGTTCTTGTGACACTATAAATTAAATTGTTGCTCAGGATTTTGGACACTTCTTACTGAATTTACTGGCTAAGCACACTTTGAGCATTGTTGCTGATTATAGTATTTTTTGTGAAATATCTGACCAATGTCTGTGATTTCAAACTGTTTCTATTTATTTATATTTTCTATTGATTTGGAATTGATTTTTTGCTTTTCATACGGCTGTTTATATATTGATCACAAGAGTTAACGCATATTATCCTGGGATTGGTGATGTGTGTGTGCGTGTAGGTGATTTCAAAAACTAATCTGGAAATCAGGCCCAATCCCAGCAAGATTCACACATTCGAGATGGAGTCATCACCTGCATCCCCGAGATGCTTCCTTGGATTCTCACTGTATTGAAATCAAGAAGTTTAGGGAGGGAATCCCAGAGCTTAGGGCCTAGTCGGCTGAAGGCACGGCCGCCAATGGTGGAGCGATGCAAATCAGGGATGCGCAAGAGGCCAAAATTGGAGGAGCGCAGAGATCTTGGAGGGTTGGAGGGCTGGAGGAGGTTACAGGAGAGGGATCACTCCAGGTCATTCTTTCCTAAAATCTCATAATGGTAGAGCTCCTTCCTTCCCTTCCTCCAACAATCTACAAGCATCTTAAACCTCAGCGTGCCATCGCCTGATTTAGCTTGCTTTCACTCCCACCCTCCCTTTTTTAACCTGGGTGGTAGTGTGCACTGTGGCCCTTTGCCCGTCACCTACTTTTCCTCAATTAATAAAAAAAATCTAGTCAGCTGGGTGGAATCAAATGCATGAAATTTATAGAGGCTGCGCCAACATACTATTTTGGTAACTGAGTAGTGTATTGATTAATGAATGTTAACATTTGATTCATTGGCTTAATAAACCATCATAAAAATAGGGCAACTTTCAGTTTAAATGTGCTCTTTGCATATGTCACCTGGTTGTTTAGCAGTTCATTCAGAACATTTATTTTTAGCCAAATGATGTAAGTTCTCGATTTATTAAACTGAAACCCCAAATGCTTGCTTTGTAGTCACATCACCAGTGTGACAGTTCATCAACCAAGTGACCAGTTCTCAATAAAGGGATGATTGCATGGCTGATTCAATGTGTGCTCTGTACTACGCTTTGGTTTTTGGGGGCTTAAACTTAAAAGCAACTGATGAGCAGATGTACTGGTGTCACTGTCCCAACGTTGCTCGTGCTTCTGTTTACAAATGTGGTGAATAAAAGACATTATCAAGCTCCTTTTAAAGAGCAAGTCCTTTGATGTGCAGGACCTTGATGGCTTTTACCATGTTATTCAACCAAAACTGGAGGTCCTCCAGTGGCTCATTGAGTTTATCCAGCAAGTAGCTGAGCCACACAAACCAGGAAATTCAGAGGCTCAATGCCTGCCCCCTTGTTGTAGGAAGAGACTCCTTCTTCTACCTCCTGCCTTTGAATAGAATGCTGGCTAATGTATTTAAGCTTGCTAATGAAGAATAGCTGAAGTACTTGAGAGCACCTGTTGCCTCTGGATGCCTACAGGAGAGTGTCTGTAGATGCTGAGAGGCTGTTTCCCCTGGCTGGAGAGTCTAGAACTAGTGGGCATAGTCTCAGGATAAGGGGTCGGCCATTTAAGACTGAGATGAGGAGGAATTTCTTCACTAAGAGGGCTGTAAATCTTTAGAATTCTCTACCCCAAAGGGCTGTGGATGCTGAGTCGTTGAGTATATTCAAGGCTGAGGTCGATAGATCTTTGGACTCTAGGGGTACCAAGGGATATGGGGATCGGGCAGGAAAGTGGAGTTGAGGTCAAAGATCAGCCATGATCTTATTGAATGGCAGAGCAGGCTTGAGGGGCCGAATGGCCTGCTCCTGCTCCTATTTCTTATGTAGATGCCTACAGGAGAATGTCTGGTGCCCGGTTCCTGTGGATGCCTACAGGCAGGTGTATGGTGCACATAGATGCCTACAGGAGAGAAAAAGAAAGAAAGAAATCTCTACCTTCCCCCGCTCCAATCTGAATGATCATACTCGGGAAGGCTGGCCCGTTCAGCACATGGACCTCTGGTGTTGGTGTCATTACTGCTACTCTTTGGCTGACGGGACAGAAGATCAGCACGAGCAACATAAGGAATGAGTCCTCACTCGTGCAACTTGGCAAAGTCTAACAAATTGTCCCCTCTCAGGGCTCCCAGGTGCTCGCTGAAACTTAAAAAAAAACCACACAGGTGACTTAATTTCACGTGAAGAAATTGAAGTATCTGTTGCAGCTCTTTGAAACTAGCAACACAGCAGGTTTTTAAATTTAAAAAATCTGAAAAAGACGAAGACCACTCACTGGACTGAAAGTATGGGCCCGATCGCAGTAGCTGGTTTGCCCTCATTTCATAGCCACAAAATGTCAGAGTAATTTTTAGATCTGACTCAATTGAGGTTAATTCGGTCACTTTCATCCTCTGCAGTGCCTTTAACAGAAGAATGCTTTTTTATTTTGTCTAAGTCGATGTCAGTGCCTGTCACATTGACTCGTGCGCAAATTGTGACCTTTTTGTATTTCCTCTGTTGCTTTTTAAAAAAAAAAATTGAGTAATTGTGATGTCGCAAGGCTGTAGCTTCACTCAGGTGAGCGAGTGGTGTCTTGAGTGGCATGTTGAAGGCAGTGCGTGAACCTGGATTGTCTTTTGCTATCATTGGGCGGAAAAGGTGGGAAATTCGGGTGGCAAGACCTACTGCCACATTCCTGCTCCAACCTGAATTTTCTCTCTCCCCCCCCTGCCCCCCCTCATCCCAGCCGGGAAGGTTGCTAGCCTCCTCTTCCCCACACACTGCAAGTAAATGTTGGCCTTGGCCCAGTCGAAGGCCGAAATAATAATCGCTCCTCAGTATTTGGGGCTCTTCTGTCCAGCTGTGGCTCAGTGGGTAGCACACTCGCCTCTGACTCAGAAGGTTGTGGGTTCAAGTCCCACCCCAGGGACTTGAGCACATAAAGCTAGGCTGACACTCCAGTGCAGTGCTGAGGGAGTGCTGCACTGTCGGAGGTGCCGTCTTTCGGTTGAGACGTTAAACCGAGGCCCCGTCTGCTCTCTCAGGTGGACGTAAAAGATCCCACGGCCTGAGTGTCCTGGGCCAATATTTATCCCTCAACCAACATAACAAAAACAGATTATCTGGTCATTATCACATTGCTGTTTGTGGGAGCTTGCTGTGTGAAAATTGACTGCCGCATTTTCCCACATTACAACAGTGACTCCGCTTCAAAAGTACTTCATTGGCTGTAAAGCGCTTTGAGACGTCCGGTGGTCGTGAAAGGCACTATATAAATGCAAGTCTTTCTTTCGTTCTTTAAATGGTCTTCACCTCTTTAAGCGCTGCAACGGTGGTGACACTGCAGCGCTGCCGACATTTTAGTGCCCTTGTGGGCGGACAGACTCCCTCTTACCTGGCGGGATTCTGCCAAGAGCCTCTCCTGCATACCTAATGGACTCCCCAACCCAGTGTGGGGGCATCAGGTAGACATCCTGCCCTGCCCCATCTGGGGCGGCTTGGGCAGATTCCAACCCATGCAATTTGGTCTGAATTGAGCATTTTACAGACATTACCACACAACAGATGCTGCAGTTGTGACAAAACGTCTGAGTCGCTTCTGACATAAAAGCAGAATAATGTGCAAGTGCCCAGCAGGTATCTGGGAAAAAAAAAAGACAGGTTGCCTTTTTGGGTGGGCCCATTTGTCAGCCGTGGCTCAGTGGGCAGCACTCTCGCCTCTGAGTCAGAAGGTTGTGGGTTCAAGTCCCACTCCAGAGACTTGAGCACAAAAATCTAGGCTGACACTCCAGTGCAGTGCTGAGGGAGCGCTGCACTGTCAGAGGTGCCGTCTTTCGGATAAGACATTAAACCGAGGCCCCGTCTGCTCTCTCAGGTGGACGTAAAAGATCCCATGGCACAATTTCGAAGAAGAGCAGGGGAGTTATCCCCGGTGTCCTGGGGTCAATATTTATCCCTCAATCAACATCACTAAAACAGATTATCTGGTCATTATCGCATTGCTGTTTGTGGGAGCTTGCTGTGTGCAAATTGGCTGCTGCTTTTCCTACATTATAACAGTGACTACACTCCAAAAGAAAAGTGCTTCATTGGCTGTAAAGTGCTTTGGGACGTCCTGAGGTCGTGAAAGATGCTATATAAATGCAAGTCTTTCTTTTCATTCCCAACTCTTGGAAGGATTGCGTTGTGGCTCAACTGTAAACAGCAAATTGGACGAACTAGAGAATGGGTTTTTAACCAGGGAGCCACAGCCCTTGGAAAGACTACGGCGGGGGTGGGGGGTCATCAAAGTGCAACTGTATTTGTGCACAGCCTGAAATGGCTTAACCTGGCAGTCGAGAGCTGGGTAGTTTTCGGTAAACTCAAATTGGTGTGAGACGGCCTCCTGGAGGAGGTATTGGTGTACTTGGGAATCAGAGCAGGGTCTAATTTCTGACTTAACACTTCTAGGGTTGCCAATTCTGGTTGGACGTATTCCTGGAGGCTTCATCACGTGACCTCCCACCTCCAACCACCCCACCCGGTGAAACAACCGTTTTTCTCCCATCTCCCATATTTTTATAACTAACAAAAATTGGTCAAAGAAAATGGGGAAAAACACCACAGTTACTGAATGCTCCTCTGATCTTTCTCTTGGGTTGCTCACAGCAGTGTCCATCAGATTAACCTTTAATTCCTGGCGACTCCTGGACAATCCTGGAGGGTTGGCAACTCTAGTCACTTAGTGTTAAAGTTCACCCAAAACCATTTTGCATTGAATCAAAAGTGGCAGTATAAATGCACCCCTACACATCAAAGGGGTGGTTCTGTGCTCTCATGCTCTCAGTGGGGAGCAATGCTCAAACAAAGCAGACATCAGAGACTATAGAAAGGGCATTTTATGTAACTTCTTTATTAATGAAGAAGCAATTAACAATGCAGAAACCTTTACAGTAACAGTTTTAAAAATATTTATATGAGGGCACTCCTGGCCGGCCTCCCACGTTCTACCCTACATAAACTTGAGGTCATCCAAAACGCGGCTGCCGCATCCTAACTCGCACCAAGTCCCGTTCACCCATCACCCCTGTGCTCACTGACCTACATTGGCTCCCGGTTAAGCAGCGCCTCTGATTTCAAAATTCTCATCCTTGTTTTCCAATCCCTCCATGGCCTCGCCCCTCCCTATCTCTGTCATCTCCTCCAGCCCCACAACCCCCCGAGATACCTGCGCTCCTCTAATTCTGCCCTCTTGAGCATCCCTGATTATAATCGCTCCACCATTGGTGGCCGTGCCTTCTGTTGCCTAGGCCCTAAGCTCTGGAATTCCCTGTCTAAACCTCTCTGCCTCTCCGCCTCTCTTTCCTCCTTTAAGACGCTCCTTAAAACCTACCTCTTTGACCAAGCATTTGGTCACCTGCCCTAATTTCTCCTTATGTGACTCGGTGTCAAATTTTTTTGTCTTATAATACTCCGTGAAGCGCCTTGGGACGTTTTACTATGTTAAAGGCGCTATATAAATACAAGTTGTTGTTGAGTGATCAATTATTGAGGGGACCACGTACAAATTCAAGGTTGTGGCGCATTATAGAATGGTATGATGGTGGCGGGGGGGGGGGGGAACGGCGAAAAGAGGGGGTCGTTAATGTACATTAGGCCCAACCACACTGTAGGCCCAATTCTCTGATCCATGCTCCGCAGGATCGCACGATTAGAGACTCGCCTCTTGACAATCCAATCAAATAAACTGGACTTTTGGTTCTGTTTGTTGGGCAAGTTTGTTTAGGTTTGCATAGCCAGTCAAGTAACTAGATGTTTCGTCAGCAAATTTAACCGCTGCCCTACCACAAAGAATAAGCGCCTTGGGACGTTTTGCTACGTCAAAGGCGCTATGTAAATGCAAGCTGCTGCCGCAGTAGTTATCTCATCAGAACACATTCTACCCGCCCAAGTCACTGACCAACGTCATCGAGCGCCAGCGCTCCTCTTTTTGATGCAACTCATTATTATTGTCAAAGATGGACCGGCGCACGTCAAACATGTGACCACGTCGGCTTTTAGAGGGCCAGTGTATTGCCAGAAGAAAAATGGCCTCTGGAGCTGTTTTCAGCCAATCAAAAGCCCAGAATTTTGGGCTGAACCTCCAAAATGGATGGTGGGGTCCAGGAAGCAGAGAAAAACCTGCAAGTAAAAATGTTTCAAGCTTATTTTTTTCTTTCAAAACAAGGAATCTTCATAATAGATAGAATTGATTCGATTGGCGGAAGTTAATATAAAAATTGGGGAAGGAAAGGGCAAGGAAAATAGGGCAAGCAGAAGTAAAGCATCGAATATTTGCATTTGAAATTGTTCAGTGCTTTTTTGTATCATAGGGTTAATATTACAGTAATTAAGCCACGTGATATATCCCTGTAATATTAGTGTTTGTTTCAGCTGAAAAGTAAAAAAAAAACAGTTAGCTCAGCAAGCCTAAAATGTCTCAGGACATGCTGACTGTCTAAGGGTTAACATACATTAACCCCCATTATAACATTCTGTGATTTTTCACAACCTTTGATTTATTTATGAATCCCTCATTAATAGTTCACCCATATAAAGCACTCTCACTGTAATGGTCTTTGATATACCAAGCATTGTTAATTGCTCCCTCATTAATAAAAAAGCTATATAAAATGCCCTCTCTGATGCAGCATTTATGGCTGTTTTATTAAGAAACCATTATAAAATCAACTTTGTACACGGTTCTGGTATGGGTCCAGAAGGCTCAGTTATCGAAAGGGCCTGCTGTATCTACAAGTCTTTCAGTCAAATAAGTTAGCCGATGGCCTGGTTCCCCGCAGGGTTGCTACGATTGGGCTTGGCGCACCTGAGCAAAAGAAGGGGACAATCAGCCCGGGGTTTCCTTTCCTGAACGTAATGCAGTGGCCACTCCCTGTTCAGGTCCACACATGGGTGAGGCGTCATACGGCTAGTACACCTGTGGAACAAAACCCCCAGCCAGAGTCACTACCTTCAGGAGAGGTCGGGAGTAAGGCAAATAAAAATGGGGGAAGACGAGCATCTTAACACAAACAAAGCTTTATTCATTGCATAACAAATAATAACCAGATACAAACAAAACACATATTGGTTAAATATTACTTGAACCATTGTGTTGGTGGGGGTGGGAGTTATTATTTGACACCTAAAATGGCTGCTTGGCTTAGTTTTTATCCCTTAAGTGTCAGATTAGCTCACTTGGTACCACTCTTGCCTCCAAGCAAGAATGCTGTGGGTTCAATTCTCAATACAGACTTGAGCACATAATCTAGGCTGACACTTCAGTGCAGTACTGAGCGGCATTGTCCGAGGTGCCGTCTTTCAGTTGAGACATTAAACTGAGGCTCGCTATTTGAAGAAGGGCAAGGAGTTCTCCCGGTGTCACGTCCAACATTCTTCCCCTAATCACCACCACCCAAAATAGATTATCTGGTCATTCATTCGTTTGCCGTTAGTGGGATCCTGCTGTGCTAAATTGGCTGCTATGTTTGACTGCACTTCAAGAATAATTATTGGCTGTAAAGCACTTTGGGATGGCCTGATGACATAACAAGGTGCTATATAAATGCAAGTTCTTTCTTTAGTTATAAGTTTTAGTTAATGGCGGTTAAATGTGCAGTAAGTCTGTTTGCAATACTGCTCTGGTAAAATGGTAGCTTCATAATCGTGTTTAGGTTACAATTATTCTCATTTGCTTTCATTTCTATAATTACATTTGGCTTAGTGCAGTGATCTTCATCTGACGTGTTGTAATGAAAACTATTTCTTTTCACTGCACCTCCTTGTTCCTGCAACACGACCACCATTTTCCTTTTCGCGTGCAACCCTAGCAGAATTGTAAAAATGCATCAGAAGCCACAAACCTCACACACTTTCAACTTGCAGAGCACATTCTTACTTTTTTCAAAAGCCTTCAACCTTTGAGAACAGATTTTTTTTTTCAGCATTTTTCCATCCTCGGACACCAGTGATTATGGATTAAATCGCGGTCTGAAGGGCACGGTGCAATGGCTCGGCTCATTGTGTCACAGAGTGGCAAGTCTTCTGTCCACCAGGGTGATTACATGCTTATTTTAGTACGTTACCAGAGTTGAAATTGCATTTGGCACTGTTCTTCTACAAATGCTGAAACGGATTTGTACCAGGATCCTCTCTGCACTATTTTAATACATGGGTTATTTTAAATGAGTTGGTACTTGCGTTAAAATAGCCCAGAGAGGAATTTAGTATGAGCCTGTTAAGCATTTGTATAAGAACAGCACAGATGGTAATTTCTAGCCTCAGGGTTAATATACAATAGTAATAAAGCTGCCCTTGACATTTGAGTAGCTTTATTACTGTAATAATGTTTGTTCAGTGTTGCAATGCCTTAGCTGAGAATGTACCAAATTGCTCGGCCCAAAGACAGGAATTTCTCTGGCTCTGCAGGTGGTTTTTAGCTGTATATTTCTCGTATTCCTGTGGAACTTATTTGATGCTGTGGATTTTAAGGCAGAATGAGAGAAGACTAGCGAAGCTTTGATAGTGGCAATGAGTTTCTGCCAAAGATGTCCAAGATGGTGAATTGGCCATCTCTCCCCTGTCGTCTGCAGGAAGTTGACAAGCGGGAGTGAAGTACTTCCTCCAAAGAGAAGGTGGGAGAGCCAACCTGGGCTGTTGTTGGACATGTCTTCAAGGATGTCACAGAGCAACATCTTGGCATATTGCAGCTGGGAAATGAGGGGTTGGTGGGAAGGGAGAGAGAAGTAAAGAAGATAAATGTAGGGAATGGTATTGTGATGACTCGAGAATTTGTGAACTTGTCCCCATAAGGAGGAAAAATCAAGCAGATAATTACCAACTGATTTTGTAAAGGGCTGTGCACACTTCTCTTCCCTACCCTTAACGAGCTTATGGTTTGTACCATCAGGGGACTGAGGGGTAGTAACTTCTACTTATATAAGTTTTTTACATTTAAAAACTCTGCAATTGTCAAAATATATAGGTGCATCCACTTATATTGAGATAGAACATGGCACATAAAGCTGCTCTGATAGCTCAGCTGGTAACTGCACCACCACGTGTGGAACTGAACAATACAAATCAGCAAGATCACAGGTCCAGGTATTCTGGCTGATATTTATCCCTCGACCAACACCTAAAACAGATTACCAGGTCATTTATCTCACTGCTGTTTGTGCGGTGTACAAATTGGCTGCTGCGTTTCCTACATTACAACAGTGACTACACTTCAAAAGTATTTAATTGGCTGTAAAGCGCTTTGGGACGTCCTGAGGTCGTGAAAGGCGCTATATAAATGCAAGTCTCTTCTTTCCTCACTTCCTTCCCTCCCTCCTATCCTTCATTCCTTCCTCCCTCCCTTCCTTCCCTTCCTTCCTTCCTTCCCTCCCTCCTATCCTTCATTCCTTCCTCCCTCCCTTCCTTCCCTTCCCTTCCTTCCTTCCCTTCCTTCCTTCCTTCCCTCCCTCCTTCCTTCCCTCCCTCCCTCCTTCCTTCCCTCCCTCCCTCCATTTCCTCCCTCCCTCCCTTTCCTCCCTCCCTTTCCTTCCTTCCCTCCTTCCTTCCCTTCCCTCCCTAAAGCGGGAGTGAGCGATTAAAAAATCTGTGAGCAAGTTGTCCCAAGCTGTCGTCATTTGCTGACCAATAACCGAGGGGGCACTGTCTGCCTTCCCTCTTAATGGAGAATCACGTGAGGTGTGGGGAGACTTTTAAAAACGGAATGAAAAGAATAAACAAAATTAATCTAACATTAACTTGTGTCGTGTCAGGTTAGGGAGTGATACAAAATATGAATATCACGAAAGTCTTCAAAAGCTCAAATTCCGACAGCAGGTACTCAAAAATTGAGCTGTTGGAGATTTCAGGCGTTCCCCTCCCTGCGCACCTCATTACCTTGGTCCTTTTTTTTTTCTAAGCCCCTGTTACTATCTAAAGCCTGAAGAAGAAGATTACAGGGTTACTCCATGACCTCCTGTCACACAAAATCTCAGCACTCATTAATCCTATCCCCTCACAGCGCGCATCAAAACATCATCTGGAGGCGACTGTCGTACACCAGTCCCAAACGTGCTTCGCTCTCTGCCTCTGTGTCTGTGCTCGCCTGTAGGCAAACTTACCCAGCTCGGTTACAGGATCCTGACCACTGCAGGAAGTGGTCTGAATCCGTTCCAGTCTGCGCCTAGAAACCGAATCGGATTGATCTGAACTGGAAACTCGTGCGGTGAGAGTGTGCGGAAAAAAGGGTTGAATCAGCCTATAAATAACTCTTTTGAGTATTACATTTCCTTTGCAGCTTGCAGCGTACCAATGTATTTTAATGTGAGCCACAACAACTTGCGTTCTTTTTGGGGTATAATGGAACTATGTCAGAGAAGACTGTGATTCAGATAAAAGGGGGTGCAGCCTTCTTACTGCAGAAACAATTTCATTTTCAAAACGGGAGCTTTCAAATATTGTTAAATGGCCGCTCTTTCCTCCCCCACACACAGACTCTGAATTGTATAATCATCTGATTCTGCCATCATAAATTTGATTCCTGAATGCACAGATTTAGTGCACACTTTCCCCCCATGGGATGCTTGTTTAATGTTATTTTATACACAGATTGATGTGATACATTATGTATTTCTTTAGTTCCTCTCTAGGTAGTGTTGGCAGGAAGAGCTCTTCTCCTAGACAGACAGACTTGCATTTCTATAGCGCCTTTTACGACCACCAGACGTCCCAAAGCGCTTTACAGCCAATGAAGTACTTTTTGAAGTGTTGTAATGTAGGGAGAAAAAAACCTTACATTCATTGTTAATATCAAGAAAGATTTGCCTTTATATATCAGCTTATTATGTCTCTCATCGGTGTGATTCCTGAATGCGCAGATGTATTTCACACTGAAATGCCACAAACAGCAATTGGACAATCTACAAAAATTCAAGGGGATAGAGCTTCCACTAGTTTTTTGCCCGGTTTCCAGCACAATCGACCGAACCAATGCAAAAGATCGGGGAATTTTAACCGTAAGTGAATTATGCCCCCAAAAAACTTACGTTAGTGTTTTCTGCGATCTTTTACACTGGTTCAAGATTCAATTGGCCCAAATCAGGCCCCTCCCACAAACTGGCCACGCGCCCGCCCCCCCCAGGTCAAAATTGCGAGATTCCGCCGATAGCGCTGGTTCTGGAAGGCTCTTCAAATTGTGCTCATATTTGTAGGCACGTTATAAACTTTTTTCATCTCAAAAAATATTTAATTTACTAATAAACTGACTAGTGTACGCCAGTGAAATTATTAAATGGTTCGGTATAGGTTTTTTTAAAGTAATTTTCAGTGAATTTAAATCCAGTTTCTCACAGGTAGAGGACTGGACACCTTTATTAAAAAGGCCTATTTTTGCTGATAAATCCATTTTCATCTTAAATACATCAAGGAATATCTTTTAATGGAAAGAAAAAAAAGATACGCTGTCCGATTGTGCTGGTTCATGGAAGATTTTACGTTTGCGAGTATGTAAATGAATTTTTGCGGAAATTTGAACTGTAACCTAACCAGGGCAATTTCAAGCGCATTTTGGGCGCAATTTCCCGTTTGCGCCCCAAACAGAAACGCCACTCAAGGATGTCTAACCTCTTCCTATCAGCCTCCTCCAGTCATCAGTAAAGTGATGGATGACATCGTCAGTTGTTCCATTAAGTGACACCTACTCGTCAAAGTCTGCTCGCTGATGCTCAGGCTGGGTTTCAGCAGATCTACTCCGCTCCAGACCTCATCGCCAACCTTCATCCAGACGTGGACACAAGAGCTAAGTGCCTAGAGGAGAGGTGAGAGTAGCTGCCCTCGACATCTAGGCAGCACTCAAATGGCACCAAAAAGCCCAAGCAGAAACAGAAGTAACTGAGGGTCTGGGGAATACTCTCAGCAGCTGGAGTCATACCTGATGCAGAAGAAGATGATTGTGGTTGTCGAAGGTCAGTCATCAGAGATCTACGACATCACAGTAGGAGTTCTTCAGCCCAACTAACTGCTTCATCAATTTTGTTCCTTCCCTCAGAAGGTCAGGAGTGGGGCTGTTTTTTATGATTCGATAGTGTTCAGCTCCATTCACAAATCCTCTAATAATGAAGCAGTCTATGTCAGCCTACAGCAGGACCTAGCTTGGACACATTTGAGCCACAAAGGTGCCATGTGTTGAGCTCCTCAAACAAGAGAAAGACCAGCCTACTCCCCTTGACCTTCAACAGCAGCACCATTGCCGAGTCCTCCACCATCACATCTTGGGGGAGTCTCCATTGACCAGAAACTGACTGGACTAGTCATATCAACAATGTGGCTGCAGGAACAGGGCAGAGGCTGGGTACTTGGTGACAAGTGGCTCACCTCCTGAGCCTTCAAAGCCTATCTACCATCTACAAGGCTCAAGTCAGGAATGTTCTGTAATACTCACCATTTGCCTGGATGGATGCAGCCACAAAAGCACTAAAGAAGCTTGGCATCATCCAGGACAGAGCAGTTTACTTCATTGCTGCCCCTGGACTCAATATCCAACCTCCACCACTGGTGCTCTTTGGCCACAATATATACAATGTACAGGATGCACTGCAGCAACTCGCCTCCAGATTTACTGCGAAAACACCTCTCTCCCCTTCAACCTCTACCATGGAGAAGGACGAGCAACAATGTCATGGGAACACCAGTTCTGGTCACCACACTTTAGGAAGGATGAGAAGGCCCTTGAGAGGGTGCAGAGGAGATTTACCAGAATGGTTCCGGGGATGGGGGATCTTAGCTACAAGGACAGGTTGGAGAAGCTGGATTTGTTTACATTAGAGCAAAGGAGGTTGAGGGGTGAAATAAAAACAGAAAATGCTGGAAATACTCAGCAGGTCAGGCAGCATCTGTGGAGAGAGAAACAGAGTTAACGTTTCAGGTTGATGACCCTTTGTCTGAACTGGGTCATCGACCTGAAGGATGATTTGATAGAGGTGTACAAGATTATGACGGGTTTGGATAGGCTAGACGGGGAAAGGCTGTTCCCACTAGTTGATGGTACAAGGACTAGGGGACACATTTAAGGTTTTGGGCAAGAGATACAGGGGGGATGTGAGGAAAAACTTTTTTACGCAGCGAGTGGTGATGACCTGGAATTCACTGCCAATGGAAGTAGTGGAGGCGGAGACACGCAATGTTTTGAAGGGGAGACTGGATAGGCACTTGAGGGAAATAAACTTGCAGGGCTACGGGGATAGAGCGGGGGAATGGGACTGACTGGATTGCTCTACAGAGAGCCGTTATGACTCTATGACCATCATCTCCAGGTTTCCTTCCAAGTCACACACCACAACAACTTGGTTATATATCGCAATGCCTTCATCATTGCTGGGTGAATATACTGGAATTCCCTCCCTAACACTATAGCGGGAGCCCCATCACCACGCGGACTGCAACAGTTGAAAGATAAGGCCCACCACCAATGTCCTCCGTAAGCTGCACTGCCTCCTGCGTGGCCTGCCTCCCCCAATGCATGGCCCATTCAAATTTTTGCACCTGTGTGGTATCTACAAGGTAAAGGCCGGTGAGCGGCCTTCGTGGGACCTTGCAGGTGACTGTGTGGCCGTGCAGCTTAGCGGGAACATTGCTCACCACCACCACCACCTTCTCGGGATGGACGATTAATGCAGCCATGCTAGTATCACTCACATCCTGAGAACAAATTTTTAAAAATTGACAAGTTGATCTGTTTTTGGAGGTATTGGTTGACAGAGGACTTCTGGCCAAGACATCAGGAGAAATAATACCATGGAATTTTTAATGTCCACCTGAACCACAGGAGCAGGCAAGTGGGACCTCGGTACAATCTCATCCAAAAAAGCCCGGCTGATAATGCAGTACTCCCTCAATATTGCATTAGATTTCAAAATTCTCATCCTTGTTTTCAAATCCCTCCGTGGCCTCGCCCCTCCCTATCTCTGTAATCTCCTTCAGCCCCACAACCCCCCGAGATATCTGCGCTCCTCTAATTCTGCCCTCTTGAGCATCCCTGATTATAATCGCTCAACCATTGGTGGCCGTGCCTTCTGTTGCCTAGGCCCTAAGCTCTGGAATTCCCTGCCTAAACCTCTCCGCCTCTCTACCTCTCTTTCCTCCTTTAAGACACTCCTTAAAACCTACCTCTTTGACCAAGCTTTTGGTTGCCTGCCCTGAATTTTTTTTTTTGCCTTATAATACTCCTGTGAAGCGCCTTGGGACATTTTACTATGTTAAAGGTGCTATATAAATACAAGTTGTTGTTGTTGTTGTTGTAGAGTGTCGGTCTCAATTATGTGCTTAAGCCCTTGAGTGGGACTTGTCCCCAACAAACTTCTAACTGAGAGTCAAGCGTGCTACTAACTGACACAGGAATTGGCTCAGCAATACAGTATAGTTCCCACTTCCCAGGGTTCTGAATTTGGTCTATTTACCAGGACAATTGTGTAAGACTTGTACAGGTACAATTGCTCACGCACACTCTTGCATTCACTATCTTCCATTTCAACTTGAGGTGAACTGCTTACTGTGGATGGCCTTTCATTCTTCCGCTCCTGAAAGTGTGGACTTCTTGCTCTGGCATCGTTCCGCGGGCGTTGGTTACCCTTTGATGTCTCCCCTAAATGGCCATTGTTCATGTCTGAGCTATGGCCATGGCCGTGACCGCTGGCAGGCTCATCAACACAGCAGTCCAATTCTGTCCTTACCCAACGCTTCCAGCAGGGGTCACTGGATAGTGGACAAGAATGGCAACCCAGTCTGATGTCCTCGCATGAACCCAGGGGCTGATTTTCAGTGTCACTGTCACTCTACCACCTGAGATCAGTTAATTCATCACAGACCAGGGATCGAACCGGGACCTTTCTAGTCAGTATTGTTCATCTACTCACTGGATAAACTCACTTAGGCAACACAGAGATATTTTTTTTTAAATTAAAGCACAATATTCCTCAGCCAATTGGCTCATATCATGCTGACTCCAATAGAGTTCGTTCTAAATTATTTAAAACAAATTAATATTGCCTGTTCAATAATGAATCATTACTTACAGTTTCCATCTTGTGCGCACATCACATTAGAAAGTGAACTAATCTGTGTAGATCAGCTTATTAAAAGTGCAGTCACATGCACTTGGCTGGAGTTTGTGACTTAAGGCACTTTGGGGCCTCGTATCTTACCTTCACACATTCAGTACCGTTGCAAGAAGAGACAGGAAAATCAAGAATTAAGAGCAACCGACCGTCGTGTAAAGTGATACAGAAGCCAGTGAGAGTTTCCATTGAATGCTGCCTGTGCCTCTTTAAGGCTGACTTACAGCTACAAACTCCCACAGCAACTTGTGGCTAGAGATCATTATTACTACTTAGAGCCTTGCAGTCCCAGGGGCCTTTCTCCGCTACTTCTTTTTTCTTGCCCCGCAGTGAGTTGAAGTTTGTGATAGAAGCTTGAAAATCTCTTCCCTTCCTGACAATATACCGCTGTGCTGGTGGAGTAATGTTAATCGAGAAATCGCAACTACACACAAAGAAATCTTACTCTTCACGATGGCACTGGCCGTGGATTGTTGTCTACAGTTCACCATGTAAAATCCTTTTCCGTCTGCCAGTTATAAGGATCTTAAGTGAAATGAGATTTGCTTCAGTTGAAACCCAGGTCCTAATGGATATGAGCCAACAGCACAAAATTACTCATGACATAGTGCAAACTGACGTTTATGTGCTTATTATCCTGTGATTTTCATAGTAGATTTGTACCAGTATAAATCTGGCACAAAATTGGTAGAGCAGGCTGAATTTCACTCTGATTCGGCTGCACGACCTCCACTGAGGTGTATCTAAGCAAGTTACTTGGTCGTGGATGAATGCATTGGCTCTAGTCTAAGAGCTAAAGCTAACTCAACTCTCCAAGAGTCTGCTGTCCTATGGCTAACTACTAGCATGTGCCTGACCCTTTGCGCTGGTAGATTTGCTCTGCTAAGTACGTGTAGCTTTTGCTCACCTGGGTTGTACGGGCAGACACACTGGACACTATTTTCTCCAGGACTCTCAGCGCCAGTATATTAACACAAATGAATCGTGCTCGTGATTTGTGGCCGCACACACATAGGCTCATCATGGCATCTCCTGCTACAACTTCGAAACAGGTCATGTCGGATCGGCCGGCCGTTACACACCCCGCCCCGGGCACTCTCACCTCTGAGTCAGAAGATTGTGGGTTCAAGTCCCACTCCAGAGACTTGAGCACAGAAGTCTAGGCTGACACTTCAGTACTGAGGGAGTGCTGCACTGTCGGAGGTGCTGTCTTTCGGATAAGACGTTTAAACCGAGGCCCTGTTTACTCTCTTGGGTGGACGTCAACGATCCCAGGGCACTATTTCGAGGAAGAGCAGGGGAGTTCTCCCCGGTGACCCGGCCAATATTTAACTCTCAATCAACATAACAAGGACAGATTATCTGGTCATCGTCACATTGCTGTTTGTGGGAGCTTGCTGTGTGCAAATTGGCTGCCGCATTTCCTACATTACAACAGTGACTACACTTCAAAAATACTTCATTAGCTGGAAATCGCTTTGGGGCTGGAGTTACTGGAAAACAATTGGTAGCAACAAACCTATCAGGTTTTTCTCTTCCATAACCCAGTGGAACTGAAGCCAACTGTAGTACCCCAACTACCTCAACATAGAAAAGAAATCACTGGTTAGGCCTCGGCTGAAGTATTGTCCCCAATTCTGGGCATCACACGTTAGGATATCGAGGACTTGGAGAGGGTGCAGAGGAGGTTTGCGAGAATGGTACCAGGGATGAGGAACTTCAGTTATGTCGAAAGACCAGAGAAGGTGGCATTGTTCTCCTTAGAGCAGAGAAGGTTAAAGGAAGATTTAATAGAGGTGTTCAAAATTATGAAGCGTTCTCATAGAGTTGATAGGAATAAAATGTTTTCACTGGCAGGAGGGTCGCTAACCAGAGGACACAGATTTAAGATAATTGGCAAAAGAACCAGCGAGCAGATGAGAATTTTTTTTCTTCAACGAGTTGTTATGATCTGGAACGCACTACCTGAAAGGGTGGTGGAAGCAGATTCAACGGTAACTTTTAAAAAGGAATTGAATATATATTTGAAGAGGAAAAAAACATGTAGGGCTATGGGGAAAGAGCAGGGAAGTTGGACTATTTGGATGGCACTTTCAAAGAGCCGGCACAGGCACAGTGGTCCAAATGGCCTCCTTCTGTGCTGTATGATTCTGTGGTCCGATGAACTCAAACCTGGGACTTTGTGACTGAGTGCTGAACTGGGCAGTGTGTTTATCCACCAGCCTATCAGTCCAATCATTTGACCCTGTTTGTGCCTCTCCCTCGTCTCACAGATGGAATCTTAAACTCCCTTCTCAAGCTGTGATATTTGCCTTGAGCGGCAGAATGTTGAGATCAGGCCTGTAGGTTTATAGATAGAACCTATCTCTTTGATGGCTGTGGCTTCTTCACTGTTCTCAAGTCAGAACATGCAGTACCTGATGTGCACTGAAGTGGTATCCGTTACGTGCCTGTTGCCGGAGCGGGTCGGTTCTGTGAGACCGAAGCACAGTTACTGAAGACCGCTTCCTGTCTCGACCACAGCAGTCTTGTTCTGAGAAGGATCGTGGGCAGGAAAGAGTAAACCTAAGTCATATTGATCACTTAATGTTAACAAATAAGCTAATTACGTTCTTGTCATTATACTGATGTTCGGGCTGATAATGGTGTATTTATGTCACGAGAAGAGATTTGCTTTGGTCATCATGCATGCCATAAATTATTAAAAGTTTGATAGTTCAAACCCTGCAAATACATTACTCCACTTAGGCAATGAAATTTAAATTGCTTCTGTGTTATAGAACGCCAATGCTAACATGACATAAAGAAATAACTTGAAGTGTAGTTTTACAAGTGTTTCGTGATAATTAACATGTTTTATACACAAGCAGACTTGTTTCAGAAAGATATGGGTTACTGTCACTTTTGGAGCAGTTTAACCTCCGTTCTCAATGTGATTTTCTTTAAAAGGTGCAAGTAGCAATCTTTAAGCATCGCTTTTTTATGGGAAATGTTTGTTCATTTTAATCAAACCCCCCCCCCAGAATTTCCTTTGACACCTACAAGCACTGAATATTGTTGTGTTTGTGTGTCCAACTCGGTTGTGGAAAACATGGATAAATCTTCTGGTTCAGAACAGGTTAGTTAATTACTGCAGTTACAGGATGTTCTGATAATTATCCCTCTCCGTTCTGTTATCCCATGATGATGTGTGGGTAAAACTGTTATCAAATATGATTGTAATTTTAACTGAGCGTTACAAAATGATATGGTACAAGTGCGATTAATGTTGCTGCAATGCCCTTGGGTGGTGTTATATCCAGGTACTGGTTAGATACGGGTAGCTGGTCAGTGCGATGAATAGTAACCAGACCCATGGTGTACTACCAGATCTGCACCACTGCCTAGCCAGGGAAAGCAGGCATTTGTGCGGAAGCACTTAGAATGATGCTCAAATCTCCGCTCACCACATAGGAACAGGTGTAGGCCATTCAGCCCCTCGAGCCTGTTCCGCCATTCAATTAGATCAAAGGACAAAGGGAAAGGTGTTTGACAGAGGCCGCCCTGTCGCAGACCTTCCCCTTCGTTCTTTCCTTGCCCCTTCTCTCGGCCTCTGTACTTGCTTAAAACCTTCTTCCAGTTCTGATGAAAGGTCATTGACCTGAAGCGTTAACTCTGCTTCCCTCTCCACAGATGTTGCCTGACCTGCTGAGTATTTTCCAGCATTTTCTCTTTTTTATTTCAGATTTCCAGCATCCGCAGTATTTTTCTTTTCTTCTTTTTTTTTAAGTGGTTTGGTGCTTGGCTTTTCCTTTCAAGGAGCTCTTGAATGCTGAGTTGCATCACGGTTCAGTTTGGTAAATGCACCAACACCACTGAACATGTCTGGGGTAATCTTTGAATCTAGTAATAGTGCCATTTAAAAAAAAAAGGAATTGGCATGCGCTACCGCAGCCTACAAATGGTTAAACTCCCAAGCCAAGTGCTGCATCCATTCGATACGATAGCAAAATACTGCGGATGCTGGAAAATTGAAACAACAACAGAAAACGCTGGAAAAACTCAGCAGGCCAGGCAGCATCCGTGGAGAGAGAAACAGAGTTAACGTTTCAGGTCGAAAACCCTTCGTCAGAACTGAGAAAAAAGCAGGAAATGAAACAGATAAAAAAGCAAGAGGGAGGCTGGGGGGAGGAATAAAAGAACAAAAGGGGTGGTCTATGATAAGTAGAGACATTAAGAGATGCTCAAGGGTCCCCTCCCTCACCTCTTTTTCCGGTACATTGATGACTATCGGTGCCGTTTCCTGCTCTCGCCCTGAACTAGACAATTTCATTCACTTTGCCTCCAATTTCCACCCTTCCCTCACCTTCACATGGTCCATCTCCGACTCTTCCCTTCCCTTCCTCGCCTTCTCCGTCTCCATCTCAGGGGATAGGTTATTAACCAACATTCACTACAAGCCCACTGACTCCCACAGCTACCTGGACTACACTTCCTCCCGCCCCGCCTCCTGTAAGGACTCTATTCCCTTCTCCCAGTTTCTCCGTCTCCGCCGCATCTGCTCCGACGATGCCACCTTCCATACCAGTGCTTCCGACATGTCTTCCTTTTTCCTCAACCGAGGATTCCCCTCTACCGTGGTTGACACAGCCCTCGACCGTGTCCGTTCCATCTCCCACACTTCTGCCCTCACCCCGGCCCCTCCCTCCCGGAACCACGATAGAGTTCCCCTTGTCCTCACCTTTCACCCCACCAGCCTCCACATTCAACGGGTCATCCTCCGCCATTTCCGCCACCTCCAACGTGATCCCACCACCAAACGTATCTTCCCCTCACCTCCCCTTTCAGCATTCTGTAGGGACCGCTCCCTCCGAGACACCCTAGTCCACTCCTCTATCACCCCCAGCACCCCTTCCCCCTCGCCCGGTACCTTCCCGTGCAAGCGCAGGAGATGCAACACCTGCCCTTATACCTCCCCCCTTCCCACTCTCCAGGGCCCCAAACACCCCTTTTGGGTGAAACAGCAATTTACTTGTACTTCTTGCAATCTAGTATACTGTATTCGCTGCTCACGATGTGGTCTCCTCTACATTGGGGAAACCAAACGCAGATTGGGTGACCGCTTTGCGGAACACCTCTGTTCAGTCCGTAAGGGGGACCCCGAGCTTCCGGTCGCCTGTCACTTTAATTCACCGCTCTACGCCCACTCAGACCTCACCGTCTTCGGCCTCTTGCATTGTTCCACGGAAGCTCAGCGTAAGCTCGAGGAACAGCACCTCATCTTCCGATTAGGCACTTTACAGCCTTCCGGACTCAATATCGAGTTCAACAATTTTGGTTTGTGCCTTTTCCCTTTTTTCTCTCTCTCCCCCCACAGCAGCTGTCTTTCATTCTGCCAGCATTTCACACTTCTGAGCCACCTTTTGTTTCTTAACCTGTCCTATTACCATCTCGTCTTGCCTTGAGCATCTCTTAATGTCTCTACTTATCATAGACCACCCCTTTTGTTCTTTTATTCCTCACCCCAGCCTCCCTCTTGCTTTTTTATCTGTTTCATTTCCTGCTTTTTTCTCAGTTCTGACGAAGGGTCTTCGACCTGAAACGTTAACTCTGTTTCTCTCTCCACGGATGTTGCCTGGCCTGCTGAGTTTTTCCAGCGTTTTCTGTTGTTGCTGCATCCATTCCCTGTTCCTCCTCAGTGTCAGTGGACATTCTCAGTTTCTCCATCCACGGTGTGACAGACCCCCAAACACAGCTGAACCTGCGCGTGGTAGAACAGAGAACACTTCTGCAGATGTTTATTATTTTTCCAACAGTCCACGATAAGTAAAATTCAAGCTGAAAGTTTTCCAAGAACTGTACGTGGCCCTACAATAAAACAAAATAAACTTAAAAATGTGCGCGCTGTAAGCTACAATCCAGTCTGCGATCCCAGAAGATTAAATTACCTTATCAGTATGATTATAAATAACAGCGCACCAAATATTATTGGCTTGCTGTTGAGTTTGACTGATGAAGTATAGCAGGGCCTCTGAATACCCTATTAGTTCCAGTACCTTGCCTTAACGACTGAACGTCAACAGCATTTTCTGTGTAAATTGTTTGCCTCACCCATGACTCTTGCGGAATACTCTTGACAGGTACATTGCAATTTCTGCTCATTTGACAGTTTAATACAACCCCTCGAAAGGCTCATGGCTAAACAGCAAGAGCCTGAAGGTGCAATACTTGGGTCCATGGCGTTTGCACTACAGTTAAAATAATTAAGGAGGTTGGACACAGCTTATGGAATAGTGGAGCGGTGCGCAGAAACAAATCTTCGCCCTGCCAATCTCAAGGCAAGTAAGCAGCATGACGAGAGCGCCCTTAGTTTAATTTATTTTTTTAATTGTATTGCATACTTTTGGAAGGGAGCCTATAAAACCCTTCGAGCGCTGGATTTACTTGACATTTACATCACATGAGAGTGTTTTCTTTTTCATCGCTTGAAATGTCTAGTCGGGTCCTGCATTAAGTAAAAATTGAAAATTATTAAGGAATGGGAATAATGTGCGGTTCTGACTTCATCATTCAGCCACATGCTACTTGATAGCCACATCAAAATAGGGACATTATTGAAGATTTGTAACAGTGAACGGTTTCCATCTCCACTCCTTTGAAGTTCCAACACATTTTAATGGTATACTTAAACTTTATAGCACACCAATGGTATATTGAAATTAGTTATATTGTCGTGCCTCCTTGGTCAATCAACTTTCCTTTTTTTCCCTCTGTCCAATCCTATATTGAAAACAAAACACTGTGCTGCAGATACATCTGTCTGGGGACAGCGTGTGTCTAATTATGTCCAAACTTGTGGAATAAAGCAAGTGTGCCAAGGAAGGTGGACTATCAGTTGTGTCGTGTAGCACCAGGATACAAATGTGTACGTAGAATTCCCCTCATCGGGAGTTGTGAATCATGGGGAAAGGGGCAAGGTTGTTCTGCACTCAAAGGGAGGAGTCACGTCTTTGATCCCGGTCTATGCTCAGTTTGCTGACCGCAACAGAAGCATCAGTAGGAGCATTACAATTAGCATCAATACCCTTCAGTTAGGGGAGGGGCGTGGAGGATCGTCCAGGGTTTCCACATATCTCTGCGGGATAATCTTGAAGTTGGTTGACGACCAGGTCAGGTGTAGTTGTGATGCCTTCCACGGAGAAATAGCCTGCTGGTGCTCACCGCGCGTAGACACGAGTGTGAAAGACGGTCACTTGGGATCGTTAACAGCAGATACTGTACCCCAGCAAGAATGCTCCTTCAGGAAAGAGGAGAAAACATTGGCCGGTGGGGGTTGGGGGGGTGGGACGGGTGGGGGTTGGGGGGGTGGGACGGGTGGGGGGGGGGGGGGGACTGTGGTGCGGTGGGGGTTGGGGGGGTGGGACGGGTGGGGGGGGGTGACTGTGGTGCGGTGGGGGTTGGGGGGGTGGGACGGGTGGGGGGGGGGACTGTGGTGCGGTGGGGGTTGGGGGGGTGGGACGGGTGGGGGGGGGGACTGTGGTGCGGTGGGGGTTGGGGGGGTGGGACGGGTGGGGGGGGGGGACTGTGGTGCGGTGGGGGTTGGGGGGGGTGGGACGGGTGGGGGGGGGGGACTGTGGTGCGGTGGGGGTTGGGGGGGTGGGACGGGTGGGGGGGGGGGACTGTGGTGCGATGGGGGTTGGGGGGGTGGGACGGGTGGGGGGGGGACTGTGGTGCGGTGGGGGTTGGGGGGTGGGACGGGTGGGGGGGGGGACTGTGGTGCGGTGGGGGTTGGGGGGGTGGGACGGGTGGGGGGGGGGACTGTGGTGCGGTGGGGGTTGGGGGGGTGGGACGGGTGGGGGGGGGACTGTGGTGCGGTGGGGGTTGGGGGGGTGGGACGGGTGGGGGGGGGGGACTGTGGTGCGGTGGGGGGATTGGGCATTAACATTTTTAAGAAAGAAATGGAGAAGTGGCTGGACTGTTATCCCTTTCTCACCACGCCCCCCCCACCCCCAACCATCTCTCCAGCTGTGCTGACGCATCTCACAGCAGCTGGTTGCAGGGAGGTTGATGAATTGAGAGCAGGGGAACTCTTTCCACTCTTAGCTGAGGGATGGTGCCTGGCATGGGAAAGGGGAGAAGAAAGACCCAAGGGAATTGGATAAATTCTCTACAATAAGGAGATTTGATAGAGATGTTTAAAATCATGAAGGGTTTAGATAGAGTAAATAAAGAGAAACTGTTCCCAATGGCTGAAGGGTTGATAACCAGAGGGCACAGATTTAAGGTGATTGGCAAAAGAACCAGAAGCGACATGAGGAAAAACTTTTTTACGCAGCTGGTGGTTAGGATTTGGAATGCGCTGCCTGATAGGGTGGTGGAAACAGATTCAATAGTAGTCTTCAAAAGGGAATTGGATAAATACTTGAAGGAGAAAAAATTTCAGGGATTTGGGGAACGAGTGGGGGACAGTGGGAGCAACTGGATTGCTCTTCGAAAGAGCCGGCGCAGACGCGATGGGCCGAATGGCCTCCCTCTGTGCTGTACTATTCTATGGTTCTATGATAAGCAGGAATATGGGCACATACAGTAGATCAGCTTATGCCATTATCAAGCCTTGTGGTTGATGCCTTACTAATCCAGTGACTACCTGCAAATCCAGCAAAAGAAAATTAGCTTCAGAGTGGGATTTAGATTAAAAAAGGCCACTGTAGTCTTAATAAAGCCAGCAGGCATGAATTTAAATTTTCCCATCAATCTTTGTACGCTCCGATAACTCTGTGTAGTGAAACATCTCATCTCCAACACCCCCTCCCACCCCACCTGCCCCAGAACCAAAGTGTGGGTGGATGCGTGTCAACGCTGTGTAATTTCCAGTAGAAAAGGACAGCGTAAAACTCTGACACATAACATCGTGCAAAACCAGACTGCTCTTGATTGACACAATGGGTAACACTGTGTTGTGTGCACCTAGGTTCTGATACAGTCAATAAAGGTGGTCCTCAGGCAAGTATTTGTTCAAGGTGGATCAGTGATGTCTGGGGGTTTTCACATTTTGCTGTCAGTCGCAAGGGTAATCCTAGCAAGAATTTGGTGTTGTGTGATTTGTGTCTGTTAGGCCGCAATAATCCTGTGGAATAAAGCCTTGCAAATGCTGGTTATAATTTAAAAAAAGAAGTTACATTGTTTTGTTCATGCAGTTATCGAAGATTTGTCTATGAGTTAATTTTCATATGTCGGCACTAGACATAAGATCAAAAGAATTAGGAGCAGGAGTCGGCCATTCGGCCATTCAATAAGATCATGGCTGACCTTCGACCTCAATTCCACTTTCCCACCCAACCTCCATATTACTTGATTCCCTTAGAGTCCAAAAATCTTATCTATCTCCGCATTTAATATATAATCAATGACTGATCCGGTTGGGGTAGAGAATTCCAAAGATTCACAACCCTCTGAGTGAAGAAATTCCTTCTCATCTCTTTCTTAAATGGCCGACCCCTTATCCTGAGACTGTGACCCCTAGTTCTAGACTCTCCAGCCAGGGGAAACAGCCTCTCAGCATCTACCCTGTCAATCCCCCTCAGAATCCCCCACCAGATATGTTCAGGGCTATCTAGTTTCCACTCAAAATTGCTTCATCTGTGAGGGTTCGTTCTCTGATTCTCTTTCCGTTAATTGGCCGCTTGGGTGAGGTACTAAATGGCAGCTGGCACCCATGGTAAAGAGTCAGCACCTTCGGAAGAGTGACAAGAAAGTTTTAACAAGACAAATGCATCACAGTATTGCATTGACCATAAAATCTCGAGGTTAGTTTTTCACCTATGGCCCCCAGCGCCTTTGGAAAATCATGGGATGCGCGCCTACGATTTCCCCACGTGTGCTGGTGGCGGGCAAGGCCTCCCTGCCACTATTGCCTGCACGGAGAATAATCCCCCTAGTGTACAACTCACAAGGAAAGGTTAAGCTTTCCTGTTGAAAACCTGTGTAAGTCGCACCTATTTTGAAGTCCCTCCTTTGATGCCGAGAGGAGATTGAGACCTGCGCGAAGGTGCAAATTGCACACCAGATTTTACAGCCTCTGACCCGATGACGTTTATTTTGCGCAGGACCACAGAAACTAGTGCTTCAGGGACCAAAAACTAGCCAAATAAACCTTCCCTGCCTGAACCTTTAATCGTTCATTGGGTTCACTTACACTCTTTTGGCATCGTGTAGGGCCACCTGCTGCAAGAGGGAAAGGTTAGCATTTAGAATCAGGAGCAAATTTTCTGCAACAGATTTTAAAGTCGAACCATGTGGGGTGGAACATTAAAAACTGGCTTGCATCACGATTGTTGGCTGTGTGGAGATTTCAGAAACTCTTGACCGTTTTACAGGAATGAATTGTTTTTTTTCCACACGAATTGCTATCTGCCCAGGATAGTCTCAACAGCAATAACAGGCATTTGAATAGCGCCTTTAATGTAGCAGAACATTACAACAGTGACTACACTTGAAAAGTACTTCATCAGCTGTAAAGCGCTTTGGGACGTCCGGTGGTCATGAAAGGCGCGGTAGAAATGCAAGTCTTTCTTTCAGAACATCCCAAGGTGTTTCACAGAGGCATAAGAGGTAAAAGAAAACGGATGCCGAACCAAAAAAAGGAGATACAAAAGCAAAATACTGACAATAGGTCAGAGTCAGAGGAACAAAGAGTTTGGGGCGGTTGAGAGGAAGTTACAGAGTACTTTCCTCCCCTCCTCCCTGCCCCTGCACTTGCTTAAAATCTGTTAAAGCTCTAACTTTTTTCCAGTTCTGACGAAAGGTCATTGACCTGAAGCGTTAACTCTGTTTCTCTCTCCACAGATACTGCCTGACCTGCTGAGTATTTCCAGCGTTTTCTGTTTTTATTTCAAAAAAAGGAGGCAGTTGGAGCGGTGACCAAAATTAAGTCAAATTGGGCGGTTTTAAGGAGGGTCTTAAAGGAGCAGAAGGAGGTGACCAGGCAGAGGGGTTTAGGAAGGGAATTCTAGAGCATGGGACCAGAGCAACTGAAGGCATGGTGGCCAATGATGGGACGAAGGAAGTAGGGGGGCGAATTTACAATAGGCCAGAGCCAGAGGAACAAAGAGTTTGGAGCGGTTGTACCGTGAGAGGAAGTTACAGAGATCGAGATGGGTGAACCATGGGTGGGCTTTAAACATGAAGATGAGCATTTTAAATTGGAGCCATTGAGAGACCGAAAGCCAATATACGTCAGTGAGGACAGCGGTGATGGGCAAGTGGTACTTGGTGAGGCATAGGGTATGGGCAGCAGATTTTTGGATGAGCTGATGTTTATGGAGAGTATAGGATTGGAGGCTAGCCAGAAGGACATTGGTTGGTGACAAAGGCATGGATAAAGGTTTCAGTGGCAGATGGGCTGAGGTAAGGGCGAGTGCAGGCGATCTTACGGAGGTGAAAGTAGGCGGTCTTTATGGAGTGGATATGGGGTTGGAAGCTCAGCCCTGGATTGAGTAAGACAGAGGTTGCGCACAGTCTGGTTTCAGACTGAGACAGTGGCTGGGAGGGGAGAATGGAGTTTGTGGCGGGGGCTGAAGACAATGGCTTCAGTACTCCCAATGTTTAACTGGAGGAAATTGCATCTCATCCAAAATTGACTGTCAAATAAGCAGTCTAACAGCGCAGAGGCAGTGGCGGGGGTCGAGACAGGTGATGGAGAGGTACCTCAGTGTATATGTGGAAGCTGACCACATGTCTGCAGATGATTCCACAAAGTGTCAACATGAAGATGAGGAATGGCAGGGGGCCAAGGATGGATCCTTTGGGGGGTCCATGTGGGGGTAACAAACAGTGAGTACACTTGGAGAGGGGAATTTAGGATATTGCGAGAGAGAGAGTGGTGACATGCTAGGTTTCTTAATACTCCTCCTCCTCCTGACCCCACGAAGGAAGGTGAAAAGCTTATCTGGGGGGGGACCTCTTAAGGTTCCCAATCCTCTTCACGTTGGTCTTCAACTGGCGGGGAAGCCGCAGTGGATTTCCCGCTCAGGCCAAAGTTAAAATAGCGGTCGGGGCCTGATGATGTCGTTGGACCCCGAATAGCCTATGTGAATTGGGACCCTGCTGGCTTTAGGTGGGCGGCTTAGCCGCCCGTCCAGAGATATTCGTTAAAATCGGAAACGGCAGGACCTAGGCGGTTTTCCGGCAGATTCGTAACCCGGGGTATTTTAACAGGTCGGGTTAAAAACCCCCCGCCATCTGCTCTTTTCTAAAAACAAAAAGAGAAAATGTTGGAAAACACTCAGCAGGTCGGGCAGCATCTGTGGAGAGAGAACGTTTCAGGCCGATGACCTTTCATCGGAAACGTTAACTCTGTTTCTCTCTCCCAGCTGCTGCCCGACCTGCTGAGTGTTTTTCCAGCCTTTTCTCTTTTTATTCCAGATTTCCGTCCTCCGCAGAATTTTGCTCCTGTTCTTTTCTGACCTGATGGTGTTCTGTTTCTCAGTAAACAAAGAGCGAGATAAAACAGTGGTTCTTTGTCGTGCAACTTTTAAACTGCTAACCAAAATAATAGACATGCAATTTACACACGGCTGTGCCTTACAATTAGGGCTGTGCCAAGCGGAGGCCTGCAAAGTTTAACAAACTCAAGGGGATCCTGTGAAATTTATCAGTTTCCTCCTAAAATCAATGTAAAACGCTATAAAATTAATTGATGAATTTCAAGGGGTCCCCACTGACTACAAGGAATCCGGATAGCCGGTGTGAAATGTTCGTCCCTACTCAGACTCTAGATTCTAGGATATCAATTAAAACACAACACATTCTCCTACCTCAATGAAACATGAAGTTTAAAATGAATGGTTCTGTAGCGAGCAACTGCATCGAGTTGCTGTATTGGTTGTCAGCTGGGCTAACACGAAGCCGAGCGAGCTTTGTAGCTGCTACAGTTATAGAAACATAGAAGCATAGAATCTAGGAGCAGGAGTAGGCCATTCGGCCCGTCGAGCCTGCTCCACCATTCAATACGATCATGGCTGATCATCCAAATCCAGTACCCTGTCCCCTGCTTTAATCCCCACAGTACACATATCCCACCCTACCCCCGTAACCCCACGTATTTAATTCCCCCTAACATATCCCATCCTATCCCCATAACCCCACATATTTAATCCCCCCCTAACACTAAGGGTCAATTTATCATAGCCAAATCAACCTAACCCGCACATTTTTGGACTGTGGGAGGAAACCGGAGCACCCGGAGGAAACCCACGCAGACACGGGGAGAATGTGCAAACTCCACACAGCCAGTCACCCGAGGTCAGATTCGAACCCGGGTCCCTGGCGCTGTGAAGCACCAGTGCTAACCACTATGCCACCGTGTTGCCTGTGATGTTCAGTCAGCTAACCCAGCTCTCAGTGTTACTCCTGTGTGGTAGTGGCACTATACGCCTCTTAGAAGTGCGAGCAATGATGTGGTTTATTACATGGAATGTACAGCACAGAAAGAGGCCAGTCAGTCGTACTGGTCCATGCTGCCGTTTATGCTCCACAAGAGCCTCCTCCCGCCCCTCTTTCTCTAACCCTATCATCATGACCTCATAGAATCATCGAATTATTCAGCACAGAAGGAGGCTGTTTGGCCCATCGAGTCTGCGCCGGCTCTTTCGAAGAGCAATCCAGTTTGTCTCACTCCCCCAGTCTTTCCCCATATCCCAGCAATTTTTTCTCCTTCAAGTATTTATGCAATTCCCTTTTGAAGGCTACTATTGAATCTGTATCCACCGCCCTATCAGGCAGTGCATTCCCAATCCTAACCACTCGTTGCGTAAAATAGTTTTACCTCATGTCGCCTCTGGTTCTTTAGCCAATCACCTTAAATTTGTTTGTCTTTTCGAGCAAATCTACCATTGAGACGTGAAGTGAGACACATGGTAGAGTCACGTTCCTCTACAAATGTTGTGTCTATGATTCTGCCATCAGGATAAGGCTGCCAGTTTTATTTACACGAACGTGGCGGGGGGAGGGGGCAGTACTGGGTTTCCTTAATTTGAGCAGAGTCCAGCTCACCTATAGACACTTTGATTGTATAAGAACATAAGAAATAAGAGCAGGAGTAGGCCATACAGCCCCTCGAGCCTGCTCCGCCATTCAGTAAGATCATGGCTGATCATCGACCTCAACTCCAATTTCCCGCCTGATCTCCATATCCCTTGATTCCCCTAGAGTCCAAAAATCCATCGATCTCAGCCTTGAATATACTCAAAGACTCAGCATTCACAGCCCTCTGGGGCAGAGAATTCCAAAGATTCACAGCCCTCTGAGTGAAGAAATTCCTCCTCATCTCAGTCTTAAATGGCCTACCCCTTATCCAGAGACTATGCCCCCTAGTTCTAGACACTCCAGCCAGGGGAAACAACCTCTCAGCAGCTACCTTGTCAATCCCCTTCAGAATCTTGTATGTTTCAATGAGATCACCTCGCATTCTTTGAAACTCCAGAGAGTATAGGCCCATTCTACAGAATCTCTCATCATAGGACAGCCCTCTCATCCCAGGAATCAATCTAGTGAACCTTCGTTGCACCGCCTCCAAGGCAAGTATATCCTTCCTTAGATAAGGAGACCAAAACTGTACGAAGTACTCCAGGTGTGGTCTCACCAAGGCCCTGTACAATTGTAGCAAGACTTCCTTACTCTTCTACTCCAACCTCCTTGCAATAAAGGCCAACATGCCATTTGCCTTCCTTATTGCTTGCTGCACCTGCATGCTAGCTTTCTGTGTTTCTTGCACGAGGACACCCAAATCATTCTGAACACCAACATTTGAAAGTTTCTCACCATTTTAAAAAATATTCTGTTTTTCTATTCTTCCTACCAAAGTGAATAAGTGTGAGCGTGGGTTGGGGTGGCACACTCAGGCTGCTATCTTGAAAGAGGATACAGTTTAAAAAGTGCAGGGCAATGTCTCTTACGTTTGGTAGTTTGTGCATTAAAGGCATGCTGGTGTAGTTGTTGTGCTCCTGGACTAGAAGCCCAGAGACTGAGGGGGAAAAATTCAGTCGCGCCCCGTTTGGGGCGCAAATATCGTCCAGGTGCAAAAATTAGCACCTGGCGCTAATTATCGCCACTGACTGGAAACTTCACTTTTATCGACCCCTGAGGTGATTGGAGCGCTAAATCAGGCGCTTCACACCTGTCTTAAGGCGCAAAGGCCGAGGAGCGAGGCGCTAACTCAGAGCGCTGGCGAAGCTCATGTGATGTTAGTCAGCAATGGAACACACACTCAATGGCACCGGCCAGTTCTTAAAGGGGATGGTTGATCTTGCTTTCCATCCACATCCTGCTCATTGCAGCCTTGAATCCCGGCCTGGAGAGACCTGCACATCAAATCTGCTGGAAAGAACAATGGAGAGTACCAGGGAAAGAGCTTAGAGTGCAGCCCCAACAGTCTCTTCTAAATCGATACAAGGAATGGCAAATCAAAATGAACCTGCAAAGTGCTGCTCAGTACCCAAAACTCCTTCACACAACGTTGAATCTCTCCAGATGTCTGTCTCTCTCTCTCTCAGAATGCGTAGTTCAAAAATGGCACCAACAATAAAAGGCAGGAAGCGGTCACCTTTAAATAGCGCTCCCCCAGTCCCTTCATGACTGCAGAACGCTCCCCTCAACCTGTCGTTGCTAGCGTCAGGCGGTAAGGCAGGGGGCGCCACTCAATATCCGCTCCGGGGCGATACCGGGGCGTTGCACACTCGACTGACGTCACGATCTGCCGGCGCAGGAGATCGTGGCGGTAGTGTTTAGCGCCGCCGCAAAATGTCTAGTTAAGTTCGCGAGCGGCGCAAACTTCGCCGCGCCCGGGCGCTAGCTGCTTTGCGCCCCATTAGCGCCCTCTTAAGGCGCTAACGGGAGGCGCAACCAACTGAATTTTTCCCCCTGAGAGTTTAATTCCCGCCATGGCAGGCTGAGGAATAGAATTCAATAATAAAAAAAGAAAGACTTGCATTTATATAGCGCCTTTCACATCCTCAGGACGTCGTAAAGCACCTTACGACCGACTAATTACTTTTGAAGTGCAGTCGCTGTTGTATTGTAGGAATCTTGTTCATTTCTGACTAGCATCAAAAACCGCGAAAGCAGCTGGATTGGTGTGAAAACCCAACTGTTTCACTGGTGTTTTATTTTAGGGAAGGAAACCCGCCAGCCCTCCTCAGTGTGGCCTACACGTGACTCCAGTCCCACACTGCGAGGTTGACTCTTAAGACGTTCAGTTGCAAGGGCAGCTAGGCTGCCTTACCTGCGTCGCCCTCATCCCAAGATCAGATACATTAAAAATGAATTTCAGCAAGCAAGCACTGGAACTTATTTTTAAATGATGCAGCACTGCTAACACAGCATGACACACAACTGTGAGAAAGGTTAACAAAGACACTGGCATTGATCGTGTCGCAACTGTGATGAAGCAGAACATGAAAGAAAGAAAGACTTGCATTTATACAGCGCCTTTCACAACATCAGGATGTCCCAAAGCATTTTAAGTACCTTTGAAGTGTAGTCACTGTTGTAATGCAGGAAACACAACAGCCAATTTGCGCACAGCACGGTCCCACAAACAGCAATGAGATAATGACCAGATTATCTGCTTTATTTAAGTGATGTTGGTGAAGGATAAATTTTGACCAGGACACCAGGGAGAACTCCCCTGCTCTTCCTCACCTGAGAGGAAAGACGGGGTCTCGATTTAACGTCTCATCCGAAAGACGGCACCTCCAACAGTGCAGCACTCACTCAGTACTGCACTGGGAGTGTCAACTTGGAATATGTGGTCAAGTCTCTGGAGTGGGACTTTGAACCCACGACCTTCTGACTCAGAGGCGAGAGTGTTACCCACTGAGCCACGGCTGACTTCCAGCATGCCTTGCTTCACATCTTAATGGTAAGTTTGTTTGGAAAAAGGGGCCACAAATTGGTCTGATTTATTTTCCAACCTATATAACAATCCTTTTTTATCGTGGAAGAGAAACAAAGTGCTGTAAATACACAGGTTCATGGGAACACCATCACCTCCAAGTTCTGCTCCGAATCACACACTACGTTGACATGGAGATGTACTGCTCTTCCTTCATCATTGCTGGATCAGTATCCTGGATGTGCTGGCTGACCCCCATCATAGGAGCACCATCAGCAAGAGGACTGCAACGGTCCGTGAAGGAGGCCCACCACCAACTTCTCAGGAAAACTAGGGACGAGCAATAAAAAGGCAGCAATACCAGCGTCACCCGTATCTCAGGAGCCAACAAAGAAAAGATCCATCCGCATCTGAAAAGAGAAAAGGACATTCCTATTTAGGCTCAGTACGCATCTATTTATCCTTCATATCCTATAGTTCTTTAATATTACAACAACAACTTGTATTTATATAGCGCCTTTAACGTTGTAAAACGTCCCAAGGTGCTGAGAGGAGTATTTTAAGACAAAAAATTTGACACCGAGCCACATAAGGAGAAATTAGGGCAGGTCAAAAAGGTAGGTTTTAAGGAGCGTCTTAAAGGAGGAAAGAGAGGTAGCGAGGCAGAGAGGTTTAGGCAGGGAATTCCAGAGCTTAGGGCCCAGGCAACAGAAGGCACGGCCACCGATGGTTGAGCGATTATAATCAGGGATGCACAAGAGGGTAGAATTAGAGGAGCGCAGATATCTCAGGCGGGGGCGGGTGGGTGGGTGGGGGGGCGTTGTGGGGCTGAAGGTGATTACAGAGATAGGAAGGGGCGAGGCCATGGAGGGATTTGAAAACAAGGATGAGAATTTTGAAATCGAGGCGCTGCTTAACCGGAAGCCAATGTAGGCAAGCGAGCATTACATAGAATTACAGTACAAAACAGTCTATTCGGCCCAACTGGTCTATGCCGGTGTTTATGCTCCATACGCGCCTCCTCCCACCCTACTTTATCTCACCCTGTCAGCGTAACTTTCTATTCCTTTCTCCCTCATGTACTTATCTAGCTTCCCCTGAAATACATCTATGCAATTCGCCTCACCTACTCCATGTGGTAGCAAGTTCCACATTCTTACAGATTAAAGAAATGGTAGTTTATGGAAAATAGACCACTTGCATCACCACTAACTTAATTCACAAGCATCAATTGCACGTGCATCATTGAGCAGGAGCTGGTTTATTTATTTGTAAACCATCATTCCCTAATATATATGCCCTGTATTTGCAGATAACCTCCCATAATGTTTTCACCATATGGGTTGCAGTGTTCAATATTTGAGAATGTTGGTGCTGAGCTAATTTTCACAGAACTATTTTCATTCTTCTCGATATCCCAAGACACACTGCACATTCCAAAAGTGAAAGCTGCTGTTTGCCCTTTGTGCATGATGCACACACTAAGCATATCTGGGAACTTGTTGCACATGATACCCATTCAGTGGGCGGAACAGAGTTTGCATTCTGTTTGTCTTGCAGAAATGAGCATTGCTACTGGTCAGAGAGGTTGGTGCATAGGGTTGCACCATCTAGAGGATAAGGTGATAGTTGAGGGACCTGGTGGTCTTTTCTTGCCCTGTTCCTGTAAGAACGTGTCCACGTTATTCAGTCATTTTTCTCTGTTGGATTGTATCCAATTGGTTCCTGATGAATATCCTCTCTTTTATCTGCTTACATGTTTATCCAGTGCAAAGTAATAGCAGGAATAGCGGTGGAATCCCCACTCTATATCAATGCCTGTCAACAACAACTATGAAAAATGTTTTCTGCAGGTAATCTTTTTTTGTTTCTCGGGGAATTAAATGGGAAACAGATGCTTGTTGATTGAGACCATACAGCTGATGACAGGACTGCACTGGTAGAGCTCACATGCTATTAGCAAGCATCTGTTTCTTAGTTTCGCTGCTAAAATGACGTCCTCCTAGAGAGCGTAGGTTGCCTGTTATCTCGAACCAGGTAGCAAAAGAAAAGACGTTCAATGTATTTTGATGTCAAGCTGGCTTCAGGCCCAAGTTTACTTTGTAGAAAATGCCGAGCTCCGTTCATGTGAGAGCTGGCTCAGGCCCCCTCACAACGCTATTTTTAGTAACTGTAAAGCAATACATTTTACACACATATGCCATTGCCAGGAGATGAGGTGGTTCCTGTTCCCTGCTGTGTTTTCTAAAAGCAATACCAGTCAGATAAGCCTTATTTAGATTAATATAGAAATTGAGTCCAACGTTAGTTTTGTTAGCTCCATACCGACACATTGGCCCTAGTCTAAAAAGCAGGGGAGTGGGACTGATTTGGACAGCTAATTTGGAGGCTGAATGGCCTCTTTCTTTTCTGTATGAGAATCGATGATTCTACCTCAACCCTAGGTCTCCACCCCAGACCAATTCAGAGACAAGTAAAGCAAACAACTACGCAGCACATGCTCAAACACCAATGCGTCTCACCTCTGGTAGCTGTCTCTCCCACACACTCATGTTTGCAGTATCTACCTTGCAGACACCAACTGAGGAAAGTCTGAAGGGAAAAATGCACAGAGCAAAAAAAAGAAAGAAATTACCGCGCAAGGCACATGCGGGCCATAGTAAACTAGTTCATTTTGAACTTTCATTCAGCTGGTATTTGCACAGTGGCCAAGGGAGCTATGGGTAAAACCACCGCACAGGAGGGAAGTAGCAGCAGCCACGTTTTCCTGGCTCAAGATACCGCAACACAGCAGGAACACAGACGTTGGATAAAAATTCACTCCACCATTAGCGGCCGTACCTTCAGCCGTCTAGGCCTGAAGCTCTGGAATTCCCTCCATAAACCTCTTCGTCTTTCTACCTCTCTCTCATCCTTGATAGTGCTCCTTAAAAACTAGCTCTGTCTTAATATCTCCCTATGTGGCTCGGTGTCAAATTTTGTCTGATAATCGCTCCTGTGAAGCTCCTTGGGGCGTTTTTACTGTGTTAAAGGCGCTATATGAATGCAAGTTGTTGTCTTTGCCTGTATTAAACAAGGCTTATTGTTTCCTAGCATGGACAAGCATGTTGTAGCTTTGTGAGCAAATTACTGTCTTTCATCAAGTGCAGCAACCGCAGTTCACTGATATAGTTGGCCAGCGACCTTTTTTTAAAAGGGGAGCTGCTTTCATAAAAAGTGTTTTGCAATTATTTGGTGTGATGCAGGGGAAGGAAACGGAGTTCGTGATCCATGTGTCTTTTCTTTCATGGTGACATCACACAACAAGCTGTGATCACGCCTTGCAACACGATTCATATCATCATGTCTTTGTAAGCAGATGAACCAAGGTTTTATGAAGCACGTCTCGACAAACATGGTGCCCTTTAATTTATAGAATGTTTCACAGATAGAGATGGTTGACCATGAGATCGAAAACCCGGTGTTGAAGTTACACAACAGAGTTGCATCCCTTGGCAGCTCACCAAGGAGTGACATTGACTGTAGTTGGAGAAGAATATGGGCCCCACATTACCCTGGCTTACCAGAAGGGTGTATGGAACTGCAAGAGGGAAAAATGAGTCCAGGGTCTAAGGCATTTCACATCCTCCCAGCTGAATCTTTGGATGGAGTTGCTTTTTGTGATATATATCAATGGATTCGGACTTGAATGTAGGAAGTATGAAGAAGAAGTTTGCAGATGATACAAAAATTGGCCGTGTGGTTGATAATGAAGAAGAAAGCTGCAGGAAGATATCAATGGACCGGTCAAGTGGGCAGAACAGTGGCAAATGGAATTCAATCTGAAGTGTGAGGTAATGCATTTGGGGAGGGCTAACAAGGCAAGGGAATACACTATAAATGGTAGGACACTTAGAAGTGCAGAAGATCAGAGGGACCTTGGAGTGCATGTCCACAGATCCCTGAAGGTAGCAGGACAGGTAGATGAGGTGGTTAAGAAGGCATACGGGATACTTGCCTTTATTAGCCGAGGCATAGAATATAAGAGCAGGGAGGTTATGCTTGAACTATATAAAATACTAGTTAGGCCGCAGCTAGAATACTGCGTGCAGTTCTGGTCACCACATTATAGGAAGGATGTGATTGCACTAGAGAGGGTGCAGAGGAGATTTATGAGGATGTTGCCTGGGCAGGGGAATTTTAGCTATGAGGAAAGATTGGATAGGCTGGGGTTGTTTTCTTTGGAATAGAGGAGGCTGAAGGGATATTTAATTGAGGTGTATAAAATTAGGAGGGGCCTAGACAGAGGGGATAGGAAGGGCCTATTTCCCTTAGCAGAGAGGTCAATAACCAGGGGGCATAGATTTAAAGTAATTGGTGGAAGGATTAGAGGGGAGTTGAGGAGAACTTTTTTCACCCAGAGGGTGGTGGGGTTCTGGAAATCACTGCCTGAAAGGATGGTAGAGGCAGAGACCCTCATCACATTTAAAAAGTACTTGGATATGCACTTGAAGTGCCATAACTTACAAGGCTACAGACCAAGTGCTGGAAAGTGGAATTAGGGTGGATAGCTCTTTGTCGGCCGGCACGGACAAGATGGGCTGAATGGCCTCCTTCTGTACTGTAAATTTCTATGATTCTACCTTGCAGAAGTGAAGAGAGTACGGCACTCTGAGAATGCCTTGATAGCTCAGTGGGTAAATGCACTGCGCGACATGGCTCTTAGCCACATGGACCGAGAGGCTTCGAGGATCAGCTTTTGGTCTGTACTAAGTTAGCATATGTCAAAGACGAAGGCTAAGAAATAGAATATCGACTCAAGATATTACCCCTGATCGCTGAGTGTCAGCTGGACTCAGTTGGTGGCATTCTGACTCATAAGTTAACCCTTAACTACATAGGTTAGGCTCACACATCAGTGGAGTACTGAAGCAGTACTGCATTGTTGGAGCTGCGATGGGAGATTAATAGGGGGTCGTGACTTAAACGTATCTCACATCACCCCATCAGGCAAAGTACTGTAGCATAGTGGTTATGTTACTGGACTAGTATTCCAGAGGCCTGGAGTAATAATCCGGAGACGTGAGTTCAAATTAATTAAATAAAAATCTGGAATAAAAAAGCTAGTATCAGTAATGATGACCACGACACTACCGGATTGTCATAAAAACCCATCTGGTTCACTAATGCCCTTTAGGGAAGGAAACCTGCCGTCCTTACCCGGTCTGGCCTATGTGTGATTCCAGACCCACAGCAATGTGTTTGACTCTTAACTGCCCTCTGAAATGGCCTAGCAAGCCACTCAGTTGTAACAAAACCGCTGCGACCTGTGGGAGTACCTTCACCACACGGATTGCAGCGGTTCAAGAAGGCGGCTCACCACCACCTTCTCGAGAGCAATTAGGGATGGGCAATAAATGCCAGCGACGCCCACATCCCTGAACGAATAAATTAAAAAATTGAGATTATTCAAAATACAACGAGGTTCCATGATGGGTGAATAGTGCACTAAAGGGCTGACCTGCCCTTTCCTAACCTTGACTTCTTATGTTCTTATTCATCTCAAGATTTGAAAGATGGGTATAAACCATTGAAGGTTCATTCATCTGAACCCTCCAATTGGATTACTGCCTTCCAATCAGTTCCTGGAATTCGCTATTTGCTGTCTATAGTATATAGTTTCACAAAAAAAATATCTACAAGCCTAAGCAACCTTTTAATATACTTACAGTGGATCGTGTGATGCTAATTTAATAAAAATGATGTTGCGATGGTTTAAGTTTGTCAGTGATATTGAACAGCTACTATGGATAAATCGTATAATCAATTAGTTGTGATATTTAATTGTTTCTCTCCGATTCAAAATCCGCCTCTCTCTCCTTTAAGACGCTCTATAAAACCTATTTCTTTGACCAAGCTTTTGCTCACCTGTCCGAAAATCTCCTTATGTGGCTCGGTGTCAAGTTTTGTTTTGTAACGCTCCTGTGAAGCACCTTTGGGCGTTTTTACTACGTTAAAGGCGCTATATAAATGCAAGTTATTGTTATTGTTGATGTCTTTACTCTTTAAAAAGGAATTAGATGATCAAGAAGTGTCACCACAGGTCCCAATTATCCCTGAAATTCCAATATTGCCATTGAATTTCCTTAATTGTGCTGCATTCTGACCTGCCCGGGACTGTTTCTCGACTGATGCTGAAGTATGTGGTTCCACAGGGCAGAGTAGTCCTCCAGTGTCTTAGCTGGCTGCGGGTGAATCGCAACAGAGTCCAATCCTGTCCCGTCTATATGTATTTTCCATCAGAGAGCAACTGACAGCAAACAGGCATTGGAGCTCTGTCCAATTTGAATACAAACTAACTGGCCTATAATTCTCAGGTTCTGACTTAACAACCTTCTTAAATATAGGCACCACATGGTCCTCTCTCCAAGTCTACGGGAACATGGAGCTGTTAAATATATGAGCCAGCGGACCACACAACACACACCCCTCCCCCACCGTTCTTTAAGTACTCTAGGGCGCATACCACCCGAGCCAACAGCTCTGGTCCTAACCAAGACTATTTCTAAAATAACAACAGAAAATGCTGGAAACACTCAGCAGGCCAGGCAGCGTCCGTGGAGAGAGAGAAACAGTGCTAACGTTTCAGGTCTGGGACCCTTCATCAGAACTGGAAAAGACTGGAGATGTAACAGATTTTAAGCAGGTGCAGAGGCAGGGAGAGGGGGTGGGGAGGAAGGAACTGAGGGAATATTCTGTGCTAGGGTAGGAGGCAAGGAGAGATTAAATGTTGCAAATGGGGATGGCAGAATCATAAACAGCCTGAAAAATGGGGGCAGGGGTTGTAATCTGAAATTGTTGAACTCAATGTTGAGTCCAGAAGGCTGATTTCTACATTGACTTCCACAGAGTGAATTTTACTAATGCTTTTATCTATTGCCACTGGCAACTCAGCATCATTTTCAGTAAGAAATAGGAACAGGAGTAGGACATTCGATCCTTCGAGACTGCTCCGCCATTCACTAAGAGTAAGGCTGATCTTCTACCTCAACTCCACCATCCCACACTATCCCCATATCCCTTGATTCCCTTAATATCCAAAAATCTATCGATCTCAGCCCTGAATATACTCAACGACTGAGCCTCCACAGCCCTCTGGGGTAGAGAATTCCAAAGATTCACAACCCTCTGAGTGAAGAAATTTCTCATCTCAATCCTAAATGGCCAACCCCTTATTCTGAGACTGTGACCCCTAGTTCTAGACTCCGCAGCTAGGGGATACATCCTCCCTGCTTCTACCCTGTCAAACCCTGTAAGAATTTTGTATGTTTCAATGAGATCACCTCTCATTCTTCTAAATTCAGGGAATATAGACCTAGTCTCCTCATAGGACAATCCCCTCCCCATCCCAGGAATCAGTCTGGTGAACCTTTGTTGCACTCACTCTATGGCAAGTATATCCTTCCTCAGGTAAGGAGACCGAAACTGTACACAATACTCCAGGTGTGGTCTCACCAAGGCCCTGTATAATTCCAGTAAGACATCTTTACTCTTATACTCCAATCCTTTTGTCAGCTGTGGCTCAGTTGGTAGCACACTTGCCTCTGAGTCAGAAGGTTGTGGGTTCAAGTCCTACTCCAGGGACTTGAGCACATAAAGCTGGGCTGACACTGCAGTGCAGTACTGAGGGAGTGCTGCACTGTTGGAGGTGCCGTCTTTCGGATGAGACGTTAAACCGAGGCCCCGTCTGCCCTCTCAGGTGGACGTAAAAGATCCCATGGCACTATTTCGAAGAAGAGCAGGGGAGTTATCCCCGGTGTCCTGGCCAATATATTTATCCCTCAACCAACATAACAAAAACAGATTATCTAGTCATTATCACATTGCTGTTTGTGGGAGCTTGCTGTGTGCAAATTGGCTGCCGTGTTTCCCACATTACAACAGTGACTGCACTCCAAAAGTACTTAATTGGCTGTAAAGCGCTTTGAGATGTCCGGTGGTCATGAAAGGCACGATAGAAATGCAAGTCTTTCTTTCTTAATAAAGTAGTGACAAATGATGCAAAGCAACCATTCAATACCATAAATGAATATGGGCCAAATGTCCTTCCACATCCGTAAGCATCTTGTGGTAACAACCGTATTGACAGGTTAAGGTGCACAGTGGTGGAGGGGGAGGGGGGTTTCTTCCGTGGAATCTGTTTTATTTTATGGACTTTTTTTTTTTAAGTGTCGCTATGTTTGTGTTTGCACGAGAAATCAATTTGCTTAGAGAGCTGTGTAATTTTTTTTTTTTCTTGGCTAAATATTTTTTTGACTACCATTAAAGTGCCATCGTGATACTGTCATTTAGTGGAGAAAAATGCCAGACAGTTTTCATTTCAGCAGCCGTGGTTAGTTAGCACTGTTTATCACACGGGCTGTGAGAGCGCAATCTACCCGCCAGACAGATGTGATTAAAATAAGCTTGTTCTGTCCCTTTTATTCAGCTATTCATTTAAAACGCATCAGCTACTGAGATTAGACGTTTCACCTCTGAAATTATGATCAACATAATGACCCTTGCACAGATAGCTGAATGGTGGCCAATATATTTCTCATCACATATCTTTGCATAAGGCACTTTGAGAAAAGAGAGGGAATGCTTAATATTAAATAATGTCCAATTAGAAAAAACAAGTCGTCTTATGAAGAAGCTCTTAAAAAGCACTTGTGCGCCTTCAAGTCAGTCTGCTGGGTTTTTTTTCTCTACAAATGTTTACTTATTTTAGTTTAAAAATAAAACCTTTAGGCCAGCATACCTATAATTCCCATCAATTACTCCTCAAAAAAAAAACCCCAGACATGATCTAAGTTGCGCTGCTCCAGGGCATTCAAGGTGTGTTGTCTGAAGTGATACTGAGCCTGTGAACAGATCTCACAGTCAGACCCACCCCACACTCTGCACTGGGAGAGCTGTCGACTTGCAACTGTTAGGAGTGAAATTTGTGATCTAACCATCAAAAAAGAGTGACACCGATTGCAAAACCGTTTAAACACAAAAGATTTCTTTCTGAGTTGCTGATTGAACTGCTGTCCTTTTTCGACTGTCATCTGTTTTTATTACAGACTGCCAGCATTCATAGGTTCTCTTTTTTTTATCTGAATGTGTGGAGCGCTGGATATTTTTCAGGCTAAGATACAGCGAAGTGGGTTACATTTTTATACCAGAACGAGTGAGTCTCAGTCTAAACTACTGGCAATTGCTCGGTCACTCACTGTCTGCTGCAGAATCACCTCAATTGCAGCAACTGTAGCCATGAGAATGTGAAAGGGATTGAGCCTGACCATAGCAAGGCTGTGGTATGATGCTGTGATCTTGCACTGTGTGGGTACAGCTTGTGCTGCAGGCTTTATGTGCATTTTTCACACTTATAACCTGCACATTTAAGATATACCTGCAGCATGACTTAGATGAAGGGTCCGAGTGTAATGTATCCAAGTTTGCTGACGATACAAAGCTAGGTGGGAAAGTAAGCTGTGAGGAGGACACAAAGAGCCTACAAAGGGATATAGACAGGTTAAGTGAGTGGGTATTAAGGTGGCAGATGGAGTATAATGTGAGATTATTCACTTTGGTAGGAAGAATAGGAAAACAGAATATTTTTTGAATGGTGAAAAAACTATTAAATGTTGGTGTTTAGAGAGATTTAGGTGTAGGAAACACAGAGAGTTAGCATGCAGGTACAGCAAGCAATTAGGAAGGCAAATGGCATGTTGGCCTTTATTGCAAGGGGGTTGGAGTACAAGACTAAGGAAGTCTTGCTACAATTGTACAGGGCTTTGGTGAGACCACACCTGGAGTACAGTGCACAGTTTTGGTCTTATCTGAGGAAGGATATTCTTACCTTAGAGGCGGTGCAACGAAGGTTCACTGGATTGATTCCTGGGATGAGAGGGTTGTCCTTTGAGGAGAGATTGAGTAGAATGGGCCTATACTCTCTGGAGTTTAGAAGAATCGGAGGTGATCTCATTGAAACATATAAGATTCTGAGGGGGATTGACAAGGTAGATGCTGGGAGGTTGTTTCCCCTGGCTGGAGAGTTTAGAACTAGGGGTCATAGTCTCAAGATAAGGGGTCGGCCATTTAAGACTGAAATGAGGAGGAATTTCTTCACTCAGAGGGTTGTGAATCTTTGGCCCGTAAGGCCTACTCCAGCTCCTATTTCTTATGTACTTAAGACTACCCTTTAGGTGACCAGCCTGATGCCAATGAGAATGTGAACCAGCCTGTAGCAAGTACATGGAAGTGCATCAGAGTGATTTGCCATCCCTATTTTCATTTGTTGCGCTCAACACCTTAACCTGATTGTATGACTGAGTCTGAGAACTCAACCAGTCAGTGTCACAATATATTGCAGCACCACTGCTAACTATTATCTGTGAGTTGGAGTGGGGGGAGGGTTCTACTGCAAATCCTAGTTTGATCTTCTCCCCTTGACCTGTTCCTAAGGCTCTGCCAGTTTCTGCCCGAAACCAGCGGATAGGAAGTGGTGAGACTATCCACGGATAGTTTAACCCCTCTTCACCATAGACAAGTACTTGGCCTCCATTTGACACTAGAACATGATGACATTGCTGAATTTGAGAATTTAGCAAATGGGAAAGAAAGACTTACATTTATATAGCGCCTTTCACAACCACCGTACGTCCCAAAGCGCTTTACAGCCAATGAAGTACTTTTGAAGTGGAGTCACTGTTGTAATGTGGGAAACGCGGCAGCCAATTTGCGCACAGCAAGCTCCCACAAACAGCAATGTGAAAATGACCAGATAATCTGTTTTTGTTATGTTGGTTGAGGGGAAAATATTGGCCAGGACACTGGGGACAATTCCCCTGCTCTTCTTCAAAATAGTGCCATGGGATCATTTACATCCACCTGAGAGAGCAGACTAGGCCTCGGTTTAATGTCTCAACCGAAAGACAGCCCCTCCAACAGTGCAGCACTCCCACAGCACTGCACTGGAGTGTCAGCTTAGCTTTATGTGCTCAAGTCCCTGGAATGGGACTTGAACCCACCACCTTCTGATTCAAAGGCGAGTGTGCTACCAACTGAGCCACAGCTGACACATGCATCCCATTGCACCATGGCATATTGCATTGGTGCCCAATTTACTGAGCATCACACTGTTTTTAAATAAGGACCCCGAAAATTAACACCTGATTAATATTTGCGATCTAACAATTTTGCGGATTTTAGGGAAAATTTACTAAATACAGTCAGGAGAGGGTTAAAATGCATTTCAGGCTTTTGTCAGAGGGGCACAGCAGGTGTTGGAGTACCACTGGGCACAACCATGTGACAGAATGGAGGTGTGATGGGGAGAAGCAGTTTATACAGGTGGTCCCTGTCCCCTGCGGGATTGTAGAAAAAGAATTCCAGGCTGACTGAACCCTCCCATTCTCTCGAATCACACAATCAGTCAGGGTATGTAGTGGTCATTATCACAGTGCTGTTTGTGGGAGCATGCTGTGTGCAAAGTGGCTGCTGTGTTTCCTGCATTACAACAGTGACTACACTTCACTTCAAAAGTACTTCAATTGACTGTAAAGCCCTTTGGATCATGAAAGGCGCTACATGAATGCAAGTTCTTTCTTTATTCTTTATAAATTCACTGCCTGGTACAGGCCAGGGAAATCCTAAAATCACTCCCGGGTCTGTGCTTAATGAGCTGGCCTCAGCTTAGATGCCAGTTGAAGGTCTGTGGGCTGGCAGGGAGGGGATAGTTCAACCAGCTCTTGATCACTACCCAATGTCCACCATGCATGGGCATTGGATGAGGGCAGGACCGGTTTCTGCTGCAGTGCCCTCATGGTCAAGAAGCATGCCAAAAACTCAGCGCCTAGGCTAAATCATGAAGAGCGGCCACATGTGCAAGACCTTGGATGTGACGAGCATTAGAGGCACCGAACCCGACCATGAGTCAGTGTCGTCAGAAAGGAGGGGAGAAAACACTGCAGTGTTGTGAGTTGCACCATGGAGTTGCTAACTGGAAGCCCAGTTAAGAGCTTCGCAAGAAAAGGAGCAAAACTACTTGCTTTATTCGTACTTAAAATACTTCAGGAGGAACACTGTGGATGTTAACCCTTCAACAATACCGAATGTGATTTGTGCCTTACACCGTGGCTGATTAACAACCTCAGGGTCTTTGTAATTAAACTGATTTGTTTTTTAAAACAGATTAAAGATGTGGTAAGGGAGACAGAGCTCTCTGAGGAGGCAAAATAAAAGTCTAACTGCATGTCATGTCTTTAAACGTGGAGCAGAAAAATGGCACCATTGGGGTTAAGGATCTGCTTCCATTGCCACAGGAGCGCAGTATGACCTCTAATCCTACACATTCATGCCACAAAGAGCAATTGTTCCGTGGTAGAATTGGGGGGGGATAGAGGAGCGAAAACAAAAAAAACGCTGGAACCAAAGGTCAAACAGAACCTGTGCCATGTGTTCAAACATGGTGCGCAACACATCCTGACTGTTTACTGGGTGAGCGAGCCCTGTGTGTCAGATTGAAAAAGGACCCAGATAAGGGGCTCTTGTTTAAACAGGAATGCATTATTATAAGCAATACTGTATGCAATTTCTCACATTTCATGAGTATCCAAAGCATAGTCTGTTTTTTTTTTTCCCCTCTCTCCTTTCCTCTCTTTTCCCCGCACCGCCTGTCCCAGAAGAATATTCCTCTCTATCTCCATGCCCCCACCTCCCTGCCATAATATACAGGCTTGCTTCACAGCTCTGAGTTGCTGCTTCAAGCAATTTATGCAATGTTCAAATGTAATTTTTCTCTGTTATCTAGACATGTTGGGACTGCAAAGAGGATTCGCAACTGTAAAATGCCCCATAATTTTCAAGTATCAATACGTATCTCTGATATGTGCATCTCAAAGCGAACCAAGCAAGCAAACCTTGGCAATAATAATAATATATATTGCCCAGTAAATTATTTTAGGTATTAATATAAAACAGGATGTTCAGTCTATGTATTTAAGGCATGTTGAAAAACCCATGTTAAAATTATATTTATATAACAAAATAATATTAAAATAATCTTTCTATAAATGTTTATACAATATATATGTATATATTTATACATTCTGCAATGTGGTTTGGTGGAACAGTTTTTGGGTTCAATCAGAAGGCAAAACTATTTGGCCAACAAATGCTGGATAGGTTGAAGAGTTGCGTTGTGGGTATTTTGAAGGGGCGGGTGGGGAAGTTACATTCTTGTCATTCAATGAGTGGTTAGATATAGATTACTAAACACTTTGTGGTTGGTCTGAAGGTGGGTCTTCGGGTTTGAAAAACAGCGAGTACATCTCGAGGCAAGTTCCTTGTTGGTCTCTGCCTTGAACCTCAGCCTCTGGCTCAGTCCTAGGTCACCTTTGGCACGCACGCCAGTTATCAATTTCTAATCGGCTCTAGTCGCAGAACAATAATCAAGGTAGAACCCTGAGGAGGGACTAAATCGATCTCAAGCCATTTGGGAGAGGCCCTGTAATTAAAAGGAAAGTAATTATTATGAATATGATTCCTATTTTATCGTAAAGGTGATCCAATTGTGATGTGCAGGAGCTGGTAAAGAGAGGTTTTGCTGTGCTGCATGTATTTTTCCTTGCCATTCTTCTCACAAGATGCGGTTGTCCCATTTGGGTAAATAGGTTGTAAAGGAGGACAGATTAAAGAAGAAATGCTTCACTCCACTCTCCTGTCTGTGTTACTTTCTTTAACTGAACAAGTTTTAATCATTTTTTTTTTTTCGCCGTCATTGCAGATCCACCATTTTGAAATGGCACTTGTTTTCTCAGCCTCTCCCATGACAATAATTATAATGTGTGCTCGCTTTTTCCAGCTCGGCCATTCCAGGCTGTAAGCTGGCCTGCGGTACGAGGTTCTGTACAACTGAACAGGCCACCTTGGGACACACGTGAGCTACCCCCATAATTTATATCACTGGAGTGGTTCCGTGGCAGAAAAAATAGACGACTAAAGGTAGAAAGTATAGTCTTTGTCTTGTGCCTTGCTTCTACTTATCTCCTTGTAACTGCCCAGCAAAAATCAGCAACTCACGAGGGGGGGTGGGGGGTAATTTTAAGTTTGGACGATGGTGTTAAACGTGCGATATCGAATTAACCACACTCTATACACACCGGCCGATTATCCTTTCCTTTGAAGTCAACGGAAAGTAAAATCGGGCGGGGCTTATAATGGGCAGTCGATTCAATATGACACATTTGCAAATTTCCATCCTCCCATATTAGTAAACCAATACACTACAGCAGCAAATGCCATCGGCTGAGTCTGGTTCGTGTACAGCAACGTCCTTGTATACGATGAGCCTGCGTCATCCTGTGTTTCTCGAGACCTCAAACAATCTTGGCAATGCATCCTGGAAATGACATGGGTCGGACCAGACTTTGCCTGGTTCTGCTCGGTGTCAATGAGCATAAGTACACTGTGTTGGCATAAGAGCACAATATCGGCGTAAGTACTACGTTTAAATTATGGTTGGAAATAAATCTGAAAGTACTTACATTTCTCCGCACTCTCACTTAAGTAATATGCACAATGTGCCATAATATGTCTACAATCCTTAGTCATGACTGCACATAACCAGCTCGGTGTTGCTGTAATGTTTCGGGCACACTTGTATCACTAAATATCATCTTCATTCTAAACGCTTGTTACAAACTCTCTTGTAATAAACTTTTTTCCTAGCCCTGGTCAAACTCTCTCTCATTTATTTGAGGGGCTGATACTTCACTAAAGCAGTTCCCCACCCCCGCCGCCCCTCTCCCACCAAAACTGGTAAGAATTAATTTGCCGGACAGTGTGACGGTTTGGGGTTGCTTCCACTCATTGTCCCCGGGCAGCCTTTGTCTGTTCTGCAGAGTCCCAAAAGAAAGATAATACGGCTGAATAACAAATCGTTTGCACCATCTTGTCACCGTAGAAACCTCACGCACACCCATTGGGAGGCAAGGTCAAAAAGATGTTCTGTATTTACCTAAGGCTTGCAATAAAATTGGTCCCTTACACTAATAAATTAACAACTATAGAGTTACAGAGTGATCTGGCATCATCTTCGTGAGATGCCTTCCTCCTAACCTTATCCCCCAACGAGCATTTAACAAACCTCCAACCATATGATAGATTCAGTGTAATGTCAAGATGAATCCCCTTACTTGGCACAGAGGATGCTTCTTGCTGTAGAAGCTATAAAATTTTAAAATGAGTAGTCTGTTCCAATTCGAAGATCTTTCTCTGCCTGCGTCTTAATAGCCCTTGTGGTACTTGTGGTATGAACAGAATACTTTATAGGAAATGGCAGTGTGTATGTTGTTTTTATTCGACTCGTGAGGAGGATCTGTGTTAACCCACTCATGGCTTTGTCATTGTTCAGATTTGCAAGGTTTTAACTCATGAAATTTTAAACAAAAATGACATAGAATTACATAGAATGTACAGCACAGAAGCAGGCCCTTCGGTTCAACTGGTCCATGCCGGTGTTTATGCTCCACACGAGCCTCCTCCCACCCCTACTTCATCTAGCCCCATCAACATAACCTTCTATTCCTTTCTCCCTCATGTGTTTATCGAGCTTCCCCTTAACTGCATCTGTATTATTCGCCTCAAGCACTCCTTGTGGTAGCGAGTTTCACATTCTAACCACTGTCTGGGAAAATGTGTTGCTGCTTCAGTTTTCAATTGTGTGTGCACGCAACGCTGTCTGTCTTCTCATCTCTCTCCATTGCAATGCTATGAATTTGACATCAAATCTGCTCGGGTATCACGGTGAACTCACTTCTGTAATGCCAGTCAGTGCCCCTGCAAGGCTGTCAGTCAGACCCACAGTCGTTTGTGGTCTGACGCTGGGACTTGCATTAGACAACGAGGCGATAACAGTGCCTCAGGAACAGATGTGCATCATAACCTCATAGAAACTAATCTGCATACTCAATGGCAGATGTTTGACATCCCTTTCCCCCCTCCTTCTCACTTAAGGGGTGGGGGTCACACCGGTGAAGAGGTTTCAGTGTGTGCAGCTTTGCGGCCACGTCAACTGGTCTGCACACACTGGGGGCTGTACTTCCCTCCAAAACGTGGGGCACCAAGTTGCGCCAATCTTTCATAGGAAATAGGAGTGACACCATTACAACAGACTCAGATGTGAGTAGCACAGTGCTGTTTGATACACTGCAGTTTCACCAGCACCCTTTGCAAGTATTTTGAAGGTGGCAGGATAAGTTGATACATACAGCTGTTAAAAATGCATACTGGTTCCTTGGCTTTATAAATGGAGGCATATAGAGTACAAATTCATGGCATTGCAATGGACTGGTCAGGTGGGCAGAACAGTGGCAAATGGAATTCAATCTGGAGAAGTGTGAGGTAATGCATTTGGAGAGGGCTAACAAGGCAAGGGAATACACTATAAATGGTAGGACACTGAGAAGTGCAGAAGATCAGAGGGACCTTAGAGTGCATGTCCACAGATCCCTGAAGGTAGCAGGACAGGTAGATAAGAAGGCATACGGGATACTTGCCTTTATTAGCCGAGGCAGGGAGGTTATGCTTGAACTGTATAAAACACTAGTTAGGTCGCAGCTAGAATACTGCGTGCAGTTCTGGTCACCACATTACAGGAAGGATGTGATTGCACAAGAGGGGGTGCAGAGGAGATTTACAAAGATGTTGCCTGGGCTGGGGAATTTTAGCTATGAGGAAAGATTGGATAGGCTGGGGTTGTTTTCTTTGCAACAGAGGAGGCTGAGAGGAGACCTAATTGAGGTGTATAAAGTAATGAGAGGCCTAGATAGAGTGGATAGCTCAGCAGAAGAGTCAATAACCAGGGGGCATATATTTAAAGTAATTGGTCGGAGGTTTAGAGGGGATTTGAGGAGATTTTTTTTCACCCAGAGGGTGGTGGGGGTCTGGAACTCACTGCCTGAAAGGGTGGTAGAGGCAGAAACCCTCATCACATTTAAAAAGTACTTGGATATTCACTTGAAGTGCCGTAACCTACAAGGCTACGGACCAAGTGCTGGAATGTGGGATTAGGGTGGATAGCTCTTTGTCGGCCGGCAAGGACAAGATGGGCCGAATGGCCTCCTTCTGTGCTGTAAATTTCTATAATTCTATGAAAAGCAAAGAAGTTATGCTCAACATTTATAAGACACTGGTTAGGCCACGGCTGGAATATTGTGTCCAATTCTGGGCACCACACTTTAGGAAGGATGTCAAGGCCTTGGAGAGGGTGCAGAGGAGATTTACTAGAATGGTGCCAGGGACGAGGGACTTCAGTTATGTGGAGAGACTAGAAAAGCTGGGATTGTTCTCCTTAGAGCAGAGAAAGTTAAGGGGGAAATTTAATAGAGATGTTCAAAATTATGAGGGGTTTTGATAGAGTAGATAGGGAGAAACTGGCAGGAGGGTCAATAACCAGAGGACACAGATTTAAGATAATTGGCAAAAGAACCAGAGGGGAGATGAGAATATATTTTAACGCAGCAAGTTGTTAAGATATGGCATGCACTGCCTGAACGGGTGGTGGAGGAAGAAGATTCAATCGTGACTTTCAAAGGGGAATTGGATATATACTTGAAGGGGAAAAATTTTGCAGGGCTATGGGGAAAAAGCAGGGGGGAGTGGGACTAATTGGGCAGCTCTTTCAAAGAGCCAGCATGGGCACGAAGGCCCGAATGGCCTCCTTCTGTGCTGTATGATTCTATGAAGTATAACAACAGCATCTGTCTGGTGATGAGGGAGGGGCAAATCTTTTTTCTGGCACTGTCTCTGTATCTCTCGGGCTGTGTTTGCCTCTTTCTTTCGCTTGCACTTTCTTCCTTACTCCATACATAAAAATGTTTAAAAAAAATCTTCCTGAAGCACCTTAGCCTAGCCTCGTAATTTCTTTCACCCGGTGAAGGATTTAGGATGGAACCAATGGTAGGGGAGAATTGCATCACCGGTGTAAAAGTATTTTCCAGTCAGTTAGCATGGTTATCAGTGCTGACCTCTGAGTGACACTGTCGGTATTTTATCAGAAATCAACCTTTGAATGACACAAGCTATGAGATCGCTGATTGTGACAATAATCAAGAATCATAGAATGGTTACAGCACAGAAGGAGGCCATTTGGCCTGTCGAGCCCGTGCCGGCTCTCTGCAAGAGCACTTCAGCTGGTCCCACTCCCCCACCCTTTCCCCGTAGCCCTGCAAATTTTTTTCCTTCAGATACTTATCCAACTCCCTTTTGAAAGTTGTGATTGAATCTGCCCCCACCACCCTTTCAGGCAGTGCATTCCAGATCCTCACCACTCGCTGAGTAAAAAAGTTTTTTCTTACGTCGCCTTTGGTTCTTTTGCCAATCACCTTAAATCTGTGTCCTCTGGTTCTCGACCCTTCTGCCAATGGGAACAGTTTCCCTCTATCTACTCTGTCCAGACCCCTCATGATTTTGAACACCTCTATAAAATCTCCTCTCAATCTTCTCTGCTCCAAGGAGAACAACCCCAGCTTCTCCACTCTATCAACGTAACTGAAGTCCCTCATTCCTGGAATCATTCTCGTAAATCTTTTCTGCACCCTCTCTAAGGCCTTCACATCCTTCCTAAAGTGTGGTGCCCAGAATTGGACACATGATTCTGGTTGGGGCCGAACCAGTGTTTTATACAGGTTCTTCATAATATCCACACTTTAGTACTCTATACCTCTATTTATGAAGCCCAGGATCCCGTAAGCCTTTTTAACTGCTTTCTCATCCTGCCTTGCCACCTTCAATGATTTGTGCACACATGCCCCCAGGTCTCTCTGATCGTGCACCCACTTCAGGATTGTACCATTTAGTTTATATGTCCTCTTCCCCATTCTGGTTGGAGAGCAGGATGCACTCAGGGGACTCCTGCACTACCTGCCTGGCCCTCCTCTTCTGTCTGGTGGTCACCCATTCCCTTTCTGCCTGCACACTCTTTATCTGCGGGGTGACCACCTCCTGAAACGTGCTATCCTCGAAGCTCTCAGCCTCACGGATGCACCGCAGTGACGCCAGCTGCTGCTCAAGCTCCAAAACCCGGAGCTCGAGCTCCTCCAGCTGACGACACTTCCTGCACATGTGGTTGTCCAGGACACGGGAAGCGTTCTGGAGTCCCCACATGGCACAGGAGGTGCATTCCACGGGACTGAGCTGCCCTGCCATGCCTTTACTTAATAGACTGTTAACTAGAAACACTTACCAGCTACTCACCAATCAGCTCCTTCCCTGGTTGTGACGTCACTTTAGCTGTTTTGCAGTTGTTGCATTTGTTGTTGTTGTTTTCACTGGATGTTCTCCGCCTCCTCGCTGCCGCTGCTGCTCCGGTCTGCGCTCTCTCTGGGCCTCCCGCTCGATTTATACTCCACCTCCTTCAAACGATTATTTTTACTTTTAATTTTTAATTTTCATTAGTTAATTTAGTTTAAGTTATTAATTCAATAAAGTTATAGTTGTTAATACTCTCCCAGTTTTGAATTTAATCCACTTACCTAACCTGGAGAGCAAAAGAGCTGTAATACTCACCAACCAATCACCTACCTGCTGTCCTGTGACGTCACTCCTTGGTTATTTGGGGTTTTTCATGCCTCCGTCACCTCAACTGCCGCCGCTCCCACTCGGGCCCGCACTGTGTCCTGGGCCTTCTCCGGTGCTCCCTTTCTGCCGCCGCTCCCACTCGGGCCCCACTGTGTCCTGGGTCTTCTCCGGTACTCCCTTTCTGCTGCCGCTCCCGCTCAGGCCCGCGCTGTGTCCTGGGCCTTCTCCGGTGCTCCCTTTCTGCCGCCGCTCCCACTCGGGCCCCACTGTGTCCTGGGCCTTCTCCGGTGCTCCCTTTAAGCCGCCGCTCCCACTCGGGCCCACACTGCGTCCTGGGCCTTCTCCGGTGCTCCCTTTAAGCCGCCGCCTCCTCTCAGGCCTGCGCGTTGGTGAATTTGCAAACTATTCAAACTCACAGTTATATGGGCTCTAAATGAAGTTTATTTTTGTGACCGACTCCATTTAGCGTTGTACAGCGGTGATACACTTGTGACCAATCAAGATTTATGGTCATACTGACCAGGCTGCTGGCTGCAGGACTGTTTGGCCTTTTGTGGCAGGAAATACTTGTAAACAATTTTACAGCAACAATAAAATAAAATACAAGTTTTGGCCAAGATGAATTGGACTTTTAGAAGATCACGACACTGTAACTGCACATTCACAGATGGTCAGAACACAATACATTGCCACAGTCTGGTGCAACTGAAATAATTCGACTCTCTGACGTCCTGATTGTCAGCAATCCAAAGTATTTGGTGTAAGCAGGTCCGACAAGCATCCCAACCACAATCCCCCATGTCGGAACTCTGTCAATTGATCATTAATGGTCCCAAAAATATTCATTGCAAAGTGAGGCTGGAGTCAAAATGTGAACAATTGAAGCTCGCCTGAAGGCTCTGTAAGTTACTGCACTGCCCGGTATAATACAGTCCAGGAAAATCCCAGGCTTAATCCAAAACTAGGGGTCATAAATATAAAATAGTCACTGATAAATCCAATAAGGAATTCAGGCAAAACTTTTATTTAATCCAGCAAGTGGTTAGAATGCGGAACTTGTAGTTGAGGCGAACAGCAGAGATGCATTTATGGGGAAGCTAGATGAATACATGAGGGAGAAAGGAATAGAAGGTTATGCTGATAAGGTTAGATGAAGTAAGGAGTGAGGAAATTCATTAGGAGCAGAAATAACATTAAGTCATTCAAGGCAAATGCTTTCAAAGTGTATCTACCTGAACTTACTGTTGCTTTAAACTCTTTCCTACTTTGAGGCTGCAGCCACTGCTCAACATGAACTTTTCAACCAGGTACGACATGCACTGTGATGGTCTCGGTGCTTGCAGACAGGCAGGAAGAAAAGAAAGACATGCATTTATATAGTGCCTTTCACAACCTCAGGACGTCCCAAAGTGCTTTACAGCCAATGAAGTACTTTTGAAGTGTAGTCACTGTTGTAATGTAGGAAACGCGGCAGCCAATTTGCACACAGCAAGCTCCCACAAACAGCAGTGTGATAATGACCAGATAATCTGTTTTAGTGATGTTGATTGAGGGGTAAATATTGGCCAGGACACCGGGGAGAACTCCCCTGCTCTTCTTCAAAATAGTGCCATGAGATCGTTGGCGTCCACCTGAGAGAGCAGACGGGGCCTCGGTTTAATGTCTCATCCGAAAGACGGCACCTCCGACAGTGCAGCACTCCCTCAGCACTGCACTGGAGTGTCAGCCTGGATTTTTGTGCTCAAGTCTCTGGAGTGGGACTTGAACCCACAACCTTCTGACTCAGAGGCGAGGGTGCTACCCACTGAGCCACGGCAGACAGGCTGAAGGAAAAGGTTAACACTATTGCATAGAGTCTAAAAGGTTTAAAAATGATTGCATGATCACTGTCGGCTACGCAGTTGACCTCACAAACGTGCACATTCACGTGCGCACATACACTTCTACATACACTTTGTTCCTATGACAAGAAAATTCTAAGCCACCTTTCTGTCTTTGTACTGTTGTATGGTTAAAAAAAAGCCATGGAGACATAGAATCATAGAAATGTATGGCACAGAAGGAGGCCATTCGGTCCATCGTGTCTGTACCGGCCGAAAAAGAGCCATCCAGCCTAATCCCACTTTCCAGCTCTTGGTCTGTTGCCCTGTAGGTTACTGCACTTCAAGTGCGTATCCAAGTACTTTTTAAATGCGGTGAGGGTCTCTGCCTCTACCATCCTTTCAGGCAGTGAGTTCCAGACCCCCACCATCCTCTGGGTGAAAAAAGTTCTCCTCAACTCCCCTCTAATCCTTCTACCAATTACTTTATATCTATGCCCCCTAGTTATTGACCTCTTTGTAAAATGAGATTTGCAAATTTAGAGAAAGTTTAGCAGAATTTTTTTTGCCGAAGCTTGGGCCTCTACTTTTCAGATCAACACCAGCATTTTTTGATCAGAAAATTTGAAGTGAATTCTCTTTGTCTTCCCTTCCTCCTGCAATCTACAGACGTCAGCGATCCACGCTGGATGTCACGCAGTTACTCCTTCTTGGTTTATTTAGCCCCCTCCACCAATCTTGTCACCAGTGTGCTGCGCTATGGACCTTGGCGCTTTCCCTAGGTTTCTCTGTTTTAGAATGAATGCTGATCACTGGACACCAGTCGCGTGCAAGTACGTGTGACTGCTGTCTATCGCAAAGCACAGCTTGCTGGCCCTTCTGCGATTAACTGAATAGAGTGGTCCACAGACAGAATGCATCAGAATGGACGCAAAAGATCCCACGGCATTATTTCGTAGAAGAGCACAGGAGTTAACCCCGGTTTATCCCTCAATCGGCATCACTAAAACAGATCATCTGGTTATTACTGTTTGCGGGAGCTTGCTGTGCACAAATTGGCTGCCATGTTTCTACATTACAACAGTGACTACGCTTCAAAAGTACTTCATTGGCTGTAATGCGCTTTGGGACGTCCTGAGGTTGTGAAAGGCGCTATAGAAATGCATGTCTTTCTTTCATCACAAGAGCATTATTACTCATAGCTCTGACCTTGAATTGAAAACCACTTTTAGAAGGCGGCGATGTGTACGACTTGAGTTTGCCTGGGGCAACGCCCACCCTCGCAAAGAGGAAATAATGCGCACTGTTTATCTCGGGTTAAATTTTTCCAGGGGGAAATGTTTCACGCAGGAGGGCATTTTTGGAGATGCAGACACCAATTACAGAAAAATGTTTCAGGTCAAAATAAAACAAACTGTGGCTGTAATCTGTTAGTGCTCCACCACCTCCTCCCCCACCCCCACCCACCCCCCCAACAATAAATCCCAGCAGTTCTTCTTTCTCCTCCCTAGAGTGACATTATTGACCTTTGCCATTGCCCTGAGGGCACTGCTGTAGAAGTTATTGAATGGGTTTTGTTTGCAGTTGGTTCTACACTTGGAGCGCCTTCAGCTCAAGGTTACTATAATGGATAAAGGATGATGAGTGGCAGTTAAAGAGCTTTTTCACAGCATGACCTGAAATGCAGGTTTAATAGCTTCAAGGTACATTTTGACATACTGAAGTTTTAGGATGGAGTTGCAGGTCAGTGCGCCTACTTCACCGGGACTATGTTCTGCTCTTGCTAGTTTCTAGAAGCATATATATATTCAATGCATGTAACGTGATGATATAATGTCCATGGGCCAGTCGGGTTTTGATATTCTGCCATCTTCTGTGGCACCACACTTGCATAACAGTTGCGGCACTTGAAAAGTAACTCATTGTGTGCTGCGCTTTAACGTTTTGATGTAATAAAAAACAACGTCGAAACGCAAGGAATAAAAACAACTTGCACTTGTACAGTGCCTTTAACATCGAAAACATCTCAAGCCGCTTCATGGTTGGCGGGGGTGGGGGGGTGGGGGAGAAAAAAGTAACCTGCAGTCGATAAGGGAATGGACACCTACCTAGTCATGGGGGAACCGATTGGGGGCGGGCGGGGGGGAGACTTAAAAGATCAGTTTTGAGAAGGTATTTATAAGTAGAGAGACAAGAGGAGAGCCAGAAGGAATTTAAGGAGGGAATTCCAGAGAGTAAACCCAAAACGGTTGAAGGCTCTGACAACACTGGTGAGGCGAAGGGCGGGGCGATGCATAACAGGCCAGAATCAGAAGACCGAAGGGTACAGTAGGGGATATAAGGCAGGGGGTGATTTCAGAGATAAGGGTCATGGATAGAGCCGAAGATAAGGATGAGCATTATTATATCTGCTCTGTCCTCACACGGTAAAACGGTTATTAAAGGTCTTCAGCTTTTTCTTGCTTCAAATACAAATTCAATATCTGACCTTTTGGATAAAGGCATCGTCTGGGGTCGCACCGAATCTAGGGTCGCCAATGCTGGTTGGCCATATTCCTGGAGGTTTCATCACGTGGCCTCCAACCTCCCCGCCCGGTCAAACAGTTGTTTTTTCCCCCCGTCTCCAATATTTTAATAACTAATAAACCAAAGTATTCAGTGAAAATGAAATTTTAAAAAACGCACAATTTTTTTAATGGGATGTGGGCGTCGCTGGCAAAGCCAGCATTTATTGCCCATCCCTAATTGCCCTTGAGAAGGTGGTGGTGAGCCGCCTTCTTGAACCGCTGCAGTCCGTGCGGTGAAGGTTGTTTCGTAGCGGTTTGTTACAACTGAGTGGCTTGCTCGGCCATGTCAGAGGGCAGTTAAGAGCCATATTGCTGTGGCTCTGGAGTCACATACCAGGTAAGGACGGCAGATTTCCTTCCCTAAAGGACATTAGTGAACCAGATGGGTCTTTACGTCAATCCGATAGTTACCATTACTGATACTAGCTTTTTATTCCAGATTTATTTGATTAACTGAATTTAAATTCCCCAGCTGCCATGGTGGGATTTGAACTCACGTCTCTGGATTACTAGCCCAGTGACATTACCACTACGCTACCGTTCCCGGGAAGGTGAGAAAACAGGCTATTTGAGTAACGGTCAGGAATTGTCCAATTGGGTAACGATTGCGTTCCAATTGGCAGCGCACTGCGAGGTTGGACATGCCGGGCGACCAATAGCGGGAGCGTGGGGGCCGAGGCAGTTAGAGGTGGGAGGCCACGTGAGGAAACTTCCTGGAATACGTCCAACCAGATCTGGTAACCCTAGAAAAAGGGGAAGAAATTGTTTTTAAAAAGGCGCCTGTTTTTAGTTTACCCATTTCAAATACGAACTCGCTATCAATATAAAATGAATAAAAGAACATTCTTTACTGTAACCCTCTCTCCTGTTGTGCAGGAACAGCAGGGGTTCTTTGCTGCAATAAGACGCTCTAGATTATTCTCCAAGTACAGGTATGTCACTTTCTCACCATGTGTCTCCTACTCATGATGCATTGCATAATGCTATCTTCGTGACAAAATACTCTAATTCATCAAAGGATAAGCCATAATGAGATGCATCAAACATATAAATGTTCCATATACCCTGGAGAAAGGAAGCAGAGGGCATCAAATCTATTACAGTACCCTAGAGACTGGCATGGCTTTTTATAGTGAAACCTATCTGAGGGACTGCCTCTACCAGTAAGCTGCTCTGACTGCACTGTCAATCCAATTGTTAAGCACAGTCAACTCCACTTAAGCAAACAGAAATTGAAAATCCCAAACCATTTTCTGTCTTCAGCCAGTGTCTTCACTCCTCCTGTTGACTGAATAATTGCAGTGAAGTGATTTACTTATTTATTTTTTTGCACAGATTATGCGCCATCAGGTTTCCTGCTCAGATTACTCACGTCCCCCGTTCTGCGCTGCAACCTCCAAATATACGCCAAGCTAAAAATAAAACAAACATTTTATGAACACTTGTGGGGGTGGGGCGGGGGGGGAAGACATTACGCTGCAATTTGAGCTGGTCTAATTCAGGTTTTCGAGATTGCGAAAGGAATTGACAGAATTGATCCAGACGAACTGTTTGCCGTTGGCGAAAGGGTTCGAATACCAGGGGACACGAGTTAAAAATGAGGAAGTTGGGAGGAAGAGAGGCAGAACTTTTGCGCCTAAAAGGTAGTAGACGTGGAATAAATTACCAGGGAAGATCAATGAAGCAGGCATTATAAATAGGGGCAAGAGACAGATGTTTTCTGCAGAAAGAATGGATCAAGGGGCGAGGGTCCTGCTCCTTTGTTCATTGCGCAACGCTGTCACCTTTGTCGTGGGCACGGGTGTCGCCATCTTAATGCGGGCGGGAGTTCTGCTTTATGCGGCGCCTAGGGCCAACATCTTTGTCCAGGGCACTGGTGACCTTTTCCCCCGCTCGTTGGGTATTGGGCCCCTCCCCCCACTCCAGCTCACTGTGCGGCCTGTGAATTTAAATGCGCGGGACCTTACAGATTGCTGCACGGCCGCGCACCCACACACCTTACTGGGAACATTGATCAAGGGGTATGGAGGGGAAGGCAGTACATGAGTAGGGAGGGGGATTGATGCACCGAAAGCCATTGTTTTCGGTCCCCGCCACAAACTCCGTTCCCTAGCCACTGACTCCATCCCTCTCCCTAACATCTGTCTGAGGCTGAACCACACTGTTCGCAACCTTGGTGTCATATTTGACCCTGAAATGAGCTTCCGACCACATATCCGCAGCATAACAAAAACCGCCTACTTCCACCTCCGTAACGTCGCCCGTCTCCGCCCTTGCCTCAGCTCATCCGCTGCTGAAACCCTCATCCATGCCTTTGTTACCTCTAGACTTGACTATTCCAATGCACTCCTGGCTGGCCTCCCACATTCCACCCTACGTAAACTTGAGGTCATCAAAAACACAGCTGCCCGTGTCCTAACTCGCACCAAGTCCCGTTCGCCCATCACCCCTGTGCTCGCTGACCTACATTGGCTCCCGGTTGAGCAGCGCCTCGATTTCAAAATTCTCATCCTTGTTTTCAAATCCCTCCATGGCCTCGCCCCTCCCTACTCTGTAATCTCCTTCAGCCCCACACCCCCCCCCGAGATATCTGTGCTCCTCTAATTCTGCCCTCTTGAGCATCCCTGATTATAATCGCTCAACCATTGGTGGCCGTGCCTTCTGCTGCCTAGGCCCTAAGCTCTGGAATTCCCAGCCTGAACCTCTCCGCCTCGCTACCTCTCTTTCCTCCTTTAAGACGCTCCTTAAAACCTACCTCTTTGACCAAGCTTTTGGTCACCTGCCCTAATCTTTCCTTATGTGGATCGGTGTCAAATTTTTTGTCTTAAAATACTCCTGTGCAGTGTTGTTGTTGAAAGACACAAGCCAGTTGGACCAAATGGCCAATTCCTTTTCCTAAGAATGATTATGCACAACTGATGTAAGATCTAATGTAACAGGTTTTACTCCAAACTCCTGATCAGTAAACATATCTGGTAATTGAGTGATAATGTTTCGTAAACCAGTTTTTTTCATTAAACAGAACCTAATTGCATCCAGTACTAAAACTGTGTTCAACCTGAGCACTTGTACACGTTTCACATGTTCGAGCGACTGACTGACCCGGCTAAGCGAGTAATAAGTGACCCTAGGTGCTGACTGAAGGAAAGTGTCCTCAGCAGTCCCACGGAAGGCGCATAAAACTTCGCGATTTTGATGTTCATTGTTGAAAAGGAACATTGTGTCACAAAGTGCCTTTTGCCTTGCCAAATTTGAGAAATGACAGATTAAAAATGTAATTGTTTTCCCCATTTCTTGGCCTGTACTTGAATATTGCACATGCCCAACAGCTCTTTCTGTGGATGATGATTTGGAAATTCTGGACATTGTGTTCATAGTTGATGGCTAACATTCGAGGGCACATTACTGGCGTGATGTTTTTCACAGGCCCATGGGAACAAAATGGCATTAAACCACTGAAGGGTTTTTTCATTAGTCCTGTCACTGGCCCAGTTTCATTAACTCTCTGAGTTCTGAATTTCCCTGATCCACAGCATTAATCTGCTTTTCGCTTTTGTTAATTTTGTCTGTCATTTTCACTCTCGCTTCTGCCAGATAATTTTGAATTTAATTATCTCCTTACATGTCAGCCGTGTCTCAGTGGTTCTGAGTCAGAAGGTTGTGGGTTCCAGTCCCGCTCCAGAGGCTTGAGCACGCAATCTAGGTTGACACTTCAGTGCCGTACTGCAGGGAGCGCTGCACCTCCGACAGTGCAGCACTCCCTCAGTACTGCACTGGAGTGTCAGCCTAGATTATTTGTGCTCAAGTTTCTGGAGCGGGACTGGAACCCACAACCTTCTGACTCAGGCACAGTGTAAGGAGAAAAAAAAATATCAAAGCCCCTTGGGAGTGGATTCTGGTTTGTATGCTCATCATTGCCTGCAGAGCAGTATGATTAGTGTTTCCTGGGCAACAGCGGGTTGGCGTCACGAGGCAGAGAGAAAATATCCGCCAGAGATCAGAGAGCAAATTCAACCAGGGTTAGGATCAGTCAAAGGGAGATCAGAGAGGAATCAGATAGAGACACAGAAAGAGATCATCAGAGACCAAAGACATCAGCTACAGAGATAGATTAGCCACTGCCTGCAGCCTAGTCCTGGTAGATAATCCAGTCCCATCTCCCAAATTCTCCTGATGCGGGTGGGGGAGGAATGGGTTCGTGTGTGTACAATACTTCAGACCGGTGTGGTTGGGGGTGCATTTGCAGTGTAATGTAATGAAGTTGCTTATCTGTCTGAATTTCTTCGTCTTTCTTGCCATGTTTTAAGTTTGTTCAAAATTATTCTCCACTCACTCTAAGTCCTCCAAGGTACAAAATTGTAGGAAGATACATAGATACATAGATACATAGAAGATAGGAGCAGGAGTAGGCCATCCGGCCCTTCGAGCCTGCTCCGCCATTTAATGAGATCATGGCTGATCCTTCAATTCAGTATCCCGTCCCCGCCTTCTCTCCGTAACCCTTAACCCCTTTTGCCTGTAGAAATATATCTAATTCCCTCTTAAATATATTTAATGAGCTGGCGTACACTGCCCTCTGTGGCAATGAGTTCCACAGGTTCACCACTCTCTGAGTGAAGAAATTCCCCCTCATTTCTGTCCTAAATGGTTTAGCCCTTATCCTTAAATTATGTCCTCTAGTTCTGTTCTCACCCGCCAAGGGAAACATTCCTTCTGCATCTAATCTGTCTAGACCTGTCAGAATTTTATACACTTCTATGAGGTCCCCTCTCAATCTTCTAAACTCCAGTGTGTACATCCCTAAACTACATAGTCTCTCCTCATAGGTCAATCCCGCCATTCCTGGTATCAGCCTGGTGAATCGCCGCTGCACCCCCTCCATGGCAAGAACATCTTTCCTCAGATGAGGCGACCAAAACTGTACACAGTACTCGAGGTGTGGTCTCACCAGTGCCCTGTACAGCTGCAGCAAGGTATCCCTGTTCCTGTATTCCAACCCTTTTGCTATGAAGGCCAGCATACCGTTTGCCTTCTTGACCGCCTGTTGCACCTGCATGCTCGCCTTCAGTGACTGGTGTACAAGAACACCCAGGTCTCTCTGTACTTCCCCCTCTCCCAATTTATTGCCATTTAAATAATAATTTGCCCTCCCGTTCCTGCACCCAAGGTGGATAACTTCGCACTTGTCCACATTATAGTGCATCTGCCATTTATCCGCCCAATCACCCAGTCTGTCCAAATCGCTCTGGAGCTTCCTGGTCTCCTCCTCTGAGCCCACCCCCCCTCCTAGTTTAGTGTCGTCTGCAAATTTGGAAATGCTGCATTCGACTCCCTGATCCAGGTCATTAATATAAATTGTGAACAGCTGGGGACCCAGGACAGATCCCTGTGGTACCCCACTTGTTACTGCCTGCCATTCAGAAAATGAGCCGTTTATTCCAACTCTCTGTTTTCTATCTGACAGCCAGTTCTCTATCCACGTCAATACTTTCCCCTTTATCCCATGAGCTTCAATTTTCCATGCTAATCTTTTATGTGGGACCTTATCGAAGGCCTTTTGGAAGTCCAGGTACACCACATCTACTGGCTCTCCCCCATCTATTTTACCAGTTACTCCCTCAAAAAATTCCAATAGATTAGTCAAGCACGATTTACCCTTTGTAAATCCATGTTGACTCTGTCCTATCCTGTCCCCATTTGCTAAGTGCTCGGCTATTTCATCCTTAATGATGGACTCCAGCATTTTGCCCACAACTGATGTAAGGCTTACAGGTCTGTAATTACCTGCTTTTTCCCTACCCCCCTTTTTGAATAGTGGGGTAACGTTAGCTACCCTCCAATCCATGGGCACTGTTCCCGAGTCTAATGAATTCTGAAAAATCATGCTTAGTGCATCCGCTATCTCTAGGGCCACCTCCTTCAGTACCCTAGGATGCATGTTATCAGGCCCTGGGGATTTGATGAACAGGTCCTAAGCTTAAGCCAATGCTACTTTGGTAAAGCAGCCTCTGGCTCATTCTCTCTGGAGAAATGCCTGTACTAGCACTCGCCACCTTTCCCTGATGGCATTGCCAGGACTGGGTACTCAGTATTTTGGGAATTGCAAGCACAAACCCGCATTCTACCATTCCACATTACACTGCCTCATTCCTGCCTTATAGCTTGAGTTCTCTGTCAGACAGTTCAAAGAGAGACGCGATCCACCATCAACATTTAGTGGAGGCAGGAGTCTTTGACAAATGTCTGAAGCTCTATTATTTTTATCCTTTGTAGGAACATCAGTGAGATTTCTGCACTTTCTTCACTTTCGTTCTTGATACACATCACCAGTTAGAGACTGTTGTTATCCTTTCAAAACACAGCCTAAGGCAAATAGTGACCTATCAATCTCCCCCTCCCACTCCTTCTCTGATCATCTCATTTAAACACCAGTGCTGCCCTGCTTATAGGCTCGGCTATTGCGACAGTACAACACGTATGATAAATGTTTATTTTCCTTCATGATTGGAACAAGAGGCCACAATAATTCACAATGTACCATAAGCTAAAACACATGATCGTCCAAGGCCAGCCCCTTTCCGTTGTTACATATCCATTAAACAGCAACAACTTATATATATAGCACCTTTAACGTAGTAAAATGTCCCAAGGGGCTTCACAGGAGTGCTATCAGACAAATTTGACACCGAGCCACATAAGGAGATATTAAGACAGCTGACCAAAAGCTTGGTCAAAGAGGTAGGTTTTACGGAGCATCTTAAAGGAGGAAAGGGAGGCGGAGAGGTTTATGGAGGGAATTCCAGAGCTTGGGGCCGCCAAGCCGCCAATGATGAAGCGAAGAAAATCGGAGATTCGCGAGAGGCCGGAATTGGAGGAGCGCAGAGAGCTTGGAGGGTTGTAGGGCTGGAGGAGAACGGCTGGAAACCAGGCAGTCTCTCATCGGGCTGGGTGACCAGGAAGGTGTTTCTTAGAGAGAGAGCAGCTTGTTCCCAATCTGTTCGGCATAATGAGGCAGTGCATTCCGTAGAGGTGGTTGATAGCAGAGGTTGTCTTCTGCTGATGAGTCGGAGGCGAGGCGCCGCCCATGTATCTTTGAAAAGTGGCAGTTGTGGCATCTCCTGAATTTTCTCAAGGAGGTTCTTTGCTGACTTATGACCCCTGATATTAGGAGTCCATATATCTGAGAGGACTAGTAGCCATTTGGTGTGTGTTGGTCTCATAGTCCCAGGTCCTCCTAAATGAGCCCACAGACTCAACTTGGGGAGCTACCATTGAGCGACTCGGTTGCAGAGTATTGGGCTCCTGTTTGGTTAAACTCTTCCCACACAAAACTGGTTATGTCATTAGGTTATTCTACCACATCGCAGCTGAACCCAATTAACTCCTCATTCATCATTTGTACACAGGCACTTCCCTGTAGAGATAACTGGATCATGATCAGGGATGGGATCATTTTTTTTCCTCATTTAGCCCTCGGACATTGAGGTCAATAGTATCCTTAGCTGCTACTCTAGCTAGAGTTCCGGTAATTCATCACAAGCCAAGGAGTGCACCTTCTTGGTCTTTATGACTTCAAACCACATCATGAGGTGCATTTATGCAGTGAGCCTTCAAGCCAGTCCTCTATATTTCCATCCAACCTATCAATGACCTTTGACACTCCAGCCAGTACTTGGATAGCTAAAACATCTAAATCTATCTTGCTGTCTATAATCCCCTCTTCTAATGTCCTCTTATCCCTTCTTATGCTAATTTATAAGAACTTATACTTCAACTGAGGGGGTTGACTTATGAAGAAAGGTTGAGCAGTTTGGGCCTATACTCATTGGAATTTAGAAGAATGTGAGAGGTGATCTTATTGATGCATATAAGATACTGAGGGGGCACGACAAGGTAGATGCAGAGGGATGTTTCCCCTCGTGGGGAAATCTAGAACTAGGGGGCACAGTTTCAGAATAAAGGGTCGCTCTTTTAGAACTGAGATGAGGAGGAATTTCTTCTCTCAGAGGGTCGTAAATCTGTGGATTTCTCTGCCCCAGAGAGTCGTGGAGGCTGGGTCATTAAATACATTTAAGGTGGAGATAGACAGATTTTTGCAAGATAAGGGAGTGAAGGGTTATGGGGAGCGGGCAGGGAAGTGGCTTTGAGCCCAAGATCAGCCATGATCTTATTGAATGGCGGAGCAGGCTCGAGGGGCCAAGTGGCCGATTCCTGCTCCCACTTCTTATGTTCTTATGTTATGTTCTTAACTGACATTTATTACTTTTTTATTTCCTTGCATTTCTTTAAAAATATTTCTGATTGGCCCTCAGGCAATTTATAACCTCCTTATGCAGAAACCTGGGCTTGTTCTTGATATGTTCCCCCTTTCTCCCACTGTCTTTCCTTCCGTGTTTCCTTCCATTCACCCCAATTGGAAGTTCATTTTGTATTTCAATCCCAGCCCACCTACCAGATTCAGCAGCCCCGATCCCCAATTACTCAAATGCATTAACCACAGCTACCAAAATCAGCAATGCCAAACTCTATTGGCACGAATTAGTGACTACAGCTCCCATCTGCTCGAATCAGTGACCCCAGCTCCGCCCCCCGTACTGGAATCAGCAATCTCAGCCCCCACCTGTTCGAATACATCAACTCTAGCCCCATATTTACTCAGAAACACCATCCCAGCCCATACCTACTCAAAATTAGCAACCTAGACTCCACCTACTCAATCTGCATCACCAAGATACATCAAACCTGTCCCCATGTCTTAAATACAACACCCTCTGCCCCCACCTAATCAATGACCCCAGGCTAAGTTTTTTTTATTCATTGGATGTGGGTGTCGCCGGCAAGCATTAATTGCCCTTTGAGTGGCTTGCTAGGCTAAGAGTCATGTGGGTCTGGAATCACAGATAGGCCAGCCGGGGTAAGGATGGCAGATTTCCTTCCCTAAAGGACATGAGTGAACCAGATGGGTTTTTACGACAATCCGGTAGTTTCATGGTCATACTAGTTTTTAATTCCAGAGATTTATTTAATTAACTGAATTTAAATTCCCCAGCTGCCGTGGTGGGATTTGAACTCATGTCTCAGGCCTCTGGATTACGAGTCCAGTAACATAATCACTATGCTACCGTACCCCGGAGTGGTATAGCTATGGTTTTGTAAATTTCATACGGATGGAGCAGGAAGGAGAAGTTCCTTAAGTGATACCCGAAAATTAACAACTCATAAAAGAAATGGAAGCTACAACAAAGTTAAGACGCGTCTTATCTTAATGTGATTTGTAATTAAATACTGTGTTTTGAGCTGCCACTTAATATTTCACCCTTAGGGTTTTTAGGTGTCGAGTAATTTTTCCACCGTGTTCAATAAAACTTTGGCATGGAAAGTGAAATCTGATTCTTCTCCCCACACCCAAAAGAACTACCACTCACAAAATATTCTCAGATTCGACTGATTTGGAAATAAGTGGAATTGCCTCCGAAATAGGATAATGACAAAAAAGCTCATTGTTTCTAAATTAAACAAAATTACCAGCACCAGCACGTTCAACAACAATGACTTGCATTTATATAGCGCCTTTAATATAGAAAACATCCAACGGTATCCTACAAAGGGGGGGAAATAAATAAAAAGAGTGTATTTGGAATGCACTACCTGAGAGGGTGGTGGATACAGATTCAGTAGTAGCCTTCAAAAGAGAATTGGATAAATAAAGAAAGAAAGACTTATATTTATATAGCGCCTTTCACGACCACCGGACGTCTCAAAGTGCTTTACAGCCAATGAAGTACTTTTGAAGTGGAGTCACTGTTGTAATGTTGGAAACGCGGCGGCCAATTTGCGCACAGCAAGCTCCCACAAATAGCAATCTGATAATGACCAGATAATCTGTTTTTGTTATGTTGATTGAGGGATAAATATTGGCCGGGACACCGGGGAGAACTCCCCTACTCTTCTTTGAAATAGTGCCATGGGATCTTTTACGTCCACCTGAGAGGGCAGATGGGGCCTCAGTTTAACATCTCATCCGAAAGACGTTAAACTGAGGCCCCAGTGCAGCGCTTCCTCAGCACTGCACTGAGTGTCAGCCTAGCTTTATGTGCTCAAGTCCCTGGAGTGGGACTTGAACCCACAACCTTCTGACTCAGAGGTGAGTGTGCTACCCACTGAGCCACAGCTGACACTTGAAGGAGAAAAAATTACAGGAATATGAGGAAAGAGTGGGCGAGTGGGACTAACTGGATTGCTCTTCGAAAGAGCTGGCGCAGACTCGATGGGCCGAATGGCCCCGTTCTGTGCTGAACTATTCTATGATTCTATGCCGAAATATGGTGACCAAAAGCTTGGTCGCAAAGATGGGCTTGAAAGATGTTATGAAGAAAGGAAGAAGTAGTAAGAGGGGTTTAGGGAGGAAGTTCCAGGAAACAGAGCGGAGGCAGCTTATGGCTTGCCACCAATGGTGGGGCAAAGGAAGGGTAGGATGTACAGAGAGCCAACGTTGGAGGAGCCAAGGGTGTAGGTCAGGGACCCAGTGCAGGTCAACAAGACCAGATGGTGGGTGAGCAGAATTTAGTGTGTGATGAGATATGGCCTGCTGAGTTAGAGTTTGCGGAGGTTGGAGAATGGGAGGCCAGGAAGGAGGACATAGGCCAAATGAAGTCTAGAAATGACAGAAGGGTAGATTAGGGAGGTTGGCAATGTTGCAAAAGTGGAAGTAATTTTTTTGTGGTGATGGATAGGATATGGGGTTGAAAGCTCAGCTTTGGGTCGAACAGGACACCAAAGTTATTCACCCTGAGCAAATGGCTAGGGATGGAGATTGAGTCGATGCAAAGGCAGCAAAGTTTATGCCGAGAGCAAAAATTATGGTTTTGGTCTTCCTGATGCTAAGTTTGAGGAAATTTGACGTATGTACAACCTTGCATAAAAGGTTTACAATCATCAGATGAGGCTGCATTACGACTATGGAAATAAAATACATCGGAGAGACAGTGGGCTTTACTCTGGTTGTCTCCAGCTTTATCCTTTTGCCTCCACATCATTTCTGGGCAATTGCAGGATAGGGTGGGTAGATAACTGTCCCGAGAACTCTGCCAACTCTGTTCTGGTCACTGAAAAGTCAACAAGAAGCAGCCAAAGGTGACGCTTCATTTCATTTCCCCCATCTGACTTTCACACTCCTCCACTGCAAACTGCATGGTGAAGATTCAGAATTTGCCATGCGGGGAAAATGCAGTCATGACTCTCTGCCCTAACACTCTGCAGTACCACCACAACTCTCGGAAGCAGTGAGTATCTCGCCTTTGTTTCAACGACTTCTTAAATTCCCTTAAATATGAGCAATATGTGTCCAATTTCCACGAGGAAGCCAAGTCCCTGATTAGTGTTTCACTCTAATTGCCCAATTGATTTCCATAATAGCATGTGCAGAACCCAGCTTTGGGAGAAAAAAAATTCCATCAATTTTTATCAAGGACTGCTAAAGTATTAATACATCAATTCAACATATATATGCAAAGGTGGAAGTTTGAGTGGCTTCAAAGACCTTGAACTTGATGGAAAGCGACAAGAGGTGCCCACCGTTAGCTCAAATTGTTATCTGAATTAATGGCAGATAGGCTGGTTGATTTATCTCTCGGAAACTTGCCTCGAAACGTTTCTGATGGATGTGCGTGCTGGCTGCACTCAAAAACTCTCAGAAGCTGTCTGAAGCACAAGGGACAGAACTCCTTTTTAAAGGAGCGCTTTCATCAATATACACCAAGCACTTTACCTGAGTGATAAACACACCAGGATTGTACAGTGCTGTGCATCAGTGATTTTGTCTCCTGCTGTTAATTCTTTTAAATCTTAGTTTTAATATCATAGCAGATATAGAATCTGAGGCAGCAGGGAGTACAGTGGCCCTTGTGACAGTACACCTGAAGAGACTCTGCAGCTCCCTGCTGACTGAGGTTGTGATGATCCTTTAAGCATGTCATTTTTTTTAGACTGGCATTTACCGACAAAATATACTTAACAGAAATATACAAAGCATAAAAGTTGGAAGCAAAAACTTATTTCATTAACAGACCTGATTACTTGTGCAATATGCAACTGTTAGGGTTGAGGATCTGAAGAACAGATTTTGAAGTGGTTTGGATTGTCAAATTGCAATCTTAATTTTGCCTGTAAGAGAATACACTTGAATTTTTCTAATTTGAGAGCCTGCGATTTTCATTCAAAGCTCAGCCGTATCTCCATACAAATCACACACACAAAAAAAAACCAGCGAGTGAGACCGGGAGCTGCTGTGTGAAGATTTTACAGAGAAGTCCATTCTGTGCAGTGATCAGCGCTTGTCTTCAGAAAGAATAATTTAACATTGAATTATGAATTCCAGACAAACGCTCGCCACTTGTTGTAGGTCGGTATCTAAAATCACCAGACAGTTCCTGTGTGATTGCCAGATAGGCAGGGGCCCATTAGAGAAAAAAACACAACAGTGTGATAACAGGGAAAGGTCAAAATTGTCATAGATTAATCTCAATTATAAGGGCAGCGGGTGGAACTCTTCCATCCCCGACTAATCTTATTCCACACACATGCGCATTGTCATGTGATTTGAAACATGCCTAAATGAAATTATAAAGCGGTGTTAAATTTATTAATCATTTAATTAACTAAATGTTCCTGCAACTACAGTGGAGATGAATGGCATGTCATCTGCTAATACAATTTGCCCCTCAGTCAGGAAGGGTCAGAGGAGAAGCAAACTGCTTCTTGAATGATCCTTACAGCACACCTACTTTTAAAGGGTCACAATTGTGGCAGGGCTTTCTCTGCGTGTTGCCCTTGCTGCTAACCCGTCTGACTTTGAGGTCCATGTTATTTGGAAAGCGCGAAGGGAAGGTGGGGGGTGGGGGCGCTGGTTGGAGTGAAATGAAGGATGTACATTCAGGCAGGAGAGGAGGAGGTGGGGGAGGTCTGCCCACCCCATCACTGTGTTTTTTTTATCAGGACCTGCAATCAGCCTGATGACAGGCATCAGTGGAGGAATGTGAAGCTTCTGGAGAAGGAGAGACCGTGGCCTGACACAGAAGGTGACTCCTGAGGCACTAACCTTGGAGAAAGTTACACTTTATTAAAATGAATTTAGAAAGGTTGTTCTGACAGCTGCATAATTAAATATCGGAGTGTCAGCGATAATTTATTCCGCACACATTTGGTGGTCATAGCCTGTTTGTTGTCGGGTCAATGTGCGTATCAGGAAAAAAGGGAGAGGAAAAAAAAGCACACAAAGCAAGGTGCATTTATCTTAGGCTGGGGTGGGGGGGTGGAGAGATAGGCAATGCCCGCAAGTACCAGCCTTGTAAATTTCAGCTGTAGTATGGTGGAAGCACTTGACTATTTCACCTGGTGCAATAGTATTTACTCCTTTTTTTTGCGAAGAAGCAGGCAGACAAGGTCTGCTGATCACAGTGTATTACCTTGTCAGTTGCGGTACTCCTCATATGCGTCCTGAACAAATTACATGCTTCTGTACGTCTGAAAGGGTATGGAGGTTATAACTCACCGTACGCCCCAGTGCAGGCTTCTGTTACTTCCCAAATGATAACCAAGGTCACGCTAATCAACTCAATTACCCGTCCTGTTGGAGATTTTGATAATGTTTCCTGCAAGTCAGCCTCCTGGAAAAAGAAAACCTTTCATTCCCAGCAAATTATTGTCATTTCATTCTTCAGACCTCTTTTTTTTTAAATCTGGTGCCCTGGCTCTTAAAAATGGAACCTTTCTTCACTGCAAATAATAACAAAAAAAGTTAGATTTTTTTCCCCTGCTCCAAACTAGAGTGTAATTTTGAACTGAACCATTTGAAGATTTCAGTCACAGATCGAAATAAAAATACATCGGGAGATTTATATCTTAGAAATTTCGTAATTAATTTCTATAATGCTTGAACACATTTTTATTTTTTATAATGCCAATTCCTTATTTCTGGGGGACAAAAGCTATATAAATCAAAGTGTGCGATCTTGTACGCTCCATTCTCCTACTTTAACACCAGTTAACTGATAATCACAAAATCGTAGAAATTTCAGGATAAGAGGAGCATTTGGTCACTTGTATCTGCTAGCTATTGAAATCCCATTTCCCTGCTCTTCCCCTTCAATATTTTTCTTCAAGTGTTCATTGAATTCTCTCTTAAATGTTGTGATTGACTTGGCTTCAATAGCTCCTTGCAATGTATTTGATATCCTAATAACCCCTTGTGTAAAACATTGTTTTCAAACCTCTCCTTTTATGCTTCTAGTACCAGTCCTGAGCTTATGCCCCCTTGTTGCTGATACACCAACCAGTGCAATACTATAAGATTCCGCCCCCTCCCCGCCCCCACCATACTTAAGCTTCTCTGCTCCGGGGAATACAGCCCTAGTTTTTCCTAGACTCTCACCATAACTACGTCCTTCTCATCCGAAGTATTGTCCCTATAAATTTATGTTGGATCATTCCATAGCTGTAATATCCTTTCTGTAATGGAGTGCTCAGTACTCCAACTGTCGATACAGATTCTTCAGCACCTCCTTGCTTTTTCATTCAATGTCCTTATGTATGAATCTTTTTAGGGCTTTCTCCAACTGCACAACAGCTTTTAAAGACTTTACCTGAGATCGATGTATCTGTACGTCTCTACCCTCAGACGAGTATAGCTGTCTCCCTCAGATCTATGTATTTGTCCCCCTCAGATCTATGTATCTGCCCCTCCAGAGCAGTGTATCTGTCCCCCTAGATCAGTGTATCTGTCCCCCTAGATCAGTGTATCTGTCCCCTAGATCAGTGTATCTGTCCCCTAGATCAGTGTATCTGTCCCCCTAGATCAGTGTATCTGCCCCCCTAGATCAGTGTATCTGTCCCCTAGATCATTGTATCTGCCCCCCTAGATCAATGTATCTGCCCCCCTAGATCAGTGTATCTGTCCCCTAGATCAGTGTATCTGTCCCCCTAAATCAGTGTATCTGCCCCCCTAGATCAGTGTATCTGCCCCCCTAGATCAGAGTATCTGTCCCCTAGATAAGTGTATCTGTCCCCTAGATCAGTGTATCTGCCCCCCTAGATCAGTGCATCTGTCCCCTAGATCAGTGTATCTGTCCCCTAGATCAGTGTTTCTGTCCCCTAGATCAGTGTATCTGTCTCCATAGATCAGTGTATCTGTCTCCCTAGATCAGTGTATCTGTCTCAATAGATCAGTGTATCTGTCCCCTAGATCAATGTATCTGTCCCCTAGATCAATGTATCTGTCCCCTAGATCAGTGTATCTATCCCCTAGATCAGTGTATCTGTCTCCCTGCATCACTGTATCTGTCCCCTAGATCAATGTATCTGTCACCTAGATCAGTGTATCTGTCACCTAGATCAATGTATCTGTCCCCCTAGATCAATGTATCTGTCCCCCTAGATAAGTGTATCTGTCCCCCTGGATCAGTGTATCTGTCCCCCTAGATGAGTGTATCTGTCTCCCTAGATCAGTGTATCTGTCCCCTAGATCAGTGTATCTGTCCCCTAGATCATTGTATCTGTCCCTAGATCAGTGTATCTGTCTCCCCAGATCAGTGTATCTGTCCCCGAGATCAATGGATCTGTCCCCAAGATCAATGTATCAGTCCCCTAGATCAATGTATCTGTCTCCCTAGATCAGTGTATCTGACACCCTAGATCAGAGTATCTGTCCCTAGATGAATGTATCTGTCCCCTAGATCAATGTATCTGTCCCCTAGATCAATGTATCTGTCCCCCTAGATCATGTGTATCTGTCCCCCTAGATAAGTGTATCTGTCCCCCAAGATCAATGTATCTGTCTCCCAAGATCGGTGTATCCGTCCCCTAGATCAGTGTATCTGTACCCCTAGATCATTGTATCTGTCTCCCTAGATGAGTGTATCTGTCTCCCTAGATCAATGTATCTGTCCCCCTAGATCAGTGTATCTGTCCCCTAGATCAATGTATCTGTCCCCCTAGATCAGTGTATCTGTCCCCTAGATCAATGTATCTGTCCCCCTAGATCAGTGTATCTGTCCCCTAGATCAATGTATCTATCCCCTAGAACAGTGTATCTGTCCCCTAGATCAGTGTATCTGTCCCGTAGATCAGTGAATCTGTCCCCCAAGATCAGTGTATCTGTCACCCTCGATGAGTATATCCGTCCCCCTTGATCAATGTATCTGTCCCCCTAGATCAGTATATCTGTCCCCCAGATCAGTGTATCTGTCCCCCTAGATCAATGTATCTGTCCCCCTTGATCAGTGTATCTGTCCCCCTAGATCAGTGTATCTGTTCCCCTAGATCAGTGTATCTGTTCCCCTAGATCAGTGTATCTGTCCCCCTAGATCAGTGTATCTGTTCCCCTAGATCAGTGTATCTGTCCCCCTAGATCAGTGTATCTGTCCCCCTAGATCAGTGTATCTGTCTCCCAAGATCAGTGTACCTGTCCCCTAGATCAGTGTATCTGACCCCTAGATCAGTGTATCTGTCCCCTAGATCAGTGTATCTGTCCCCTAGATCAGTGTATCTGTCCCCTAGATCAGTGTCTCTGCCCCCCCTAGATCAGTGGATCTGTCCCCCTAGATCAGTGTATCTGTCCCCCTAGATCAGTGTATATCTCCCTAGATCAGTGTACCTGTCCCCTAGATCAGTGTATCTGTATCCTAGATCAGTGTATCCGTCCCCCTAGATCAGTGTATCTGTCTCCTAGATCAGTGTATCTGTCCCCTAGATCAGTGTATCTGCCCCCCCTAGATCAATGTATCTGTCCCCTAGATCAGTGTATTTGCCCCCCTAGATCAGTGTATCTGTCCCCTAGATCAGTGTATCTGTCCCCCTAGATCAGTGTATCTGTCCCCCTCGATGAGAATATCCGTCCCCCTTGATCAATGTATCTGTCCCCCTAGATCAGTATATCTGTCCCCCTAGATCAGTGTATCTGTCCCCCTAGATCAATGTATCTGTCCCCCTTGATCAGTGTATCTGTCCCCCTAGATCAGTGTATCTGTCCCCCTAGATCAATGTATCTGTCCCCCTTGATCAGTGTATCTGTCCCCCTAGATCAGTGTATCTGTTCCCCTAGATCAGTGTATCTGTCCCCCTAGATCAGTGTATCTGTCCCCCTAGATCAGTGTATCTGTCCCCCAAGATCAGTGTACCTGTCCCCCTAGATCAGTGTATCTGTCCCCTAGATCAGTGTATCTGCCCCTCCCAGATCAGTGGATCTGTCCCCCTAGATCAGTGTATCTGTCCCCCTAGATCAGTGTATCTGCCCCTCCCAGATCAGTGGATCTGTCCCCCTAGATCAGTGTATCTGTCCCCCTAGATCAGTGTATCTGTCCCCCTCGATGAGTATATCCGTCCCCCTTGATCAATGTATCTGTCCCCCTAGATCAGTATATCTGTCCCCTAGATCAGTGTATCTATCCCCCTAGATCAATGTATCTCTCCCCCTTGATCAGTGTATCTGTCCCCCTAGATCAGTGTATCTGTTCCCCTAGATCAGTGTATCTGTCCCCCTAGATCAATGTATCTGTCCCCCTTGATCAGTGTATCTGTCCCCCTAGATCAGTGTATCTGTTCCCCTAGATCAGTGTATCTGTCCCCCTAGATCAGTGTATCTGTCCCCCAAGATCAGTGTACCTGTCCCCCTAGATCAGTGTATCTGTCCCCTAGATCAGTGTATCTGCCCCTCCCAGATCAGTGGATCTGTCCCTTAGATCAGTATATCCGTCCCCCTTGATCAATGTATCTGTCCCGCTAGATCAGTATATCTGTCCCCTAGATCAGTGTATCTATCCCCCTAGATCAATGTATCTGTCCCCCTTGATCAGTGTATCTGTCCCCCTAGATCAGTGTATCTGTTCCCCTAGATCAGTGTATCTGTTCCCCTAGATCAGTGTATCTGTCCCCCTAGATCAGTGTATCTGTTCCCCAAGATCAGTGTATCTGTCCCCCTAGATCAGTGTATCTGTCCCCCTAGATCAGTGTATCTGTCCCCCTAGATCAGTGTATCTGTCCCCCTAGATCAGTGTATCTGTCTCCCAAGATCAGTGTACCTGTCCCCCTAGATCAGTGTATCTGTCCCCCGAGATCAGTGTATCTGTCCCCCTAGATCAGTGTATCTGTCCCCTAGATCAGTGTATCTGTCCCCTAAATCAGTGGATCTGTCCCCCTAGATCAGTGTATATCTCCCTAGATCAGTGTATCTGTCCCCTAGATCAGTGTATCTGTATCCTAGATCATTGTATCCGTCCCCCTAGATCAGTGTATGTGTCTCCTAGATCAGTGTATCTGTCCCCCGAGATCAATGTATCTGTCCCCCTTGATCAGTGTATCTGTCCCCCTAGATCAGTGTATCTGTTCCCCTAGATCAGTGGATCTGTCCCCCTATATCAGTGTATCTGTCCCCAAGATCAGTGTACCTGTCCCCCTAGATCAGTGTATCTGTCCCCTAGATCAGTGTATCTGCCCCTCCCAGATCAGTGGATCTGTCCCCCTAGATCAGTGGATCTGTCCCCCTAGATCAGTGGATCTGTCCCCCTAGATCAGTGGATCTGTCCCCCTAGATCAGTGTATCTGTCCCCTAGATCAGTGTATCTGTCCCCTAGATCAGTGTATCTGCCCCCCCTAGATCAGTGTATATCTCCCTAGATCACTGTATCTGTCCCCTAGATCAGTGGATCTGCCCCCCTAGATCAGTGTATCTGTCCCCTAGATCAGTGTATCTGTCCCCTAGATCGATGTATCTGTCCCCTAGATCGATGTATCTGTCCCGCAGATCGATGTATCTGTCCCCGAGATCAATGGATCTGTCCCCAAGATCAATGTATCAGTCCCCTAGATCAATGTATCTGTCTCCCTAGATCAGTGTATCTGACACCCTAGATCAGAGTATCTGTCCCTAGATGAATGTATCTGTCCCCTAGATCAATGTATCTGTCCCCTAGATCAATGTATCTGTCCCCCTAGATCATGTGTATCTGTCCCCCTAGATAAGTGTATCTGTCCCCCAAGATCAATGTATCTGTCTCCCAAGATCGGTGTATCCGTCCCCTAGATCAGTGTATCTGTACCCCTAGATCATTGTATCTGTCTCCCTAGATGAGTGTATCTGTCTCCCTAGATCAATGTATCTGTCCCCCTAGATCAGTGTATCTGTCCCCTAGATCAATGTATCTGTCCCCCTAGATCAGTGTATCTGTCCCCTAGATCAATGTATCTGTCCCCCTAGATCAGTGTATCTGTCCCCTAGATCAATGTATCTATCCCCTAGAACAGTGTATCTGTCCCCTAGATCAGTGTATCTGTCCCGTAGATCAGTGAATCTGTCCCCCAAGATCAGTGTATCTGTCACCCTCGATGAGTATATCCGTCCCCCTTGATCAATGTATCTGTCCCCCTAGATCAGTATATCTGTCCCCCAGATCAGTGTATCTGTCCCCCTAGATCAATGTATCTGTCCCCCTTGATCAGTCTATCTGTCCCCCTAGATCAGTGTATCTGTTCCCCTAGATCAGTGTATCTGTTCCCCTAGATCAGTGTATCTGTCCCCCTAGATCAGTGTATCTGTTCCCCTAGATCAGTGTATCTGTCCCCCTAGATCAGTGTATCTGTCCCCCTAGATCAGTGTATCTGTCTCCCAAGATCAGTGTACCTGTCCCCTAGATCAGTGTATCTGACCCCTAGATCAGTGTATCTGTCCCCTAGATCAGTGTATCTGTCCCCTAGATCAGTGTATCTGTCCCCTAGATCAGTGTCTCTGCCCCCCCTAGATCAGTGGATCTGTCCCCCTAGATCAGTGTATCTGTCCCCCTAGATCAGTGTATATCTCCCTAGATCAGTGTACCTGTCCCCTAGATCAGTGTATCTGTATCCTAGATCAGTGTATCCGTCCCCCTAGATCAGTGTATCTGTCTCCTAGATCAGTGTATCTGTCCCCTAGATCAGTGTATCTGCCCCCCCTAGATCAATGTATCTGTCCCCTAGATCAGTGTATTTGCCCCCCTAGATCAGTGTATCTGTCCCCTAGATCAGTGTATCTGTCCCCCTAGATCAGTGTATCTGTCCCCCTCGATGAGAATATCCGTCCCCCTTGATCAATGTATCTGTCCCCCTAGATCAGTATATCTGTCCCCCTAGATCAGTGTATCTGTCCCCCTAGATCAATGTATCTGTCCCCCTTGATCAGTGTATCTGTCCCCCTAGATCAGTGTATCTGTCCCCCTAGATCAATGTATCTGTCCCCCTTGATCAGTGTATCTGTCCCCCTAGATCAGTGTATCTGTTCCCCTAGATCAGTGTATCTGTCCCCCTAGATCAGTGTATCTGTCCCCCTAGATCAGTGTATCTGTCCCCCAAGATCAGTGTACCTGTCCCCCTAGATCAGTGTATCTGTCCCCTAGATCAGTGTATCTGCCCCTCCCAGATCAGTGGATCTGTCCCCCTAGATCAGTGTATCTGTCCCCCTAGATCAGTGTATCTGCCCCTCCCAGATCAGTGGATCTGTCCCCCTAGATCAGTGTATCTGTCCCCCTAGATCAGTGTATCTGTCCCCCTCGATGAGTATATCCGTCCCCCTTGATCAATGTATCTGTCCCCCTAGATCAGTATATCTGTCCCCTAGATCAGTGTATCTATCCCCCTAGATCAATGTATCTCTCCCCCTTGATCAGTGTATCTGTCCCCCTAGATCAGTGTATCTGTTCCCCTAGATCAGTGTATCTGTCCCCCTAGATCAATGTATCTGTCCCCCTTGATCAGTGTATCTGTCCCCCTAGATCAGTGTATCTGTTCCCCTAGATCAGTGTATCTGTCCCCCTAGATCAGTGTATCTGTCCCCCAAGATCAGTGTACCTGTCCCCCTAGATCAGTGTATCTGTCCCCTAGATCAGTGTATCTGCCCCTCCCAGATCAGTGGATCTGTCCCTTAGATCAGTATATCCGTCCCCCTTGATCAATGTATCTGTCCCGCTAGATCAGTATATCTGTCCCCTAGATCAGTGTATCTATCCCCCTAGATCAATGTATCTGTCCCCCTTGATCAGTGTATCTGTCCCCCTAGATCAGTGTATCTGTTCCCCTAGATCAGTGTATCTGTTCCCCTAGATCAGTGTATCTGTCCCCCTAGATCAGTGTATCTGTTCCCCTAGATCAGTGTATCTGTCCCCCTAGATCAGTGTATCTGTCCCCCTAGATCAGTGTATCTGTCCCCCTAGATCAGTGTATCTGTCCCCCTAGATCAGTGTATCTGTCTCCCAAGATCAGTGTACCTGTCCCCCTAGATCAGTGTATCTGTCCCCCTAGATCAGTGTATCTGTCCCCCTAGATCAGTGTATCTGTCCCCTAGATCAGTGTATCTGTCCCCTAAATCAGTGGATCTGTCCCCCTAGATCAGTGTATATCTCCCTAGATCAGTGTATCTGTCCCCTAGATCAGTGTATCTGTATCCTAGATCATTGTATCCGTCCCCCTAGATCAGTGTATGTGTCTCCTAGATCAGTGTATCTGTCCCCCGAGATCAATGTATCTGTCCCCCTTGATCAGTGTATCTGTCCCCCTAGATCAGTGTATCTGTTCCCCTAGATCAGTGTATCTGTCCCCCTATATCAGTGTATCTGTCCCCCAAGATCAGTGTACCTGTCCCCCTAGATCAGTGTATCTGTCCCCTAGATCAGTGTATCTGCCCCTCCCAGATCAGTGGATCTGTCCCCCTAGATCAGTGGATCTGTCCCCCTAGATCAGTGGATCTGTCCCCCTAGATCAGTGTATCTGTCCCCTAGATCAGTGTATCTGTCCCCTAGATCAGTGTATCTGCCCCCCCTAGATCAGTGTATATCTCCCTAGATCACTGTATCTGTCCCCTAGATCAGTGGATCTGCCCCCCTAGATCAGTGTATCTGTCCCCTAGATCAGTGTATCTGTCCCCTAGATCGATGTATCTGTCCCCTAGATCGATGTATCTGTCCCGCAGATCGATGTATCTGTCCCCCTAGATCAGTGTATCTGTCCCCCTAGATCAGTGTACCTGTCCCCCTAGATCAATGTATCTGTCTCCCTAGATCAGTGTATCTGTCCCCTAGATGAGTGTATCTGTCCCCTAGATGAGTGTATCTGTCCCCTAGATCAGTGTATCTGTCCCCTAGATCAGTGTATCTGTCTCCCTATATCAGTGTATCTGTCCCTCGATCGGTGTATCTGTCTCCCCAGATCAGTGTATCTGTCCCCGACATCAATGTATCTGTTCCCTAGATCAATGTATCTGTTCCCTAGATCAATGTATCTGTCCCCTAGATCAGTGTATCTGTCCCCTAGATCAGTGTATCTGTCCCCCTAGATCAGTGTATCCGTCCCCCTAGATCAGTGTATCTGCCCCCCCTAGATCAATATATCTGTCCCCTAGATCAGTGTATCTGCCCCCCTAAATCAGTGTATCTGTCCCCTAGATCAGTGTATCTGTCCCCTAGATCAGTGTATCTGTCCCCCTAGATCAGTGTATCTGTCCCCCTCGATGAGTATATCCGTCCCCCTAGATCAGTGTATCTGTCTCCCTAGATCAGTGTAAATCTCCCTAGATCAGTGTATCTGTCCCCCTAGATCAGTGTATCTGTCCCCCTAGATCAGTGTATCTGTCCCCCTAGATCAGTGTATCCGTCCCCCTAGATCAGTGTATCTGTCCCCTAGATCAGTGTATCTGTCCCCTAGATCAGTGTATCTGCCCCCTAGATCAGTGTATCTGTCCCCTAGATCAGTGTATCTGTCCCCTAGATCAGTGTATCTGTCTCCCTAGATCAGTGTATCTGTCCCTAGATAAGTGTATCTGTCCCCTAGATCAGTGTATCTGTCCCCTAGATCAGTGTATCTGTCTCCCTATATCAGTGTATCTGTCCCTAGATCAGTGTATCTGTCTCCCCAGATCAGTGTATCTGTCCCCGACATCAATGTATCTGTTCCCTAGATCAATGTATCTGTTCCCTAGATCAATGTATCTGTCCCCTAGATCAGTGTATCTGTCCCCTAGATCAGTGTATCTGTCCCCCTAAATCAGTGTATCTGTTCCCCTAGATCAATGTATCTGTCCCACTAAATTAGTGTATCTGTCCCCTAGATCAGTGTATCTGTCCCCCTAGATCAGTGTATCCGTCCCCCTAGATCAGTGTATCCGTCCCCCTAGATCAGTGTATCTGTCCCCTAGATCAGTGTATCTGTCTCCCTAGATCAGTGTATATCTCCCTAGATCAGTGTATCTGTCTCCCTAGATCAGTGTATATCTCCCTAGATCAGTGTATCTGTCCCCTAGATCAGTGTATCTGTATCCGAGATCAGTGTATCCGTCCCCCTAGATCAATGTAACCCCTCTTTTTAAAAAAGGAGGGAGGGAGAAAGCAGGGAATTATAGACCGGTCAGCCTGACATCGGTCGTGGGTAAAATGATGGAAGCAATTATTAAAGATGTCATAACAGACCATTTGGAAAGTGGCGACATGATAGGTCCAAGTCAGCATGGATTTGTGAAAGGGAAATCATGCTTGACAAATCTTCTGGAATTTTTTGAGGATGTTTCCAATAGGGTGGACCAGTAGATGTGGTGTATTTGGACTTTCAGAAGGCCTTCGACAAGGTCCCACACAAGAGATTGGTGAGCAAAGTTAAAGCACATGGGATTGGGGGTAATGTGTTGACGTGGATTGAGAACTGGTTGGCACACAGGAAACAAAGAGTCGGAGTAAATGGGTACTTTTCAGAATGGCAGGCAGTGACCAGCGGGGTACCGCAGGGTTCGGTGCTGGGACCCCAGCTGTTTACATTATATATTAATGATTTGGACGAAGGGATTAAATGTAATATCTCCAAATTTGCGGATGACACTAAATTGGGAGGCAGTGTGAACAATGAGGAGGATGCTAGGAGGCTACAGAGTGACTTGGACAGGTTGGGTGAATGGGCAAATGTATGGCAGATGAAGTACAATGTGGATAAATGTGAGGTTATCCACTTTGGTGGTAAAAATAGAGAGGCGGACTATTACCTGAATGGTGGCAGATTAGGGAAAGGGGAGGTGCAACGAGACCTGGGCGTCATGGTACATCAGTCACTGAAGGTGGGAATGCAAGTGCAGCAGGCAGTCAAGAAAGCAAACGGAATGATGGCCTTCATAGTAAGGGAATTTGAGTACAGGAGTAGGGAGGTGATGCTGCAGTTGTACAGGGCCTTGGTGAGGCCACACCTGGAGTATTGTGCGCAGTTTTGGTCTCCTAACTTAAGGAAGGACATTCTTGCTATTGAGGGAGTGCAGCGAAGGTTCACTAGATTGATTCCTGGGATGGCCGGTCTGACATATCAAGAAAGATTGGGTCAACTGAACTTGTATCCTCTGGAGTTCAGAAGAATGAGGGGGGATCTTATGGAGACATTTAAAATCCTGACTGGTTTAGACAAATTAGATGCGGGCAGAATGTTCCCAATGTTAGGGAAAACTAGAACCAGGGGTCACAGTCTAAGGATTAAGGGGAAGCCATTTAAGACTGAGCTGAGGAGGAACTTCTTCACCCAGAGAGTGGTGAATCTATGGAATTCTCTTCCACAGAAGGTTGTTGAGGCCAGTTCGCTAAATATATTCAAAAGGGAGTTAGATATAACACTCACAACTAGGGGGATCAAGGGGTATGGCGAGAAAGCAGGAATGGGGTACTGAGGTAGCATGTTCAGCCATGAACGCATTGAATGGCGGTGCAGGCTCGAAGGACCGAATGGTCTACTCCTGTACCTATTTTCTATGTTTCTATGTTTCTATCAGTGTATCTGTCCCCTAGATCAGTGTATCTGTCCCCTAGATCAGTGTATCTGCCCCCCCCTAGTTCAATGTATCTGTCCCCTAGATCAGTGTATCTGCCCCCCTAGATCAGTGTTTCTGTCCCCTAGATCAGTGTATCTGTCCCCTAGATCAGTGTATCTGTCCCCCTAGATCAATGTATCTGTCCCCCTTGATCAGTGTATCTGTCCCCCTAGATCAGTGTATCTGTTCCCCTAGATCAGTGTATCTGTCCCCCTAGATCAGTGTATCTGTCCCCCTAGATCAGTGTATCTGTCCCCCTTGATCAGTGTATCTGTCCCCCTAGATCAGTGTATCTGTTCCCCTAGATCAGTGTATCTGTCCCCCTAGATCAGTGTATCTGTCCCCCTAGATCAGTGTATCTGTCCCCCTAGATCAGTGTATCTGTCCCCCTAGATCAGTGTATCTGTCCCCTAGAACAGTGTATCTGTCCCCTAGATCAGTGTATCTGTCCCCTAGATCAGTGTATCTGTCCCTCCCAGATCAGTGTATCCATCCCCCTAGATCAGTGCATCTGTCCCCTAGATCAGTGTATCTGTCTCCCTAGATCAGTGTATATCTCCCTAGATCAGTGTATCTGTCCCCTAGATCAGTGTATCTGTATCCTAGATCAGTGTATCCGTCCCCCTAGATCAGTGTATCCGTCCCCCTAGATCAGTGTATCTGTCCCCTAGATCAGTGTATCTGTCCCCCTAGATCAGTGTATCTGTCCCCCTAGATCAGTATATCTGTCCCCAAGATCAGTGTATCTGTCCCCCTAGATCAGTGTATCTGTCCCCCTCGATGAGTATATCCGTCCCCCTTGATCAATGTATCTGTCCCCCTAGATCAGTATATCTGTCCCATAGATCAGTGTATCTGTCCCCCGAGATCAATGTATCTGTCCCCCTTGATCAGTGTATCTGTCCCCCTAGATCAGTGTATCTGTTCCCCTAGATCAGTGTAACTGTCCCCCTAGATCAGTGTATCTGTCCCCCTAGATCAGTGTATCTGTCCCCCTAGATCAGTGTATCTGTCCCCCAAGATCGGTGTACCTGTCCCCCTACATCAGTGTATCTGTCCCCCTTGATCAGTGTATCTGTCCCCCTAGATCAATGTATCTGTCCCCCTTGATCAGTGTATCTGTCCCCCTAGATCAGTGTATCTGTTCCCCTAGATCAGTGTATCTGTCGCCTAGATCAGTGTATCTGTCCCCCCTAGATCAGTGGATCTGTCTCCCTAGATCAGTGTATCCGTCCCCCTAGATAAGTGTATCCATCCCCCTAGATCAGTGTATCTGTCCCCCTAGATCAGTGTATCTGCCCCCCTAGATCAGTGTATCTGTCCCCTAGATCAGTGTATCTGTCGCCTAGATCGATGTATCTGTCCCCTAGATCGATGTATCTGTCCCCTAGATCGATGTATCTGTCCCCTAGATCAATGTATCTGTCCCCCTAGATCAGTGTATCTGTCCCCTAGATCAGTGTATCTGTACCCCTAGATCATTGTATCTGTCTCCCTAGATGTGTGTATCTGTCTCCCTAGATCAATGTATCTGTCCCCCTAGATCAGTGTACCTGTCCCCCTAGATCAGTGTACCTGTCCCCTAGATCAATGTATCTGTCCCCCTAGATCAGTGTATCAGTCCCCCTAGATCAGTGTATCTGTCCCCTAGATCAATGTATCTGTCCCCCTAGATCAGTGTATCTGTCCCCTAGATCAATGTATCTGTCCCCTTAGATCAGTGTATCTGTCCCCCTAGATCAGTGTATCTGTCCCCCTAGATCAGTGTATCTGTCCCCTAGATCAGTGTATCTGTCTCCTAGATCAGTGTATCTGTCCCCCTAGATCAGTGTACCTGTCCCCTAGATCAATGTATCTGTCCCCCTAGATCAGTGTATCAGTCCCCCTAGATCAGTGTATCTGTCCCCTAGATCAATGTATCTGTCCCCCTAGATCAGTGTATCTGTCCCCTAGATCAATGTATCTGTCCCCCTAGATCAGTGTATCTGTCCCCCTAGATCAGTGTATCTGTCCCCCTAGATCAGTGTATCTGTCCCCTAGATCAGTGTATCTGTCCCCCTAGATCAGTGTATCTGTCCCCCTAGATCAATGTATCTGTCCCCCTTGATCAGTGTATCTGTCCCCCTAGATCAGTGTACCTGTCCCCCTAGATCAGTGTATCTGTCCCCCTGGATCAGTGTATCTGTCCCCTAGATCAGCGTATCTGTCCCCTAGATCAGTGTATCTGTCCCCCTCGATCAGTGTGTCTGTCTCCCTAGATCAGTGTATCTCTCCTGAGATCAGTGTATCTCTCTTAGATCAGTGTATCTGTCCCCCTAAATCAGTATATCTGTCCCCTAGATCAGTGTATCTCTCCCTAGATCAGTGTATCTGTCCCCCTAGATCAGTGTATCTGTCCCCTAGATCAGTGTATCTCTCCCTAGATCAGTGTATCTGTCTCCCTAGATTAGTTTATCTGTCTCCCTCGATCAGTTTATCTGTCTCCCTAGATCAGTTTATCTGTCTCCCTAGATCAGTGTATCTCTCCCTAGATCAGTGTATCTGTCCCCCTAGATCAGTGCATCTGTCCCCTAGATCAGCGCAACTGTCCCCATGATCAGTGCAACTGTCCCCTAGATCAGTGTATCTGTCCGCTAGATCAGTGTATCTGTCCGCTAGATCAGTGTATCTGTCCCCCTAGATCAGTGTATCTGTCCCTAGATCAGCAAATGATACAATTGTTGAAATTAAGCAATTTAAATAAAATAACATGGACGCATTTTTTTTCTCTCAAAAGAACTTGAATGAACGTAATTCAATTGTTTACTTTGAACTAACAGAACTTTATTTGGGGTGTCTTTGCATTTTCTTCTTTTTCTGAGAATGTGCATCTTGACACTTGTCCATGTTGAACTGCATTTACCACATTTATAAATCCACTCCGCTAACCTGTCTGTCCTTCTGTAGCGCCCCGCCCCCACCCCCCACCCCCCACCACCGTATCATTCCTGACAATAATGTGAGGTACAGAACATTGGAGACCATTTCTGCATGACATGAAGCCAGGCCCTCACCACCAGCAGACACTGAAAGGATTTTGGCACATGTATCAAAATCCTCCTTATCCCAAGCTGTAATCTGATCCGGCAACTCTGACTGATGAGGCGTGTTGATATGGGGAGGCGGGGCAGAAAGAGATTACCATGCCAGCCACTGTTTTGACAAGTGGCAGAACCAAGTGTTAACACGATCACTAACCCAAGTGCTAAAACAGTCACTGATGTGGTAGAAAGTTTGTCACCATCCTCCGCCTGCTTCACAACGACATGCAAGCCATGATCCTGACCAACGATTCCACCACAGACCCAATTCACGTACGGACCGGGGTCAAGCAAGGCTGTGTCATCGCACCAACGCTCTGCTCGATCTTCCTTGCTGCAATGCTCCATCTCGCCCCTCAGTAAGCTCCCCGCTGGAGTGGAGCTAATTTACAGAACAAACGGGAAACTGTTCAACCTCCGTCGCCTCCAGCCCAGATCCAAAGTCTTCCCATCCTCTGTCGTCGAATTACAGTATGCAGACGACGCTTGCGTCTGCGCTCACTCGGAGGTCGAACTGCAAACCATCGTCAACACCTTCACCGAAGCGTTCGAGAGCGTGGGCCTTACACTAAACATCCGTAAGACAAAGGTCTTCTACCAACCTGCCCCCGCCACACAGTACTGCCCCCCGATTATCAAAATCCACGACAAGGCCTTGGACAACGTGGACCACTTTCCATACCTGGGGAGCCTACTGTCAACAAGGGCAGACATCGATGACGAAGTCCAACACCTGCCTTCAGTGTGCCAGTGCAGCCTTCGGTCGCCTGAGGAAGAGAGTGTTTGAAGACCAGGACCTCAAACCCGGCACTAAGCTCATGGTCTACAGAGCAGCAGTGATACCCGCCCTGATGTATGCCTCAGAGACATGGACCATGTACAGCAAGCACCTCAAAGCACTGGAGAGGTACCACCAACGCTGCTTCCACAAGATCCTGCAAATCCATTAGCAGGATAGGCGCACCAACGTCAGTGTTCTCGCTCAGGCCAACATCCACAGCATCGAAGCTTTGACCACACTCGATCACCTCCGATGGACGGGTCACATCATCCGCATGCCCGATACGAGACTCCCAAAACAAGCGCTCTACTCGGAGCTCTGACACGGCAAGAGAGCCCCAGGTGGGCAAAGGAAATGGTTCAAGGACACCCTCAAAGCCTCCTTGAAAAAGTTCAACATCCCCACCGACACCTGGGAATCCCTGGCCCACAAAGTGGAGGAGAAGCATCTGGGAAGGCGCCGAACACCTCGAGTCTCTTCGCCGGGAGCAAGCGGAAGCAGCGCAAGGAGCGCACGTCAACCCAAGCACCCCACCCACCCGCCCCTTCAACCACCGTCTGCCCCACCTGTGACAGAGTCTGTAGGTCCCGCATTGGACTCATCAGTCACCTGAGAACTCATTTTTAATGTGGAAGCAAGTCATCCTCGGTTCCGAGGGACTGCCGAAGAAGAAGAAGAGAAACCCCAATACGTGTGCACCTTGGAGTTCATTACTGCCATTAGATCTGGCCATGGAGGATTATGTCCTCTTTTATACTGTAGGAAAGACAAATAATTTGAGAAATCCCTGACTTCACACAACATTGTTACTGTCTCCCTGGCAGCAGGAACTTGAGACGCAGAGGAAATAATTATTATTCCCCACGGAATAGTGAGAATTCAATGCATCATTGGTATTGTTTGGACAGAGATGGTGGCTGGATAGGATAATGAAGAGTTGGGAGATGGTTTTGTGCCTGTGGTTTGATTGGAAGGAGGATGCTTTAATGACATTCTTGGGTGCTATTATGTGACAAATGTCCGGCTCTCCTGCCGTCGACTGTACTTAGAAATATAAATTGCCCAATTTACCTTGTTTTAGTAGCGGTGGCTCTTGTGACCTGCCTCTGCTTGTGATTCATGTGTGAGGGAGAATGGCGCAGATGGAAATGAAAACGGGGAAGCGAGGTGCCAGGAAGTAAACAAGAAAGATTTGGATTTATACCACACCTTTCACAACCTCAGGACGTCCCAAAGCGCTTTCACAGCCAATGAAGTACTTTTGAAGTATCGTCACTGTTGTAATGTAGGAAACACGGCAGTCAATCGGCGCACAACAAGCTCCCAGAAACAGCAATGTGATAATGACCAGTTAATCTGTTTCTTTTTAGTAATGTTGGTTGAGGGATAAATATTGAACCCAGGACAATGGGGAGAACTCCCCTGCTCTTCTTCGAAATAGTGCCATGGATTTGTTTCTGAGAGGGCAACCGGGGTCTTGGTTTAACGTCTCATCCGAAAGTGCAGCGCTCCCTCAGTACTGCACTGGGAGTGTCAGCCTAGATTACGTGCTCAAGTCTCTGAAGTGGGACTTGAACCCATGACCTTCTGACTTAGAGGCGAGAGCGCTACCCCAAATGACCCACGTTACAGTGCCAGTCCCCCAGTAAAATAGCGCAGCAATACAATAAGCACTTTTTAACGGTGAGAGTGCAAGTTGAACAGTTTATTCCTTCTAGTGTGACCCACCCCTCATGGTTGAGTCGTGGCTTTTAACTCCCTCCCACTGTTGTTTGTTGACTGATATGTTGCTGGGTTCCTCAACAAGCAGAATAATGCAAATCATTGTTGTGATGATGTTGATTACAGCAAACACAGATTAATATCATCAGGCAGGCATAATCACCCACTGTGTTAATCCTATTGCCAAATAACACATTGACCTGATTCACAAATGAGTGTAATTGCATTGCGTACTGAAGTAGGTTGCTGGGACCGTCACTGCATGGTGTATATTATCCTGCAATCAGATCGTGTCATCTTTAGGTTATGAAATAAACTGTTCATCACCCTCTTCTCAATTCTCCCATTTATTAGTTTCCTCTAGAATAACTGGAAGTCTACCTCGCGTCAAGTGAGATTAGAAAAATTATTTTCCCCGCGCAGGGCAGTCGGTATCTGGAATGTACTCTCATCAGGAACTTTTAATCATCTCTTTTAAAAACGCAATCAGGGAGCTACCTGACTATGAAAAGAGATTGGAGGTTATAAGCAAGGTCGCTGATCTTCATGGAAAAATACAATCCCCAAATAGTTCGTAAAAATCTCGGAATCCATATAACAAAAAGGAATTTAAATGATCAATCAAATCATCACAGAATCAGTGGTCCTGTAAAGGACAAATTTTGGGCACAAATGGTTAAATACTCTGTGACTTTAGACTTGTGGAAGAAAATTGTGAGGGGGCCGGGGGGGAACCTTGTTCCCATTTTGCGATGTGGGTCGGAATAAAATGCTCTCTGGATGGGATATAGGTTTTCAGTATCAGTTCTCGGGGCAATCCTATATCACTTGCGCCTTAAATTAAATGTCACCTCCTGTGTGCCATTCTGTTAGTGCCGGCTTGTAAAACAAAACTCGAAAAATTGCGTTGAAAGTTAAAATGAATAATAAAATCTAAATCCAATCACAACTTCACCCCAACCAGAACTCGCACCATAAAAAGAGCTTCTTTAGAAAACCAATGAGCCGTGCTAAATAGTTAATGACAAAGCTGGGCAATTGCTTTTTCTTTTTTTTTTAAATCTATCCCTTCCACAATAAAGCTATACATTTGGAATACTTTCTCCGCTCGCCCCCTAAAAGCCAGAAAATTTTAAGACATGGTTCTAAATGGTTATCATGGTTTTAATATCTGAACTCCCTGCAGTCTTTTAAAGTCCCCTAATAGATAAAATTACACGGCGTCACAGTGAATGAACAAGTCCTTCCACATTCTGACTCTTTTTTTTCCCTCTCCCCTTCGCTGCCTTCTGTGCCTCTTCTAGGCAAAGTTCACATTGAAGTGTGACAAGAGACACTTGACAACTGACACATGCTGTATCTTATCAACACAAAGCACAGTCAGTCCTCCACTGAAGAATGATTGTCGCTTCGCCCGTTTGTCATTCCCCACCCAGCTTCATTTGTCAGTCTATCCCTAAAGGTTCTCTCTCTATCCCCCCCCCCCCCGCCTGCTATCTTCATTCGTCTCAATCCAGATTCCATCTCGTTACAAACAGATGAATGCTTAGTATAATTTGAAAAGATCTATTCCTTCCTGTGTAGACACTGTGCATGGCTGCGGACTGATCACTGCGCAGATTGAGTACTGATTTTTTTTTTACATTTTACACACTGAAACAATTGAAATGCTTACGTGCTAATTTAGAAAAAAAAACTGTACGGTAATAATAAGCACTGCAATGTGTTGTGTGCGGTAGGGGATTACGTAGGATCTATAGCACAGAAATAGGCCATTTGGCCCAACTGGTTCGTGCCGGTGTTTATGCTCCATGTGTTTATCTAGCTTCCCCTTAAATGCATCTATGCTATTCGCCTCAACCACTTCTTGTGGTAGTGAGTTCTACATTCTAACCACTCACTCGGTAAAGAAGTTTCTCCTGAATTCCCCGTTGGATTTATTGGGCATTATGCACTGGTTAACTCAAACGATGCTTGCGATCTCCTATTCCAACATAAAGCACACTGACGTGTTTCTTATTATGATTATTGGATAGATTTGACACAGTAATTTCAAAAACAAAATTGCCAGATTAGAGTGGTTCTCGGTTCGATCCCTGGTCTGATCTCAGCCCGGGTAACAGTTGGGGTACCACAGTTGACGCCATAACCCTTGGATTAGGGAGCGGTGCGGGCGGAATCGGACAGTATTCCAGTAACCTGTGCAGAAATGTGTGTGCGTAGATGTCAAATGAGGGCAAGGTCAGGTTCGGTGGTGGTGCCTCCCGCGATAGAATTGCCCAGTAATGTTCATCGTCTCAACTGGCACATGAAGAATGGCTACTTGCGTGAGGTACTGGAGAGTTGTCAGACCCTCATGGAACCATTGTTTAGCATGATTCATCGTTTCAGAAAAAAGGGGGGGGGCGAAGTGACAGGCAAAATCAGAGGTTGGAGGGGAAACTTGTTGCAGGTCATCGGGATACGTATTTATGATTGAGATTCCCCACGTGGTGAGTTCCTGATCTCCACTCAGCAGCTGAAGAGTGGAACTTCCCCAAATGAGAAAGTCTCATCAGGTCACTCTCGTTCACCTTCTAGATTAACAGAGGCTATGGAGCAGGAGAGACCTTTCGCAACACGAGAACATTTCTGTTGGGGAATATTTTTGATTTTGAAAGTCTTAAATTAACCACATAAGGGCTTTAGGTTAGGTTTTCCGGTTGTCATTATTTTAACGCCAACATTAACCCAACATGGCATTGCGAATTGCATGCTGTCTTCTTTGATGTCTTTATGCTTACTTTTACAAATGAAATGCCAGGCTTTTGCCCCAGATTAATAGCCTCAATCACTCTTGTGAATAGTTCTTCTGTTAGATTATATTCTGTAATCCTGAATCATTCTCAGTCTAGTAATACGGGATCATTAATTTTCTAAATGTATCGTAGTTTTAATTGACTGTTAACCCAATCACAGACAGAATGACTTGACCATATGGGCTTGTTGCAAGGAAAAATCAAATTAGATCGGATAACACTAAACTCAAAGAACCCGCATTTTATTCCCTTCACCTCCATTTAAAAAAAAGCTTATTTCCTCTTTTAGAGCACCCTCGTGCATCACTCTATGGCTCAAATTGCGGATAATCTCATTGAGGAAACTGGTCTGGAAGAGTTAATGAGCTGGACAGTGTGAGGGAGCTGATTTAATATAAATAGAGATGTAGTCATTAACCTGTGGTGCTTCAGCAATCATGTGTATATGTGTGTGTGTATATATATATATATATATATATATATATTTATTAAGCTCTTTCACAATGTCAGGCACAGTAACTGCTAGTTTCATTAATAATGACATTAGTGCTCACTGTTCAACAATGAATGCTCTCAAAATATTGAGATTTTTAAAAATTGTTAAATTGATCATAGTTTTTCTTTTTTCATATTTGTGCTCATTGAGGTGAGGTGTGTTAGTGCTGGGAATGGAAGACTTTCCCTTTTCAGGCAACCCCCTCCCACTGTCAGTATCAATCCTTCCCAGGTCAGGTATCGCCCAACAGCTGAAGAGGGAGGCTCGCTTTACTCTGCATCCAACAATGGCTCCGATCTCAGCAGAACAACCTCTCACGCCAACCGTTCTTGTAGCATTTCCGGCCAAGACCGCCAGTCCAGTGGCGAACGACTCGGTGCCGTGGCTTTGCACCAGCTAGGATCAAGACGGACAAACTGCTTTCACACCAAGATCCTTACAGCTAGCAAAATGAGGAGAATTCTATCCCATTTGTTGCAGCTGAAGAAGGGCCCAGGTTTGAGATATGAAAGGGTCGTGTACAGCCCACGACATAGAATCATACAGCACAGAAGGAGCCCCTTCAGCCCATCGTGTCTGTGGGGCTGGCTCTTTGAAAGACATATCCAATTAGTCTCACTCCCCCACTCATTCCCCATAGCTCTGCAAATTTTTCCTTTTCAAGAATATACCCAATTCCCTTTTGAAAGCTACAATTGAATCTGCTCCCATCACCCTTTCGGGCAGTGCATTCCAGATCACAGCAACTTACTGCATAAGAAATTATTTCCCTCATCTCCCCTCTGGTTCTATTGCCAATTATTGTAAATCCGTGTCTTCTGGTTACCAACCCTCCCCCCAGTGGAAACAGTTTATCCTTATTTACTCTGTCAAAATTCCTGATAATTGTTTTTTTTTTTGAAAGATTGTGAAGCTCTCCATTTACAGGTTAAGTTTATATTCATATGCAGAGTGTGAAAGATTGGTTTATCCGTAGCAGGTGAAATGTAGCCCATCTCATCCTCATGGTGCAGCTGGCTTCAGCCCTACTTATGTCACGGAGCTTTGTGAGATCAACGTCCTTGAGAGGGGACCCCCAAAAAAATAGTCCTTTCAGCTGAGGGAGGAATTCTTTGCTACCTGAACTCCTCTCCGGCATCCTCCTGCTAAACCCATCCCTGCTCGAGGCTGTGGTCTGAGGAGCAGTATTGTGTAAATGTAATCAAATACAGTACAACGGGAGAACGAACAGGGAGAGAGGGTGATGGGAAGATAATTTATCTGTGTCGTTGAATATATTTAAGGTGGAGATGGACAGATTTTTGAACTATAGGGGAGTCAAGGGTTATGGGGAGCGGGCAGGAAAGTGGAGTTGAGGCCAAGATCAGATCAGCCATGATCTTATTGAATGGTGGAGCAGGATCGAGGGGCCAAATGGCCTGCTCCTGCTCCTAGTTCTTTGGTTCTTATGTTCTGTGCTTTAATAAGGATTCTGCTTCTCCCTTTTGTAACAAAAACAGTTCCTTACTAGTTGCTCTCTGTGGAGTTGCTCACAGATAAAATATAAAAGTCTCTTTTCCTATAGCTACCTCCCACTCTTTTCAATTCTCTCTGTCTTTACTGTTTGGTTCCTTGTCTTTCTGTGTAGTTCCTCCTATGTCAGTCTTGTCACCTGTGTTTACATCATGTTCTTTTCTCACTCTTTCTCTCACCCTCTGTCTCGTCTTCTGTATGTCTTCCATTATCTCTCTATGCCTTTCACACAATTCTTTGCCCTATATTTTTCTCCTCCTCCTTTCTGTAAAGGCAGGAATTTCCTTAGTGATGTTCCTGCTCCACTGTAACTTCACTGGAAATGTGGCGGAAACGTGGATTCCGTCACGTTACGGTGGCGTAGCAGGAGTAGTTCCAAGAAATTTCACGGCCTACGTCTCTCGCTGTCCTTTTCAAAGTCAACACCCTTGGAGCTCGAGTCAGGGTACTGATTCTGTGATAGAACATAAGAAATAGGAGCAGGAGTAGGCCATACGTTCCCTCGAGCCTGCTCCACCATTCAATAAGATCATGGCTGATCATCGACCTCAACTCCACTTTCCCGCCCGATCTCCATATCCCTTGATTCCCCTCGAGTCCAAAAATCTATCGATCTCAGCCTTGAATATAGTCAACGACTCAGCATCCACAGCCCTCTGGGGCAGAGAATTCTAAAGATTCACAACCCTCTGAGTGAAGAAATTCCTCCTCATCTCAGTCTTAAATGAGCTGACCCCTTATCCTGAGACTTTGCCCCCTAGTTCTAGACACTCCAGCCAGGGGAAAACAACCTCTCAGCATCTACCCTGTCAATCCCCTTCAGAATCTTGTATGTTTCAATGAGATCACCTCTCATTCTTCTAAACTCCAGAGAGTATAGGCCCATTCTACACACTCTCTTATCATAGGACAGCCCTCTCATCCCAGGAATCAATCTAGTGATAGCTGCCCCTTGGGTAGGAAGAAGGCAGAGGGGTGGCGGAGGTAGAGAGGGGGTTTTAGTTTAATCTCCCCCAGGCCTTGCATCATTAGATGACTAAGAGGATTGGCCTGTGCCAATGTTGCTCTTGAGCTGATCAGTAGGATATGCATGAAGACCTTCCATTTAATGTTGCTTCTTTCCTTATGACCAGGACATCGCTGTGACCTCTGGCAGTATGTCCAGTTGGTAAAAAGGAAAAACCTTTCTCGACCTCAGGATGTCCTGAAGCGCTTTGCGGCCAATGAAGTACTTTTGTAGTGTAGTCACTGTTGTAATGTAGTAAGAGTTGAGAGGTGTGACCTGAGATTGAACTGGTGCTAAGTTCTCTCCTGGGCATCCTTTCTTTCCACTGCCGCATGCCCGTCTCTTCCTCCCACTCATGGCATTCTAGTTAGAAATAATTCTGCTCCTGTGCATTGGTTTAACTGAATAATGCCCCATGATGAGGGCATCCTCTGGGCATTCCAATGTTGACTTTCACCTTCGACAACTCATAGCAATCTATTCTTTGTGTTTTTGTTAGTTTGACATACAGGGTAACATTAGCACAGATGTGGAGTGTTCTCTCATCTCCCTCGTGTCTGTAGTTTACTGAACTTGTGTATGCCTTGGAAAGTATCCAATTACATATCGGACATAGGTAATGTCATGTTAGAAAGAACAGGAGACTAGTGAGGATTCAGATAAGGCCGTGTCTGGTGATTTTAAATCCCTTTGCTCCACAGTCAGTTTAAAAGAGACCTCAAAACATGACAGCTCTTACTCTGGCCAAAAGTCTGTTTGATACCTGATGTCTCATTTAGGCTTGGGTCAGAGCAACCCAAGCTAAGTGTTCCCCAGGCACATAATGAGGGCTGGTGTGAGTCGGTTCACCTGCTGAGAGATCTCAAATTGCATTGAATTACTTGCCAGATGCAAGTGCTGACTCTTAATTTCTCGTTCGAATCTTACAAGGAGAGTCACATCAGCCGACATGGACCCGACATGTTCTTCTAACACGCAGTGCTAGACCCTGCTGAGAAGGGGAACAAGATTGGGATGAATGATTCCATAACCGTTTCTATCTCAGCAGTCTCTACAATTGAGCTGTTGAGGCTCGGTCAATTGAAAATTTCAAAACTGAGATTGATAGAATTTTGTTAGGCAAGGGTATTAAGGATTAAGGAACCAAGGTGGGGTAGATGGAGTTAAGATACAGATCAGCCATGATCTAACTGAATGGCGGAACAGGCTGAATGGCCTACTCCTGTTCCTACGATTGTGCTCCAAATTCCCAGCAAACGGATGTTACAACGCATGTGTAAATGGGGTGGAACATATAAACATATCTTCTGCATGTTTTACAAGGGCCATTTTTGATCTTAAAATGGTGTGCATTCAGAGCAAATCCAGATTTGCAGCTGGCATAACAGCAGAGGTTAAGTGGACACTACAACTCAGATAGTGGGAGAAAGGACCTAGTTCCTGAAGATGTACTCAAATCCCAACGTCTTGGATGTTTGGACTATCAAGTTTTGGACTAAGCTAATTAAATATCAAATGCAATAAGGTGAATTGGTGGACCCAATGGTTTCAATGAAGTAGTTTTGAAGAGCAATCTGCAAGAAAGGACCAGAACAACAGCAATAGATTTAGAAGAGGATAAAACATTGAGCCCTAAGCCACAGGACCAAGGAAGTGAGACACAAATCTCCCATAATGGGAAAGAAAGGGATTGCAGGGTGATGCCTCTGAAGGAAGAAAGTTATTGAGCTCCTTTCATTGGGAATATTTCCCTTATTTTTAATGGAACTCCTGCATCAGCTCTTGCAGCTTCAGCCTTCTGAAGTAGGTTGGTATATAAGCAGAAAGAAATAGCAGGAAGTATCATAAATTTACTTTCTGGGAAACTGCCCCACACCCAAGTTTAAGAGGTACGTCAGTGGGTGATCTGAAGGTGAAGGGGCTTAATTAAAGAAAAGAGGAACTAGAAACTGGCTTTAAATCTTGATATGAACAATAACTTGAAGAGTCTAAAATTACTACAGAAGAGCCTGTTATTAATCATAATATCCTATTATTAAACTGAATGTGTTTTATGCCCCCATTTTCTTCCCCTGGTCTTATGAAGGCACTGACTCTTGTTGGCCTATAGTTCCTTGGTGCCGGCCACCCTCTTGCCCTTCACCTTAGTGGCTATGCTTCATCTATAAGCTTAGGTGGTGAGTGTCGGCAGGCTATCTTCTCATGGAGGGCATCTTAGTGATCCTCGACTCACTCAGTGCCCACACATACGTTGTTTCCAGAAGAGGCCACTGGATACCAATCAGGAGCGAGAACCTTAGCTGAGTTCTTTTGCCATCCTCCCTACCCAAAGGCTGCCAAGGGGAATTATCCCTCATTTCTGCTCCATCAGCACTGACCTTGGTTTATGTTTGGTCGATAGGGCTCAGTATCGCACCAGGCAATGCATTTACCGATTAATATCTCCCCTCTTTTAGGATACCCACCTAGTCACAGCATTCTTCAGCTGGTATGGGTAGATAGGCTGGCGTGTGGTACTCACATCTGTGCCAGTGCCTCTCTGATGGCCGCCAGCTGTGTTTGAGTAACAAAGCATGGCTCACCAATGTACTCCTTTTCCCTTCCCCAACTGCAAGGGCTACATCCATCATCCACTCGGTGTCTCGCCAATGGCCTTACTGAAATCAGGACCTCACCAAGAGAGTAAAATTGCAGGTCCTGAGGTCTTGTTTTTTTAATAATCCCGGAACAATACCAGTCATCGAATGGTTAAATCTGCAATGGGTTGTGCGCTACCTGGGTTGCCTTTATGTCTCCTTTACCCCCCCCTTATCATTGCCGGCAGGCTTGAATTAAAAATATGTATATTTTTATTGAAAATTAACATTTAATGCGTCATGGTTATATGAAATACACGGTTAAATGATGCAAAGCCAACTGACATGAATTTTTATACCATCTGAATCTTTCCACTGCTCGACACCCACGTAAGGTGACACAGGAGTGAAATTCTCAATCACAAATGAGGCAGGAGCTAATTACTTTCCCACTTTTGCAGCTGAAAAAATGAAGCAACTCTCCTTCTCCAATCCTTCATGGAGATTGTGTTTCATAGTCATAGAGTCATAACGGCACAGAAGGAGGCCATTCGGCCCATCGAGTCCGTGCCGGCTCTCTGTAGAGCAATCCAGTCAGTCCCATTCCCCCGCTCTATCCCCGTAGCCCTGCAAGTTTGTTTCCCTCAAGTGCCTATCCAGTCTCCCCTGGAAAACATTGAGTGTCTCCGCTTCCACCACTTCCGTCGGCAGCGAATTCCAGGTCATCATCACTCGCTGCATAGAAAAGTTTTTCCTCACATCCCCCCTGTATCTCTTGCCCAAAACCTTAAATCTGTGTCCCCTAGTCCTTGTACCATCACCTAGTGGGAACAGCCTTTCCCTGTCGAGCCTATCCAAACCCGTCATAATCTTTCCCCCTCTGCTGCCTTGCTTTCTCTGTTCCTTTGTGACCTGTTGCTGACCATCCTTGTCCCATCGACTTTTTTTTTTAAATGAAGAAACTGAGGGGGTTAAGGACAAAGGCTCACAGTGCAGTGTGCCACCCAGGTTATTAATAATAATAGGAGGGATAAATGAAGAAGTGGTTGCGTGACTCAGAGCTTGGGTTTTCAAGACCCGCAGATCATAAATAATCATCAGCCGTGGCTCAGTGGCAGCACTCTTGTCCCTGAGTCAGAAGGTTGTGGGTTCAAGCCCCACTCCAGAGCCTTGAGCACAAAATCTAGGCTGACACTCCAGTGCAGTGCTGAGGGAGCGCTGCACTGTCGGATGTGCCGTCTTTCAGATGGGACGTTAAACCACGTCTGCCCACTCAGGTGGACGTGGCACTATTTTGTAGAAGAGCAGGAGAGTTCTCCTGACCAATACTTATCACTAAAACAGATTATCTGGTCATTAATGCATTGCTTTATGGGAGCTTACTGTGCACAAATTGGCTGCCGTGCTTCCTACATTACAACAGTGACTATACGTCAAAAGAACTTCATTGGGCGTAAAGTGCTTTGGGACGCCCTGAAGTCGTGAAAGACGCTATATAAGTGCAGGTCTGTCTTTTCATGAAGAAAATATTTTTGGAGCTCTACCACAAGTCAAAAACAGACACTGTTCACTTTAGACAATCCGTCCCACATTGGCTGCTTCAGAAGTTGACGAGCAGTGCATCCACCACCATTTAACAACTCACAGCTTGCATTCTAATGCTTGCCTTTTTTTCCCTGACAGCTGCCAAGTGTAAGTACTGCAGTGACCCTGTCCGTGTGTCTGAAGTGGCGTTTCACACCTGCGCAATTTAGCTCACATTCCTGCTGGGGAGCCCATACCTCAGACAGACACCGAGGTCATGGATACAAGCAAGTTGGCTGAGGCTGCTGTCAGTTCTGAGGTCTTCTCGTCAGAAGTACGCAGAGACACTGATAGCTTCGTACGAATAGCCCCTTCCAAAGCGGAGGCAGTGTAGTTTGAAGTCTTACACGATCGCTTTAAAACAATGAGTCTTTATTTTGCTGCTATTCTATTGGCGAAATAAAAGATGCCACGTAACCGTGTAATGGCGCATTTATACTGCATCGAGAATTGGTTCTACAATGGGTCCCGGGCCTGTAAAAATCGATGCTTTTATATTCCGGGGAGGAGGTTCATCTTGTCTATGTGCAGTTGCTTTTGAGTCAAGAATCTGGCCAACACACACCCTCCTGTGGCTGAGGAAGCTGCAATGTCCAGTGTCCGCGAATCACTTTGCTGGTTTATGTGTGTGGTGTCAGCCACTCTGCCCGGTTGTTTTCTGTAAGTATGGCTGCCTCCAGCCCCAGAATCTATGGAATTTCCAAAATTCCATAGATTCTAGAGCGGTTCCCGCGGATTGGAAGGTAGCAAATGTAACGCCATTATTTAAGAAAGGAGGGAGAGAGAAAACGGGGAACGACAGACCAGTTAGCCTGACATCAGTAGTAGGGAAAATGCTAGAATCTATTATTAAGGACGTGGTAACAGGCCACTTAGAAAATAATTATAGGATTGGGCAGAGTCAACACGGATTTATGAAAGGGAAATCGTGTTTGACGAATCTGTTAGAGTTTTTTGAGGTTGTAACTAGCAGAATAGATAAGGGGGATCCAGTGGATGTGGTGTATTTGAATTTTCAGAAGGCATTCGATAAGGTGCCACACATGAGATTATTAAACAAAATTAGGGCTCATGGGATTGGAGGTAATATACTAGCATGGATTGAGGATTGGTTAACGGACAGAAAACAGAGAGTAGGAATAAACGGGTCATTTTCGGGTTGGCAGGCTGTAGGATCAGTGCTTGGGCCTCAGCTATTCACAAACTATATCAATGATTTGGATGAGGGGACCAAATGTAATATATCCAAGTTTGCTGATGATACAAAGCTGGGTGGGAATGTAAGTTGTGAGGAGGATGCAAAGAGGCTTCAAGGGGACATAGACAAGCTAAGTGAGTGGGCAAGAACATGGCAAATGGAATATAATGTGGAGAAATGTGAAGTTATCCACTTTGGTAGGAAAAATAGAAGAGCAGAGTATTTTTTGAATGGTGAGAGATTGGGACATGTTGGTGTTCAGAGGGACCTGGGTGTCCTTGTACACAAATCACTGAAAGTTAACATGCAGGTACAGCAAGCAATTAGGAAAGCAAATTGTATGTTGGCCTTTATTACAAGAGGATTTGAGTATAAGAGTAAAGACGTCTTACTGCAATTATATAGGGCCCTGGTGAGACCGCACCTGGAGTATTGTGTACAGTTTTGGTCTCCTTACCTAAGGAAGGATATACTTGCCATAGAGGGAGTGCAACGAAGGTTCACCAGACTGATTCCTGGAATGGGGGGATTGTCCTATGAGGAGAGATTGAGTAGACTAGGCCTATATTCTCTAGAGTTTAGAAGAATAAGAGGTGATCTCATTGAAACATACAAAATTATTACAGGGTAGATGCAGGGAGGATGTTTCCCCTGGCTGGGGAATCTAGAACCAGGGGTCACAGTCTCAGAATAAGGGGTCGGCCATTTAGAACTGAGACGAGGAGAAGTTTCTTCACTCAGAAGGTGGTGAATCTTTGGAATTCTCTACCCCAGAGGGCTGTGGAGGCTCAGTCATTGAGTATATTCAAGACAGAGATCGATAGATTTTTGGATATTAAGGGAATCAAGGGATATGGGATCGGGCGGGAAAGTGGAGTTGAGGTAGAAGATCAGCCCTGATCTTATTGAATGGCGGAGCAGGCTGAAGGGGCCGAATGGCCGACTCCTGCTCCTGCTTCTTATGTAGTTTGTTCCATTTGTGCACACAACCCCTTCACGTTTTTAGATTTCAAAGCAAATTCTCAAATTTAATGCCACTGGCTTTCTGTTCAAATGGGTTTTTGATGGCAATTGCTACTGTAGTGGTTTTACACCACGAATTAATGACATGCAGTTTTTCCTAATATGGTTATACTTAAAAAACAAAAATTGCATTCATATAGCGCCTTTCACGACCTCAGAACTTCCCAAAGCGCCTTTCAGCCAATGAAGTACTTTTTGAAGTGTAGTCACTCTTGTAATGTAGGAAACGTGGCAGCCAATTTGCGCACAGCAAGCTCCCACAAACATCAATGTGATAATGAGCAGATAATCTGTTTTTTTTAGTGATGTTGATTGAGAGATAAATATTTGCCAGGACACCGGGGAGAGCTCCCCTGCTTTTCTTCGCAATAGTGCCACGGGATTTTTGAGGTCCACCTGAGAGGGCAGGCAGGGCCTCCTGATCCTCGATTAGGTGTGAGGTTGAGCCGTGTAGAGACCCAGAGGTCCCTGGTTCGAGCCCGGGTCTGAGCTGAGTTAGCTGATTTCAGCCAGGCAGCGGTCGGAGTGATCCAATTGTCTTCAGTGCCCCTGGATTGGCGGGAGGAAAATCACGCTCTCCTGAACCCGAATCCAGCAATGCCTATGGGAGACTGCCTGTGTGCGCTTTCAGTGAAAGCAGGATCCCGCTCGGCTGTGATACCTCTCATGCTCTAATAGCCCACCAACACTTTAGCTGTACAAAACGCTAGTTAGGCCACAGCTGGAATACTGTGTGCAGTTCTGGTCGCCACACTATAGGAAGGATGTGATTGCATTAGAGAGGGTGCAGAGGAGATTCACCAGGATGTTACCTGGGCTGGAGCGCTTCAGCTATGAAGAGAGACTGGACAGGCTGGGGTTGTTTTCCTTAGAGCAGAGAAGGCTGAGGGGGGACCTGATTGAGGTGTACAAAATTATGAGGGGCATAGATAGGGTAGATAGAAAGGAACTTTTCCCCTTCGTAGAGGGGTCAATAACCAGGGGGCATAGTTTCAAGGTAAGGGGCAGGAGGTTTAGAGGGGATTTGAGGAAAAACTTTTTCACCCAGAGGGTGGTTGGAATCTGGAACTCACTGCCTGAAAGGGTGGTAGAGGCAGGAACCCTCACAACATTCAAGAAGCATTTAGATGAGCACTTGAAACGCCATAGCATACAAGGCTACGGACCAAGTGCTGGAAAATGGGATTAGAATAGACTGGGCTTGGTGGCCGGCGTAGACACGATGGGCCGAAGGGCCTCTTTCTGTGCTGTATAACTCTATGACAGTCTGGGCTCACGCATGGAGAATGGCCATTTGGGCAACAATAGAACTGTTCCCCTGCAAATGTCAGCTCCTTGAAAGTGGAGCAAAAATTGTTTAAATGGAACATCCAGTGGTTTCCATGAATTGCCTGTTCTCCCTTCAGGAACATAGGAACAGGAGGAGGCCATTCAGCCCCTCGAGCCTGTTCCGCCATTCAATTAGATCACGGCCAATCGGTATCTTAACTCCATCTGTCCGCCTTGGTTCCATATCCCTTAATACGCTTTGCCGAACAGAAATCTATCAATCTCAGTTTTGAAATTCCCAACTGACCCTCAGCCTCAACAGCTTTTTGGGGGGAAGAGAGTCCCAGATTTCCAATACCCTTTGCGTGAAGAAATGCTTCCTGACATCACCCCTGAACGGACTAGCTCTTTTTAGAAACATAGAAAAACAGGAGCAGGGGTCGGCCATTCGGCCCTTCGAGCCTGCTCCGCCATTCAATATGATCATGGCTGATCCTCTATCTCATTACCATATTCCCGCTCTCTCCCCATACCCCTTGATGCCTTTTGTGTCTAGAAATCTATCTATATCCTTCTTAAATATATTCAGTGACTTGGCCTCCACAGCCTTCTGTGGTAGAGAATTCCACAGGTTCACCACCCTCTGAGTGAAGAAATTTCTCCTCCTCTCAGTCCTAAATGTCCTACCCCGTATCCTGAGACTGTGACCCCTCGTTCTATACCCCCCAGCCAGGGGAAACATCCTCCCTGCATCCAGTCTGTCTAGCCCTGTCAGAATTTTATACGTTTCAATGAGATCCCCTCTCAATCTTCTAAACTCTAGTGAATGCAGGCCTAGTCGACCCAATCGCTCCTCATACGACGGTCCTGCCAGGTTATGCCGGACTCCCCCACCATGTTCTGGACTCCCCCACCAGAGGAAATAGTTTCCCCCTTATCTACTCTTATCAAATCCTTCAATCATCTTAGTCATAAATTGTCTTTGTACTAGTTAATTTCTGGTATTAAATTTTCCTCCCAATTTATATCTGCAGTTTTGTATGCAGTACATCGGGAATAAGAAATGAACTGATTGTTGAGCCAAGGACAGTTCATGCCTTCTTTGTCGCCCAGGGAAAGGAGAAAGGGGAGGAGGGCCTCTGGAACACCATTGATTCCAGCTATTATTCATCCCATTGGAAGGCTTACACTCTCACCGCCTTCTGGTTGAACAAATTGGCCTGAAGTGGTGTGTATTTTTGTTGGTAAATCCTTTCAGCTGGGTTCACCGGGCAGAATGAATGCACTGACTGTTCAGCTGTCTGTCATCTTCAGCTTTATCTGCCTTAGCTGTCACTCAGGGCCTCACAGCTGTGAGCACGCTCAAATGGCCTGTCCAGGTTTTTTTTTGCCCGGGCCCTGTTGATTCAGAAAAGAGTACACAAAAAAATAAAACCTGTGTAAATGCTTTTCAAGGATTGTCTCTTCGCACCAATGTGTGTGAATTTGCCTGGGACTAGTGGGAGGTGAGTAGGGGGGGACGGGGGTGGGGGGGGGGGGGGGGTCCAGCTTTAGAGACCCTTAGTTCTGAATTTGCCACAGAGTTCTGAATCTTTCATTCGCTTTACAAAATAATGGTGCAATTAGATCTTGTGTTTATGCTTTCAGCCGTTGCTTACAAAGCACCCGCGTCTTGTAATGAAACAGCTTTGGTACCTCTCGTGCTGAAAGGCCCTGGTAACTGAAGTAGGAACTATTGTGCGCAGAGTATGTTATTTGCTTTCTGAACTGTTACTTCAACAAGAAGCTGTCATTTGTTTCGTGTGAAGTGAAGTGAAACCTAAAAGTTTCTATTTACGGGACTTGGAAGAAACTGGGGTGGAAAAGGTTTCATGTTTACTTTTCAAAAGGCGCTGTTGTGACAGAAAGGAAATATGCAGCAGATGTGTGTGTAAAAGCATCAAGCATAATAATAAATTGTTCGTTTTGAGGACAAGTTACATCATTTTTTGTGGGTCCCACCAAGACTATAATTGCAGCATTAACCACATAAACCCCCAGCACACAAACACCCATTATTAAACTCCATTGTGATATGAAATAAGTATTTTGCAATAACATTGCACTATATGCTTTATTACTGACACATCGATGAAGAGTTCCAGCATCTGCAGTATTCTGCTTATGTATAAATATGACCTCTTATCTCTAGATACTGTGCTGTGTTGCAGTGCTGTTACTGGTGGCTGCTGTTTAACGTGTAGGATTTTGTGAATCACATGAAATAAAGTAAGTTGGCTATTGAAACATGAGGCAGCTCTCAGTTGACATTCTATTTGTCCCTCCTGTTCTGGTCTGATTTCACCTCCCCACGTTTCCCCCTTTTCCTTCCTGTAGGGTTGGGGTGAGGTTCCATAGGTGCCATCTGCCCTCCAATACCACAGGGGCATTCTTCCTTATGTGAACCTGGACAATGTAGGTCAGTAGGCTGTTTGACTATGGAGGGCATCACATCTGAGTTCAATGCTGTTTCAACCTCAAGATCCATCCATGCGCATTTTCCAGCGTAGGTTAATGGGTAGTGATCAGAGCAAGAGCCCTGACTAGCATCACCCCCCACCCCATCACCCAACCTCCCCTCCAAACTCAGGGGCACTGAAACTAATTGTAGTGCCCCGCCAGAGCTCAGCTCACTCAGCAGAAGTTGAAGCTTCCTTCTTGGTCTATATGGCTTAGCGCCACCCCGGGTGGTATATTCACCCATTAGATCAAGGAACTCCATTCTGCTCCATATCAGCCTGTTCTAGAACTTGGGAGTTCAAACCACGCCTGCAGTACTGTGTGCAGTTTTGATCTCCTTACCTGAGGAAGGATATACTTGCCTTACAGGGGGCGCAACAAAGGTTCACCAGGTTGATTCCTGGGATGAAAGGATTGTCCTATGAGAAGAGATTGAGTAGACTAGGCCTATATTCTCTAGAGTTTAGAAGAATTCGAGGTGATCTCATTGAAACGTATAAAGTTCTTAAAGGGCTTGACAGGGTCGATGCTGGGAGGATGTTTCCCCTGGCTGGGGAGTCTAGAACGAGGGGTCACAGTCTCAGAATAAGGGGTCGGCCATTTAGGACTGAGATGAGGAGAAATTTCTTCACTCAGAGGGTTGTTAATCTTTGGAATTCTCTACCCCAGAGGGCTGTGGATGCTCAGTCGTTGAGTATATTCAAAACAGAGATCGATATATTTTTGGATATTAAGGGAATCAAGGGATATGGGGATAGTGCAGGAAAGTGGAGATGAGGTAGAAGATCAGCCATGATCTTACTGAATGGCGGAGCAGGCTCGAGGGGCCGAATGGCCTACTCCTGCTCCTATTTCTTATGTTCTTAATTAAATGGCCTCACATCCTTGTGAGGAGCAGGATTGCAAACGATGCTCATTATGAGAATATAAATGGATTTTTTTTTTACTCGCAGTTTGCACAGCCTTGTTGCTTCAGCAACTGAGAGAGATCCATGCGATTCTAACGCAGTTAATCATGCACCTTATTCGGTTGCCCATGTTCTCTACTCACTCGGTATTCTGTGTCACACAGTGTCAGCCGTGGCTCAGTGGGCAGCACCCTCGCCTCTGAGTCAGAAGGTTGTGGCTTCAAGTCCCACTCCAGGGACTTGAGCACATAAATCCAGGCTGACACTCCCAGTGCCAGTACTGAGGGAGTGCTGCACTGTCGGAGGTGCCGTCTTTCGGATGAGACGTTAAACCGAGGCCCCGTCTGCCCTCTCAGGTGGACGTAAAAGATCCCATGGCACTATTTCGAAGAAGAGCAGGGATGTTATCCCCGGTGTCCTGGCCAATATTTATCCCTCAACCAACATAACAAAAAACAGATTATCTGGTCATTATCACATTGCTGTTTGTGGGACCTTGCTGTGCGCAAATTGGCTGCCACGTTACAACAGTGACTCCATTTCAAAAGTACTTCATTGACTGTAAAGCGCTTTGAGACGTCCGGTGGTCGTGAAAGGCGCTATAGAAATGCAAGTCTTTCTTTCTTTCTTACTACATTTGGTGCTAATGCTGACATTAACTGGGCAAAAGTTCTATCAGTTCATTCTGCTTTTGAGACTGTTTAACCCATTCATTACTGGATTAGATTTCAACATCGAAGGAAAGTTTGAGATTTATTTGGTCTTGCACTGCAAACTTGGGAAAAAACCAAGTTATCGTTCAGTGCCGTCCCCTTTTTAGTACGTTATAACAATTGCCGTTGGAAGCTTTTATACTGACATTCTTTTGATATTTTTACTTCCCCCGTGCTCTGTGGCACACAGCAGATCCCCAGTCAACCCACACCCAGGGCCCTACCAGAGATGCTGTGCAAACGGCCGCAAGGAGATGGGAACGAGCCTCCCTGCTGCTCAGTTTTACCTCCCCCCACCTCCCCCAATCCCTGTCCCCCAAACAACGAGGCTAAGCTGGGGTTCCCAGCCTATGCTCTGGCACTGACTTGCATCTTAGCCCACAGGACAAAACGCTTCTACGTACCATCCAGCTGTATCGCACAGAGGCAGGCAGCCAAATTTGCACAGGAAACAAAATCAATTTTTGCAAGACATTCCGACACTGAAACCCCCCCCCCCTCCCAGCGAGATTGTGCAGTGCTTTAGAGCACGGATTCAGCTTGTTCCTGATGCGGTACGACCAGGGTCGGCGACGGCAATCCTCCAGGATTGTTCCAGGAGTTGCAGATTAATCTCCCGCTGCGAGCAAAAACCCAGGAAGAAAAAAATCATCGGGGGGGCGTTAAAAAAAAAAAAGTGCGATTTTATTTCCATTTTCTTTGCACACTTTTATTTATTAGTTATAGAAATATTGGAGAGGGATGGGGAAAAAAAGGCTGTTTGACTGGGCGGGGTTTTGGAGGTGGCAGGTCACGTGATGACCAGGTTTACCATGCGTCAATAAATGCTGCAGGCTTTGGCGCTCAGTGTATTAAAGTATTGGTGTGCGGTGGCACAATTGATGGGATGTGGCTTCTTCCTGAGATTTCTTTATACAGTGCACTCCCTGATCTGAGTTGCATTATCTCAAGGGAGAAAGTTGTATGGGGCTTACGTTTAAAAAAAAAATTAGCTCCCCCGATGGCCTAGAGGGAAAATGCATCGCCTGAAGTGGTAGCGAACCATAAAGACCGGAAATCTGAAGATTTGATTCCAGTTTGTGCTGAATGAACTGATTTCAGGCCATAGAGAACAATAGAAATGCTACAATGGGTCTCAGTGGAAGGGAGGAAACCAGCCATGATTACTGTTCCTGATTGCTATCCAGTAATGTGTGCATGTGTGGGCATTAGCTGAGAGTAGGATTGGACTTTGACTGTGATGCCTTCCACAGTCAAATATTCTGCCACCCATCACCGCCTCGGGTGACTCCATTTGATTGACATACCCAAGAGTTGCGGTGGAACTGTACCCCAGCAACATTCAGTGCCTTCAGGTGAGCGAGAGCCAAGAAATTAGGATTAAAAAATTGATTTAAAAAAAAAAAAGAAATATTGATAAAATTAGAATTGGCTTGAAATGGAGACACACAACAGTCCTTAAGCTCTTCAGTATTTTGAAGATATGACCTACTCAGTCAGAGATTTTAAACGCTTTACTCTCCCTCTCAAACAGATCCCCCAGTTTAAATTTCAGCGGGGGCCGTGGGGGGGCGATTCAGGTACACGTTAACCCTTTGAGAGCCACTTGGCTTGTGCTCAATGAGTATTGGCAATGAAGAAAGGCTCTGTGATTGGAAGTGTTTTCTCTTAATTGCACTTCAGCTTTTGGAAATCCTTTGTGGCTGTGTATAATAACATCAGGCATGTTGCGAAAGCTGCCAAAGGCCATTCCGCACTCTGATGGGTCACAGATGGGATTGACCCATTCAGACATAACATGCAAAGTGAGCACCTCATTTTCAGAAGTCTCTTCCTTTGTATCTCTGCGCAAGCCCCTCTTCCGTTGGAGAGGCCTCCACCGTTGCTATTTTTAACACATTTGTGCTGATTCTTTAATATCCGCAATCCCTGTGGAATTAATTCATACAAATGAGTGGTTAATTATGCGAATAGCGGAAGTATAGGGATAACGGCACTGCCATTACCAGCAGGGAAGGCCACAACTGATCGACAGGTTGTGAAGGCAATTTTCTTTTTTCTTTGCTTTTCTCCCCGGCCTATTTCCGATTGATTCATTAAGTTCTTTATAATTTATCTCCCCTGTGCCGCACACTGTTCCCCAGTCGAGGGGGGCTGGGATGCAACCATTTCCTCGGCCTCTGCAAAAAAAAAGAATCGTTCTATGGCTGACCACTAGGAGGTGCATGGCAAAAATCCGAGGATGGCTCACTCTTTAAACAAAGCAAAAAGCTGAGGAGATGGGGAGGGGGCTAAGGTGACCCATAACTGGTCTCAAAGCAGGCTGATCTCGTTGATATCGGTGAGTGTGTGATGGATGCGTTGAAGAGGAGACCCTCTTATCCCAGTAGTGGAAGAGAAATCAGACGAAAGCTGTAAATGTGAATTTTAACACAACATATTGCTGCTCTCCCTTCTTCCCGCTCCTCCAGGAAGTGCTTAACCTTTACAGTATTACTCCCCACGTCCCCCCCCCTCTCCCCCCACCACCTTCCCATGACCTGTGCCTTTTAAGATTCCTCTGTAAAATCATGGTCAGTCTCACTGAAATTCCAGAGGGTAACGTCTCAACTGTGTGAAACTCTCCTTAAACTTACCTTTAATTGGACAATGTAGCGGAATGTTAGAATCAAGCTGGTGCGAGAGGCGGTTGTTGGCATCAGCCCTGCACGCACAAAGACGTTGCTAATATCAGCAAAGTTGTCAACCGAGTGGATCGAGTCACCTGATGTGAATTGTCCGCAAACCCATCCTGTATGCAAGCATCATGTAATGTCATCAATAAATTGCCTTTTATATCGTATAAAATTTCACCAAATTTGGGGAAAATATTTAGTGACCTGCAGAAATCCGCGTGCAAATTTGAGACCCTCGTCAGACAGCAATTAGGCAATCAAACCCTAGCGCACGGTTGAGGCTGCCAGATATTTCCATGTGGGCGCAGATCATTGCCACAGATGTTTTGTTCTTTATGGAAGTCTAGAATGCCAGTGAAAAGCAGACCAACGACGAAAGGACAGTTCTTCACAGCTGTTAAGGCTGAAGTAATAAAAGAGAGATATCGTTGGTAGAAGCCAAGCATATATTTTTTTAAATATTTGATCTGGAGATGTTGATTGTTGACAATGATTGTGTTGGGATTGTTCTCCTTCGAGCAGAGAAGGTTAAGGGGAGGTTTGATAGAGGTGTTCAAAGTTATGAAGGGTTTTGATAGAGTAAATAAGGAGAAACTGCTTCCACTGGCAGGAGGGTCGGTAACCAGAGGACACAGATTTAAGGTAATTGGCAAAACGGCCAGAGGGGAGATGAGGGGACTTTTTCTTGCGCAGTGAGTTGGTATGATCTGGAATGCACTACCTGAAAGGGCAGTGGAAACAGATTCAATTGTAACCTTCAAAAGGGAATTGGATATATACTTGAAAAGGAAAAAATTTCAGGGCTGTGGGGAAAGAGCAGGATTAATTGGGTAGCTCTTTCAAAAATCTGGTGCAGGCACGATGGGCTGAATGGCCTCCTTCCGAGATGTATGATTCTGTGTTGTTGATGTTGGCAAGGCAGCATTTATTACCCATCTCTAATTGCACTGAGGGCATTTAGGAGTCAACTGCATAATGCGGGACTGAAGTAACATGTAAGCCAGGCCAGATAGGGTTGGCAGGCCCCCTTCCCTGAAGCACATTCGTGAACCAGTTTTCATGGTCATTTTTTCCCCCTGGTACCAGCCCAAACATTAATAGATTTATTGAAAATCTATTTCCTAACTAGCTATGATGGAATGTGAACCCATGACCATACTAGTCCAGTACCATAACCGCTACACTACTGTACCCCTATTAGATAGAAGAGGCTTTCATCCCACCAGCCTTAGCTGGATATGAGCCCAGGGCCAGGGGTGGAAGGACAGAGTCGAACACACGGCGCTAGCCCAATCCATAACAACAAATTGCAATGCTCTAGATGAACAGAGGATGATCAACATTGTTGCCTAGTTTTTAGGTGGTATTGCCTGACTGAAAGACTGATGCTGCTAGGGTGGCATGGTGGCACAATGGATCAGAGCTTCAATGCATTGTGCCACGGACATATAGCATGTAGGTACACGCACCTGGTCTGCAACATAGTGAGTTTACAGTGTCAAATGTCCTGACACGGGAAGAGGTGTGGAGTAGCCCTACAGGGATGAATAATCAGAGGGCCAGTTACCTCAGCCACTCGCACACATCCTGGTAGCTGCCTAAAAGTAGTATCGAGAGGGGCTGGTAGCAAGTTTCCAGCCTATTTTTTATCTGTCAGGAAATTTGGGTTCTGAGGAGGTTAAGGACGTGATGTTTGCCCATTCATATTTACACCAATAAACTAATGTCTGGTGGATTAACTGCCTCTGTAGTGCTTCCATGTATAGGTGTGGGTGCTGAGCATCTCAGTGTAGGGCTGCACTGCTTGGCTTCTGACCTGACTTGGAAGTGCATGAAGCTGCCCCCTAAGTGTGAAGCGGAGAAATGGTCTGCTTCCCATCACAGCCGCACTGCATTCTGCGCACAAACCAAAGCATCATTCTCCTTACTTAAAAAATAAAGAACAAATGAATCAGCACGGGTCTTGTGGGTCATCAGATTTATTTATTAAATTCAAAATCTTTTCAGCACAGATAAAAATTAATCACTCCATCTATTGCGAATGTAATGTCTTTTTTTGTCATTTTCAGTGTTTCAATTTCAAAAAAGTTAACATTCCTATAAAAGTTCCCATTCAATCCATTGATTCCTTATTTCACTCCGTGACATTGTCTGTACCATAATGAGCTTCTCGACATCCTCCCAAGTGTGAGCCTTTATTTTACATCTTTCCCGATGTCTGTCGCTCTCCTTTTTTCTTTAAAAATACAGACCATAGACATTATTCTGTGGGGACAGACTGCATGGAAAAATGACAGCGACATGGTTGTACAGTAACAAAAGTGTTGTGTTTTATTTCCCCCCCCCCATTATTTCCAGTGTGATTTTGTTATTAACAAACATCCTTTTTAATAATTTATTTTTCCCATTTTTTTTGTTAAATTTTTTTTCGAAGTACATGCCATATGAGGATTGCGATTATAAAAGTACCTGAAATCTGCTATTAGATCAGCATGCATAGCTCTTTCTATTTACATTCTATTTACATATGCGGACATGGCAAAGATCTACATGTTATTTACATCCTACTTGGGAGAGGAAGAAGGCAGCTTTAATTATGAGTCTAAAATTCATGGTACAGTAGTAGAATATTTATCACATGCATATAAAGTTAATATTTGCATGATTTGTTTTAAATTTGTAACTTTTCTGACATACCTCTTTTACATTGTCTATGCTCAGGTGTAGCATAATGAATAGGCAACATTTTCTTGAATAATTTTTTTTCTCTCTCGCTCTTTCTACCTTATTTAATGACTATTTGCATCAAGTACAGTTTTTTTTTTGTTTCTTTAAATGGTCACTATCACGGAGGGCAGCAATATCGCGTATCCTGCACCTTTCTTTTCTTCTTCGCTAAAGCGACTAGACAGACTACGGGTTCCCTACAAGACTTGGCAGCAAGGTGCTGGTGAATGAAATACAATATAATAATCTGCTACTGTTTCACAAGTAACCATCAGCCAATGGAACGGTAACTACAGAGCGCTCTCTCTCTCTCTCCCCCCCTTCTAAAGGTGGTGCCTAAGCTAGCGTCATTAATTATGGAAATAGTATAAATGAGACTCTATGTACCTATGAAATATTAATGAGGCTTGAGTTTCAGAACCTGAAAACCATTGTTTACAGAGCTCCTTCTATACTAGTCTTTTTAAAGTTTTTTTTTCTACCAAGGACCCAACGACTTAACGCGAGAAAGTACTTGGCTTTTTTTTCTCTCCCTCTTTTGTTAAAACAAGGATGGCATCGACCTAAAACTACCCCGTCTCGAGTTGTCTTAGTTTATATTACCTATTTTATTGCAAAATACATTCCTTTTTTTGTGGTAAATGTTATTATTTGTTGCATTCCTGGAAGACTGAGTAAACATCAAACTCTCTCTTTTTTTTGAGAAATACCCAACCATTAACCTCTTAGTTGCACCCTGTGTGGGAGGTCACTGTCATTAAGGTGTGGTTCCCTGGGCCTGACCCAGGGGTCATGCTGTAGGAATTTAAACTGAATGGCTGTACGTTTTCAACTTTTAAAATCAAAGACGCAACATTTAATAAACGAGATCAAATTTTTGACACACTCTCGCTCTCTTTCTTTCTCCCTCTTTCCGCTTAAAAAAATAAATAAATAAGAGTGATCTTTGCATATTTTGAAATTTAAACAGTTTAAAAAAAATTTCAACAAGCTTGTTTTGATGAGAATAGCTGCAATTGCCTTGGCCGGGACAAATTCTTCGGGCAGTTAGAGATATCTTCACACCACCAAGATGCCAGAAGTGGATGAAGAATCAATTTGCCATTGTTTTCAGTGTAGGACAGCCTGGGTATCCCCTTGGGTCAATATATTGGAACATGTAAAAACCCATTATATCATTTCCCTTCCAACATCAGCTCCTCGCCCATAATACGGACCATAAACTACAATAATAGTAAATACAAGTAGATCAATAGAAAATGAGTTTCAGGAACAATAACGCAGTGTCTTAACTGAGGGAATTTTACAATACTATTGATGTATTCTAATTATTATTAATGTAGTCGATATTCTGTTGTAAAATTCCTGTTGCAATGGGATGCACAGGTTCTTGAAGCATTCTCCCCGTGAACCTGATTTTTTTTTTTTAACTGTGCAAATAAACGGAATTACTGTCAACTGAATTCAAAAGAAGATTGTCGCTTCCCCCTTTGCAAAGAGTAGATAGCGGAGCATGGTGATCACATCCCGAGAACATCACAGGCACGTGGGGGGAGGGATTCCAGGCAGCAGGAGTCACAATCTCTGGTGTCAAAACAAGCTGATTGCAAATTATGTACAACAGCCTCTAAAGGCCAAAAAAAAAATCTATTAACCCATTACTGGCATTAAAGCTACAGTATATACAGGTTTGAACCAGATGGTACGAGCTGATATTTCCATTTGTACTACTAGCTCTCTAATTGTCTAGTCAGCACTCCTTCATCGCCATGTGGGATTTTGATGAAAGATTACAAGAGATTAATCAATATTAGGCTTTAACAGAACTATCTTCAAAAGTACACTGCCGTAATGAATAATATCTGACTGCAGTGTGAACACAGGGAATCCAAGGCAACATGCGGAGTCTTACTGGTGGAGCACTGGACTCCCACAGTCGCGACCTGGGTTTGAATGACTCGCCATTTTAATTTGAGCCCAGCTGGATGAGCTGTCGAGCTTCCTTCCACCTCCCCCTTCCATTTCTCCTGGCTAAACAGCTACAAGGAGAGCTCCTCACGCTCATTGTGCTGCTCTTCTCAGGAAGAGGCAGAATCACCGCGGGAGGCCCCACTAATCGTGCCTGCTCTTGGCTAATGTGGAAAAGTGTTGGCTCCAGGCTGTGGAGGGGTGCAGGCGGGGTCCAAAGGCCTCTTGCCTTCTCCGTTTAAGGGGCGGGGGGAGGGGGGGGGGTGGTGGGTATTGGGAAAGCGTAGAGGAAGGCGATCAGAACCATTTGTTTTTCAAAAATAAAAAAAAAACAGAAAACGCTGGAAATGCACAGTAGAGCCATCAGCATCTGAATAAAAACACAAGCTAACTGTTCAGGTAGACATCTTTCTTCTGACGTGGGGTCTCTACCCCAACCATTAACGTGCTTTTTCTTGTTCACATATAGTCTAAGGAATCCCTACTTCTTTAAATGCAGACAATTCCCACGGTTATCTCATAGACTTGTAGAAGTCTTCTCTTAAATCAAACCCATGGCGTGATGGTTCAGAACACCGTTTGTTAACACAATGGCGGATGACTCAGACATTTGATACACCCTGAGCTTTGAAGTGGGCTATGGTTCCTTTCAGTGATTGGGAAGCCCTGCAGGAAATTCCAGTTCCAGCCAGTTTCTAGTCCTTTGGAAGCAATGGAACTTGGCTGCCACGTGCAGCAACAGGTCTGGTATTCATTGGGCTCAAGTGAATTGAAACTGTTTAAAAAGTGTCCAAAACAGGTTTTACTATGATGACTACATTTCCCACCAGGGAGAGCTTGATACTGCCTTGCTGTATGAGAGATGCTCACTGCAGAAAAGCCAAGGGGGAGATGAGGAGAAATGGTTTAACTCAGCGAGTTGCTATGATCTGGAACGCACTGCCTGAAAGGGTGGTGGAAGCTGATTCAATAGTAACTTTCAAAAATCGAGTTGGATATATACTTACAAAGGAAAGCTTTGCAGAGCTGTGCAGGGAAGGAGTGGGACTAATTGGAGAGCTCTTTCAGAGAGCCGGCACAGGCACGATGGGCCGAACCGCCTCCTTCTGTGCTGTATGATTCTACGCCATCCCCCACTGTGAAGTGATTTTTAGTTTTAGAGTGTGAATCTTTTGCTTGCTGCCATGTGGTGGAGCCACACAGGGTACTTTCCTTAGAGAAGACAGGCTGCAGTGTAGATGGAGGGGAAAGATGTGACTGCCTGAGGCAGGTGGCCGCAGAGGACAACTGACAATTCCTTTCAGTTCATGACTTCAAGCTGGCTGGGGTAATAACAGCCCAGAAAGGATGAGTTGTGCCTTCATTGAGCGCCATTCATTGGCAGATGTCATATGATGATAAGGAGGACGTGAGGATCAATGCTTATCCCACAGTGTCAAGTGATTTAATCTCTGGCGCGGGTATGTCAAAATTAAAGAGTGCTGGCATATCCCACCACCCCCAGCTGTATCTATTGAGGTGCTGCGAGTTTTCTTTAATACTGTCAGCTTCACCTCCTTCCCAAAGGGCTTCCTTTGCATATTCAGAATGAATGCTTTTTGCTCTCTAAAATAAGACCATGTGTTCAGGATTCTGCTGTGCTGCTTGGAATTTAACATTGGCCTGTCTGCCTTCCATCCAAGCCAGGTTTCAAGCAGAATTCCTGTTTGCTCCATTGATCCAGCTCTCTGAAGCCAGACTTTGGGAAAAAAAGCTTGAGGCTTTGGCCGGCCAGAAATGGGCGCCTTTCCTTTCTGAGCGAGCCAGGGAGCGTTTGTGTCCGACAACGAAATAATAAAACTGCCCGGTACCATCAGATATAGAAAGATATATAAATTTATAGGTGTTTCAAGGAGTTTGTAGTTTTTGTCGGTTGTCAGTCCCTGATCTTGGCCTGCGGGAAAGATAAGTAGTAGAGAATGAGCACATTCTCAAAGAAAGGGGAGTCGTTGCCGACCATTTTTGCGTGATTCTTAGCAGCCCTTCACAAAGCATTGTAGTTGAAGTACTAACCTACCCCTTCAGTTGGAGGATGGTACATGCTATGGCCGGTGGGGGGGTTGCTTAAAAGAAAAGATTTTTAAAAAACCTTTAAAATGTAAGGAAAAACGTTAACAAATAATATTTTAAGCAGAATCGGGAAATGAGAATAAAAGATAGAGTAGAAAGTTGAAGTAATTAAATCTGCTCCGTCTGATAAGACAGGCGAAGCCCCTTTAATTAAAGACTGCGGTAGTTTTGCAGTACCACATGAAGGAGACTGGGTCCAATTAGTCACCCGCTCAGCTATCACTCCAGTATTTGGCACAGTGAAGCAAAAGGGTCTGAAGAATTTATAAAAGCAGAGAAAACCATAGGTCACCATCGGATTTCATAAGAAATATTAGGTTATTAATTCCATGTAAGATAATGGGAATCAATACAGACCATTTCTCTTTATGAAATATAACCTTCTTCTGACCCAGCCATGTCAATGCAAGTCACCTTATTATTTTAGTGCTCCATGTAGATGGAATTTATGCAAAGGAATCAAGAACTAAAAATGTGATGACCTCAGATTTTAAAAAAAAAGTAGTATCCTTAAAGGAGCAGTGAGCTTTAGGTAAAATATCTCTGAGCATACCGATTTCCTCCTTCAGTAACTCGAGCAGTTTGTGAAACTGATTCGGACAGCGCCGCCTAAACCTGGCCGGACCCCCCCTTCTCGGCATACCGCAAGGTTGCTTACACCATTAAAGGACACCATTAAAGGACATCTCCCTTAAGATCTCAGCGGCTCACCTGAGGAGCTTGCGCTGAAAGACGTTTGGTCTCGACATTGACTTAAGTATCAAGCCGTGCCTGGTGTGTATCTCTTTTGGGCCATCTGCATACACTTGATGTAAACACTATTAAAAATCAAACCCATCACTTCACTTGGGATTTTCAAGAAGATAAAAAGATATTGGGACTAAATAGAAGCTGGCAGGAGCAGAGCTGCAAAATGCAGTGCGTTTGGCAAGATTGCGATGAATCTTTCAGTACCCTGGAGACGACATTTCTGTAGTGATATGGAGCATTAAAAGTGTTTTTTGTAAATGTGTCCATTTGTGACAATTGCTATGAATACAGTTGGCACAGTACTAGTTCCTTCTCTTTCTCCCTCTAGTGCAGAGTGATGGAAGCAGATTCAACAGTAACTTTCAAAAGGGAATAGGATCTATACTTGAAAAGGAAAACATTTGCAGGGCTATGGGGAAAGAGCAAGGGGAGTGGGACTGATTGGAGAGCTCTTTCAAAGAGCCGGCACGGGCACGATGGGCCGAATGGCCGCCTCCTGTGCTGTGTGATTCTATGAAGAGGTGCCACTTTCCCAAGGTAGGCCACTGCTTACGTGGTTGACACGGCAACATGATCCAACACTTGAACGTCTCCAGAAACCATCTCCAGGTCGTCCCTGGTTGACTTTCTGAGAACAGTTGCACTGAAATTGTTATGTTTTGGGGGTTGGGGTGGGGGGAAATGGCGCCGAAGAGGAGTCGCCAACTATGAAGTAAGTACAGTGTCTTCTGACAGCTGAGCTATTCCCCCTTGAAGAAAACAATCCCTGGCACTGCCTGCTTTGTCCTGTTCTAGGCATAACTCCTCTATCAACCAGTCAAACAATGGCATTGGCTGGTGGCTACGGATCTACTGGTCGAAGGAAGCTGCCTAAAGGTTGCTGCTTCCCTCTGAATTTTACTGGGAGGGGAACAGAGGCAATCTTAGATCCTTTCAGTCAAATGAATGGGCTTGCTACACACAGTCATCTAACTCTTTAGAAACTGCATGGAACTTTTGGGAGATTTTTCCTCACCAATTCACTCCAATTGATTTTCTCACCTCCCCCCTCCCCCGCCCCACCTGATTAACTCCTTGCAAGGGTAGAGTTGCACGGGTGCCAAGTACTTCATCACCCAAGTACTTCACCAAAGGGGCCCATTATTTAGGCGCGAGCCTTGACTGTGAGCATGTTCGAGCTATTCAGCCATGGGGGTATCGTGGCCAAGCCTGATCCTGACCTCACTCGACATCCACGCACTCCATACTTATAGTGAGAATTGCTGAATAGCAGTCGGGAGTGGGAGCTGATTCTCCCACCTCCTAATCCAGGGGGAACTGAGGCCAGTTCCAGCGCCCTTTGGTCACCTTGCCTGAGATCAACTAACTCAGCACAGGCTGTCAAGCAAACCTGGGGCCTCCCTGCTTTGTATGGCTCAGCTACTCACCAGATAAGTTCACAGAGCTGATTTATCACAGAATCATAGAAATTTACGGCACAGAAGGAGGCCATTCGGCCCATCGTGTCTGTGCCGGCCGTTATCCAGCCTAATCCCACTTTCCAGCACTTGATCCGTAGCCCTGTAGGTTACGGCACTTCAAGTGCATATCCAAGTACTTTTTAAATGCGGTGAGGGTTTCTGCCTCTACCACCCTTTCAGGCAGTGAGTTCCAGACCCCCACCACCCTCTGGGTGAAAAAAGTTCTCCTCAACTCCCCTCTAATCCTTCTACCAATTACTTTAAATCTATGCCCCACTGGTTATTGACCTCTCTGCTAAGGGAAATAGGTCCTTCCTATCCACTCTATCTCAGCCCCTCATAATTTTATACACCTCAATCAAGTCTCCCTTCAGCCTCCTCTGCTCCAAAGAAATTTAAAAGGGAATTATCACCCAGTAAGAGTGTTTAGCAAGCAGAGATGTGCGTAGTGACTTTATCATATGTACCATGCTCACTGCACAGTTTTTAAACAAAGGTGGAAGGGAGCATAAAAGGACTATAACAGACAAGCTATCAACTGCAAGAACGTAACCTCAGTAGGCAATATGCTGCAGCTTTAACTGGGGCTTTTTTAATTGAGCAGGTCATTTTCTGACTGTTTGAGGAATTTAGCCAGATGGTAAACGCCCCTAAATTGTGACAGAACCCCTTCAATAAAAACGGGGCACAAGGCTGGAAATTGCGTGGACCAACCAAAGCAAACACTGACTCAGAATGCCTTCAAATAATAATTAACATGTTCTCAGGTTTTCAACATTCGCTAATGATGTATAAAAATGGCACACAGCCGATAATGTGAATATGATTACAAATTTAATTTTGCTCCACCTCCTCTCGTATTCCAACTTGCTTTTTATTTTTGCCAGTGCGATGGCACGAGCAATGTTAATAGAGCCGAGCAATGTTGCCTGTTTTCTGGCTTGCAAGCTATAGAAGTGATGGAAAACAGCCTGGCTTGATCATCCTGCCATGCCAGCTTCCACACTTGCACTGCAGATGGTATCCGGCACATGCCAATTGTACGAAAAATAGCCTAGAAGTTTGAAAACTGACATTAGAGGGTTCTTACGGTTTACTCTGATTTTCTAAGTTTAGGGGCAGGTTTTAAAGGAACAGTCTGCTTTAATTTTGTCTTTAATATTTTTTGTCGTACTCGCTCTTATTTTTGCCTGGTCCCTTTTGAAGAGACACCATTGTCTCCAAGGCGATTTCCAGATACATTCCAGAAACAACCTTCAGAACCAACCCTCTCTGAAAGTCCAGCTACCTCACCAAGCTCATCCAATGGAACATTACTTATTGTTCTCATTTTGTTCAATGTGCTTTAAATACTTTTAACTTGGTTTATTAGAATGAAGACTAGAAATGGATAAATTGACCAAATTCATAGACTTATGGAGGTCCGGGTTCTAATCTCCTATCTGTGGTTAGTCTGCTGATCTCAGTCAGGGTAATAAAAGGACGGGACAATCAGCCCCAGCACACCTGGGCAAGGGAGGAGAACATTTGACCAGAGTTCCCAATTTCTGGTCGCTATCCCGCAGCTCCCTGTTGGGAAAGTGTGCATGGACATCAGGTGGGGGCAAGCCCAGGTGGGACTATGATTTGCCCCTCCTTTCCCCCCCCCTCCCCCCCCTCCCCCAATACTCAAATGTCATGGTTGAAGAACAACAACTTGTGTGAGGTTGTGTAGACTGCCACATAGTGGCACCATACCCCAGAATGAGTCAGCAGCTTCAGGAGAGGCGGGGATCGGGTGGGGGGCGGGGGGGGGGGGGGAGAAAAGTAGGTGGGAAACAAACCATTCCAAATTGTCTTGGCTGACACTTCACCGTAATCACACCGCTCTTTTCAAAGCCGGATTGTAGACCGAGTGAGCTCGAAAGTTGGAGAATGGCAAATAAACATAAAAATAGCAGTTTAAATCCATGCATGTTCTACCCCTGTGGCTCTGGGCTGTAATCAGAGTCTGACAAATGACTTGTGAAAGAGAATGATGAACCCTTATTGTGCAGACACTCTTTAGTTAATCCAAAACCAGATTTCGAGGTAATTTCACACACACTAAAAAGATTGATGGTGCGACCTGCCTTGACAGCTTGCAAATGTTTGGGAGGATTGAAAATGGCATCGAGACTTGATTAAGGATGGTGCAGGGCTTCAAAGAAGTTTCTCTATTCAGTATATCTATCATTTTAATTTGCAAACTGCCTTTACAACAACTTACAGATGTTTGACCCCTGACAGAGTAGTTACCGCTGCAGTCAAATGGGAATCACTGTGGGGAAAACAAGCTTGTGATTCTTGCCACATAATCTTTTGAAATACAGTCAAGATAAACGTGTACCTGCTCCCGAGCATATTTCTCCTTCAAGTATAGAGTTCCAGTGTACAGTTAACTCCCAGTCCCACTTATTGAGATGTATAATGTGTGCAAGGTTGGTGCACGTATAACATTTCCTCACAAATTAATTCTTTGTCTGTCAGGATCCAGGTGCATTTTGAGCCGTCTGCCATAGTCTTTCAGGAACTTTTTTTTTGTAAAACAAACAAAGGTTCTTCAAAATGTAACCAGCTGTAACAAGACGAATGTTCCTTTCCAAGTTGTGATTTGTCTATTGAAAACATTTCTTTGTAATGCAGAGTTGGAGTGCCAGTGCTCTAATTTAATACAGATATTATAGTTATTGAGAGTGAATCCATTGGCAACACCGCTCTACAGTATAAACCCATTGAAAAATGTGAAAAGAAAGACTTTGCATTTCTATAGCGCCTTTCACGACCACCGGACGCCCCAAAGCGCTTTACAGCCAATGAACTACTTTTGAAGTGTAGTCACTGTTGTAATGTGGGAAACGCGGCAGCCAATCTGCGCACAGCAAGCTCCCACAAAAACAGCATTGCGATAATCTGTTTTTGTGATCTTGATTGTGCATCGTGGGTTCAAAGCAGAGTGGAAACTCAACCTGGATTTCACATCCAGTGGGATTTCAAGCAACGCGATGTAAACATGGACGCAGGAACTCCCAGAATCCACCTTGGCAACGCACAGCTCCTGGTTGGAGGGCGGGAATCCTTATTAGATGCAGCAGTTATCCGGTTTTGGTTTGTATTTTCTTTTCTTCTTGACTTGGATATGAAACCATATCCTCTTCAGCAGAACAAGAGAAGGTAAACCTAGCCACATTCCCTGTATCTCCTACCAAACTATCTTAGCATAAGACAAGAGTGATCATGCAACATTTGCTCCTAGTCAGACTGACAAAAGTCAGAACAAAGATACCTTACAAACAAAAACTACTAACTCCAGAGGACTCTTAACCGGACTACAAAAGGTCTTCTGGGCTACTTTTCTGCGTTTTAATGCAGAGCAATGCACAGTGGCATCGTTGTATTGTTCACTGCTTTGGCCATTTTTTTTTGACCATTATAGTTTCAGTAGACACAGAAATCAAACAGGAACGCGGTGCTCCTATAAGTTTTTACACTGACAGATCTGGCATCAGCAGAAACTTTGCCTGGAGGTCAAAGGCATCAAGGGGTATGGGGAGAGAGCGGGAATGTGGTATTGAGATAGAGGATCAGCCATGATCATATTGAATGGCGGAGCAGGCTCGAAGGGCCGAATGGCCTACTCCTGCTCCTATGTTTCTATGTTTCTAACCTTGACACCGCTTGCAGCAAGGGCTGTTCCTGGGGTCTTAGGCTAAACCCCAAACTGGCCCAAAGTGCCCCTTTTGAATGCAAGTGGTTCTCGGCTAACATTTTACTAACAAGGCTGAGGGGTATCGTTTTATTGGGTTGGTAAAGCAATATTATGCCGTCAAGCTAGCCTTTGTCGAAGGGGTAGTAAGGTCCTGTGGGGGAGTTCTTGGAGCAGGCCTGCTCACATGTTGACCACCTGGGCTTGTTTGCACCTCAGCAGGTGCTGCATCTGTTTTATTGCAAATCCTTTCAATGCAGTTTCCGCCGACTAGTCTTAGTTGTGACAAACTATAATAAAATAATCGATATGGCTGTGATCAGTGATGTAACGCTGCCATCGCATTATTCTGCGTGCCTCTGTGTACAGCGGCTCTCGGGGCATTTTGCCATGACAACAGCGCCCCTTTTGGGGAGAGCAGCGTCTGTTCCTGAAGTGCCCTTGGGTAAAGCAGCTTGGAAAGCAAGTTTCCGGCAATACCGACGACTGTGGATCCATTGAGGATCTACTCTGGGAAAGTCAAGGCAGGACTGCTGTTACCGTAGAATTATGCAGCACAGAAGGAGGCCATGTCCGGCACATCATGCCTGTGCCGGGCATTGTTACATTGAGGAATTCAGTGGGCAGCCTCCCCAGTCCGACGTCCTTATGCACAATACATGTTATCAAATGCATCCCCAATATCCCATACATTTTTAGTAAATGCTTTCAGGTCGGCTAGCAAAATTATTACTTTTTTTTGTAAACACACTTTCGAGTGGAAGCAACGGTTTTGCAATATCTTTGTTCTCGTGTCTGCCCGGATTTTGGTTGGATCTGGGCATTGAGACACATACCAGTAAGTCGACACTGAAATGGAGGACCCCAGTAAGGTCGCTTCGGCTTGAACCAAAAGCCCTATTTATAGTCAGGCCGAGACCTAAAAGATGACTTTCTTTGATAATTTTTTTTTCTTTCTCCACCAGTTTTCTCCCCTCCTTTCCTGAAGGCACTGACTCCTGCTGGGATACGGTTCCACTGGTGGCAGCAGTACCTCACCCAACTTGGCCATTCTTCATGTATGAGCCTAGATGGTGAGTGCCCGCAGGCCATTCAGTTGCGATGGGCATCACAGCCAATCCTAAAATCTACCCCTCACACAAACCCCCCCCCCCCCCCACACACACACACACACACACACACACACACATGCACTTTCCAGGAGGAGTTGCTGCATAGCAATGATGAGCAGGAACTTTGTCTGACTTCCCCCCCCGCCCCAAATCCTTGTTTTGCCATGGAGGAGACTTTAAAAGAACATTTTAGGCTCTCAGCTGAAATAAAATGCCCAACTTGCTCATGACATAAAGCTTTGCCTCGCTTTCTTTCATTATTTTGCCTGTCCCGTGAGATTACATGGCTGGGTGGGATGAGGGGTGGGGGGGACGGACGGATGTAGTGTTCAGTCCTGATGCTCCGTCCCTCATGGAGTGTGGCAGACTTGATGGACCAGCTGGTCTTTTCCTGCCCATCAATTGTGTTTGTTCGTTCGTATTTTGTAGCTCATCTGGTAATTTAGACTGTTGTGGAGTAGCATTGAATTCTTTTAAACATTCTTGGAGGATCCACGTGGTTCATTTATCCATTAATCATCCTCTGAGATAACATCAAAGTAGAGGAAACCTACCACTGACCCATTAGAATTAAGTCAATGGACTGGCGCTGGTAGTAAGTAATTGAGCAGCTGTATTTCAGGGAATACTTCATTCGAACTTGCTCTTTCCTTTGGTGTTGAAACTATTGTCTGATATGCAGAGGATCTATTTTGTGTAATGTAGAAGTATTCACAATAATTCCAGCTCTCAGGTGTGGGAGATTGATGCGGTAGGATCATTAACCAAGGGATCACGTGGCCCTGGCACCCAAGGAGGAAATTTACCCTCTTGCCCCCACAGTACCCATCATTCATAAAGGATAGAATGGTTTTTTTCTTCCAGTTGGATGGGCCATTCTTCACCCATCAGGCTTGCTTGTGTTGGGCAGACAGACCCTCGGCTGAAGCCAAGCCGGTACCAGGTTGGCTATGAGCTGTGCTGCCCTGCTGGCAAACAGTTTGGCTCCAGTGAGTCTTCCTCTGGGAAGCACTTTGACTGACTGGAACTGAAACTTGCATTGCAAGTTCTTATCTCAACCCGCTGACCTTTGAGCGTGACTGGGGCCGAGGAGAGAATAGTAAGAAGAGGTTTATGGTGACAAGATTTCACTGAAATCTTGAAAGGGAAAAGAACAAATTCACTGAGCTTAATTCCATAGATCGCATTTGATTATCTACATTTACATACATAACAGCAGTGGCTGGTCTTCATAAAGAATTAACTAGTTGTAGAGCACTGTGGAACATGACAAGTCATGTTTGTTATCTCTCTGCCTAAGATATATTGTGTTTGAGTGCATGGATCATACAAAAATAGTTTCTCCAAAAGCCTCTGTTTGAAGTTAATTTATAGATTCCAGTCGGGGGACTACGAGGTACATCTTCATCCCATTTCACCCGCTGTGTGATCCTCCCTCCATCATACATATATGCCAACTGCTCAGCATTTCTGATGTTCCCCCCCCCCAATGGCAGCATGCCGTATAAGCACTACGCTTCTTAATCCACCCTCATAAACATGCAGCATTGAGCCTGGGTTGTGCCGTAAGATGCCTATGGTTGACTCAGGCCTGGTTTGGCAGCCGGTAACCAATGTCACTCGAAGCCGCAATTGGAGATTTTCCCAACTCTTTCCCTTGGGATTTTATCCCTTTCCTGGATCACCAGTAAAGTCCTAGTTGTAGCCTCATTTACAGCTGATAGTGGCTTAGCGATAGGTTTCCTTTAAAACTGTGCAATGAATAGCACCATATTGAAAAGTTATTGACCCACATACTGGCTTTTGAGACCAGGCGGCATTGCGCAATGCCTCTCCAGGGCCGATATGCAATAAGGAGTTTCCTTAGTCCCTGTGAGGTCCCAGTGCACCCCACAGGTTATGAGATCTTTTCAAACGTAGACCTTATTAAGTGCTTGAACTTTGCACTTTGGTCAATCTCTATGGGGGTTAATACGCATGACAGATTCTTCTTTTTGGACAGGGAGGAAGAATAAGAAGCTGTATAAGATGCTGGGGAACAATTAGGGGTACGGTAGCATAGTAGCTATGTTACTGGACTAGTAATCCAGAGGCCTGGACTAATGATCTGGAGACGTGAGTTCAAATCCCACCACAGAAACTTTAATTATTTTAAAAATCTGGACTAAAAAAGTAACTAGACCATGAAACTACTGGATTGTCGTAAAAACCCATCTGGTTCACTAAGGTCCTTTAGGGAAGGAAATCTGCCGACCTTACCCGGTCTGGCCTATGTGTGACTCCGGACCCACAGCAATGTGGTTGACTCTTAACTGCCCTCTGAAATGGCCTAGCAAGCCACTTATTCAAGAAGGCGGCTCACCATCCTTCTCAAGGGCAATTAGAGATGGGCAATAAATGCTGGCCTTGCTGGCGACGTCCACATCCTGTGAATGAATAAAAAAAAAGTAATGCCCACCTTTTGGGCACCGACACTGTCATCTTTCCATTGTTTTTAAGTGCGTTATCCAGGGCGGCTAAAGTATGAACCAGACATTTTCTTTTTAAATAACAGTCCCGTTTTTAAAAAAATATCCAATTTGGTGTTTTACGATGCAGAGGCCTTAGCTCTTAAGGTTACTGAAGCTTTCAATAAATTTTCACCATCAGCTAAGTAAATGCCAGGGGGCAGATATTCTTTTACTGCGCTGGCCGTTAAATACTCGCCTGGGGGGAGCCGGAGAGTGAAACTGAGTGGGGAAGGATTACACGCCATAACACGATGTGCTCGGTTTTCCATCTATTAATTTAAATGGATGGAAAATTGGGCAGGCTTCATTATAAGCGTGCAATCCTCCCCGCACAATTTTCCCCCCTTGGCTCTGCTTTATGCCCAAGCGCAAAAAGAGGAAATCTCCCCCGAACTCTTACCCATGATTACCCTTCTGCCCTCTCTTTATCCAGTATTAAACTTGGCAACAAAATAAATAGCATTGCCTTCCGCACTTCTGGAACTGCACTCCCCGTAAAAAGTGTCCAAAGGTGGCACAGAAAGAAATTGATCTGTCTGTGCCCCTTAGGGACTGCATTGCATCAGTCCTTAAAGCTGCAATGTATCCTTTGTCTGCAAAAGCCTACGTGTGGGTCAAAAGCCTATTAGCGCAGTTCAAGTGTGCGTTGCTAGTCATTTCAGCAGGAAAGCACGAACAAAGTGAGCCACAGCACTTATCTCAGCGCTGGCATTTTACTAGAGCGAGCTTGGGAAGCCTATCACAGGGTAACTAGACCCATCCTGCCTGTCACATGGCTTACCCCCAGTGACTTGTCAGCGAGGTGGGGGAGGCTGGAACCCGCTCGGTGTATAATTGCTGCGGTAATGCTCAGTCATTCAAGGGTTTCATGTACCTTGGAGCTGGTAACTTTGGCAGGAATCGTTGACAGACTTTTACACAATTAAATCAGCCTGATGAAAGGAGAATGGATAGATTTGGCACATGTCACTATGCTTGCGCTTTGTACGTTTGTGCTTAATTAGAGTGTACTCGCTGATTTTTCTTTTTGGCAGGGATTTTTAAAACATCAGTGCTGTCAGAATAAATTCAGCATCAAAGTTACCTGCCACATTATAGCGCGCGAGATAAAAAAGACTTCTCACTATTCGATGTATTTTAGTCTTAATTATTATTACTACCGTATTGGAAGTTTTTATCTCTCTCTTCATGTTTTCTTCCAGCAACAGGGAGCGGCCACCACCATATACTGTGGCATTATCCCGGAGCTGGAGGGCCTGGGAGGGATGTACTTCAACAACTGTTGCCGGTGCCTGCCGTCGCAGGAAGCCCAGGATGAAGCATCGGCTTCTGCCTTGTGGGAGCTGAGCGAGCGGCTAATCCATGAGCGAGCTGGCAGCCAATCTGCGTAGCATGCAGCCCTGCTTCTGAAGACGAGAAGCAAGGAACCTTGCACCAGGAAACTGTCACCCTCACTTGTTCTCTCTCTCTGTCTCTCTCTCTCTCTCTGGTTCAATGCCAATATTATCAGCTTGCGAGATCGAGTACACCTCAAATAAAGCTTAACCCTTCGAAGACTCTGCTGACTTCCATCTGCGCTGTGTTGAGGAATAGATCAGCTTTTGCTCGCTCAGAGAGTGTAATTAGAACACTCTGCTAAACAGTCTCATTACCGATGATCGTTACTAATGAATAATTATTTGTAATATTTAGCATGGCAATAGAAACTAACATCCTTTATGTACAATAAGTATGTGCAAGCTGTTATTGGTCACTCCTCAAAGGGTTAATGATCATCAAGGAGACAATCCCTTAATCTTGGATTACTGAAGTTATGTTGCAAGTTGCTTTTAATTGCATTTTTAAAAAATATACCTTATTAAAAAAAAACGTTTAGTTCTCTTTTTGTTCCCCCTCTTTATTGCTCCGTGTGAGTCGTTCACTTAGTCGCAGTCCTCCCTCCTCATCTGGAAGGGTTGGACCGTATGCGCCATTGAACTCTGGATGACCACCAGTCTATGCTGCTCCAGAATGGGCCAGTCGGAGACCCGGTAACAAGGGGGTGAACCAGATTTAGCTGTTTTTCTCTCTCTCTCTAGCTTACCCCTGCACTTCCACAAATTGAAGCATCCCATCATCACTGCATGAAGCGGCGCTTCAGGTAAAGGCCCAACTAAGACATAAAGGAAGAAAAAAGCCCAACTCCTTCTGAATAGTAGCAGGTGGGTTTGAGTAACAGGGAAACCCTGATAATCGAACCTGCAAACCTTTCTGCTTGGGGCCCTTGCTCGCCCCCCCATCTAAATGTACATTTTATAAACGATTAAACCAGTTCTGGTCTGAGTCTCAAATTCACCAATGACATTTGTTATGGGTTTTCAAGTGCAGATGCCGTCGAAAGTCTACATTGTGATAAAAGCAAAATACTGCGGACGCTGGAAATCTGAAATAAAAACAGAAAATACTAGAAACGCTCAGCAGGTCAGGCAGCGTCTGTGGAGAGAGACACAGAGTTAACGTTTCAGGTCGATGACCTTTCGTCAGAACTAATTCAAGATTATAATAGTTCTGATGAAAGGTCATCGACCTGAAACGTTAACTTTGTTTCTCTCTCCACGGATGCTGCCTGACCTGCTGAGCATTTCCAGCATTTTCTGTTTCTATTCTACCGTACGATAATGACTAAATTCACTCATTGTACTTTGATCTTGATGAGCAAGGCTGTGGTTTGCTTAAAGAAGACGAGTAGGTGGGATACAGTCTTGTTAAGCCTAAAATACAGCCTTGTGCAGCCAAAGGGAAAGGGATATAGTTAAAAACATGATGCTAATGAATGAGAAGGTGGTGGGTTTTAATGTGCCAGTGCGTCCTTTTTTTTTGAGAGGGGGGGAGGTCCAATGCCCAGAACAAACACTAGCGTGCTAAAGTCCCACGGCAAACCCTCACTGTTGCCAACAGAGTGTAGATTTTCGTCAATCTTCCTTTTTGCTGAGATTAAAATAAAATTTATAATAAGACAATTCCTGTTAAAATCTGCAGTCATCTCTGGTGTGATGCACCTAGTAATGCAATGTCTGTCAGGCTGGACCAGGTCTCGTGTACCTCAGCCTATTCGGAATCCAATAGACCAATAGTGGTGGTCTCAGAATCTCCCTTTGTGACTACCCGTAATCTAACGTCAATCACAATTACTGTGAGAATCGGAAGCACTGTTGAGATATGTGAATATATCAAAGAAGCCTAAGTATGTACACAGGGTGCCATCAGCGGCTGTGGGATTTGAGATCAGGGAGGGTCAGTAATTGTCTCAGCAAGGTCTTCATTCACAGATTAAGACTGTTTCGCCGATGCACACAGTTTTTTTTAAAGTTTTTTTTCCTTTGCTCAGGTTTTCTTGCTTTTTTTTAAAAGTAATGCCAGCATCTTGTCATTTTTGTGGTTTTTTTTGTTAAATACTGTCACTGTCTTTTATTCAAACATCATGCGTGCGTATTATATATATATATATATAAATTTATATATATGTGTGTGTGTGTGTGTGTGTCTGTGTGAGAGAGACCTGAACGAATAGTCGTCTTCATTTGTTCATTGCTGTCCTCTGCTTAAAAAAAGAACCGAAGGTGGACGAGGAGGAAGAAACTATAAACTAGCCAAAGGAGTCTTGAGAACGCTGCTGCGATGGTTGTCTTTCTCGTTGCGTTATCTTTTTTTTCTCTGAGGTTTTGTGCTTTATGGCGCTCACGGAGCCGCGGGGAAAGTTCCAATCTAAGCAATCAGCATTCCAGCATCATGTTTTCTGCGGAGAAAGAAACAATGAAACGTGAAAACGCGATCAACAGTCCCGAGAAGACCTTTTTCTTTGCGTTTCTTGACCCTTCATGCAATATTCACCGTACTTGCATTGATATAGCGCCTTTAATGTGGTAAATCATCCCAAGGATCTTCACAGCAGCGATTATCAAACTAAATTTGACACTGACCCACATAAGGAGATATTAGGACAGGTGACCAAAAGCTTGTTCAAAGAGGTAGGTTTTAAGGAGTGTCTTAAAGGAGGAGAGCCAGAGAGATTTAGGGAGGGAATTCCAGAGCTTAGGGCCCAGGCAGCTGAAGGCACAGCCACCAATGGTGGAGCGATTAAAATCGGGGATGTGCAAGAAGCCAGAATTGGAGGAGCGCAGAGATCTCGGAGGGTCGTGTAGCCTGATCCTGCTCCTATTTTGGGTGTCCAATTCTGTTAGGTTCAGGAGATGGTTCTGTGATAGTAGATTGGCGGTTAGGATCAGATCAGCCATGATCTTATTGAATGGCGGAGCAGGCTCGAGGGGCCGATTGGCCTACTCCTGCTCCTATTTCTTATGTTCTTATGTTGTAGGGCTGGAGGAGGTTACAGAGATAGGGAGGGGCGAGGCCATGGAGGGACTTGAAAACGAGGAGGAGAATTTTAAAATCGAAGCATTGCTGGACCGGGAGCCAATGTATGTCAGCGAGCACAGGGGTGATGGGTGAACGGGACTTGGTGCGAGTTAGGATACGGCAGCAGAGTTTTGGATGACCTCAAGTTTATGGAAAATGGGAGGCCAGCGAGGAGAGCATTGGAACAGTCAAGTCTAGAGGTAACAAAGGCATTGATGAAGGTTTCAGCAGCAGATGAGCTCTGGAGGAGGTTACAGAGAAATGGAGGGGGGGTTCGGGTGGTGTGTGGGGGTGGTGCATGGAGGGATTTGCAAACAAAGATGAGAATTTTAAAATCGAGACGTGAGGACTAGAATTGATTAAGTTGCTGAAGGGCTTTAATATTTTAATACAGTTAGCCAAACCCAGAAGGGCTTTGTGATAAATTGCAAAAACGCTTTGGACTGTACTCTGAATCATAATTTGCCGTCAGACATGTGTTATTTGGCAGACTATCACATTGCTATCAGGGACTCCAGGCAATAGCAGTAATATTACAGTAAAATTGTCCAATGTTATATTTAAAGTGTGAGTTTCACTACTAGTTCCTGTATTAAAACACATCAAAACGTTCACAGAGAATTATGATTAAAGCCCTTTTATTTAAAAAGAAATTCTATTGATTTCCTTGTGATTTTGATTTTTGTTTTATTCAGTAAGTGCTTACAATGTCATCAGGGGACAACTGCCAAATTAACAGCAGTGGACATAGTCATTATCCAGGTGCCTCAGCAATGTTGTAACTGCATGCATGGGTATGTTAATTCAGCTCAATTTCCCCAACAAACCAACTGTACTTGACTTGAGCCATCAGTAATATTACAAATGTATGTATCTAGGAAAGGAACCACTGGAAAAGCATCATGTTAGAATTTATTTTATGAAGATGTTCGAATGACGAGACTCCTTCAAGAATTACATTTACTGATAGTGCCGAAGTGTTTTGTGAATAGTCTATCTTCTCTTCCCTCCCTGCCCCCCAAAACCTATAAGTATGTTTCTTCTTTCTCTTTTTTGGATCCAAATTTTTGTCTGCAGGAGTTGATGAAGGCATCTGCAACAGATTAAACGTCAGATGTGAACAAATCCCGCTGTATCTTTGGGGCTATTAGTGAGGTTTCAGCTGCCATTGCAGTGTCTCTTTATTGAAGATAAATAAAGTGTCAGTGCTGAGACGAGGGAGATTTACCCACACTGCGCACTGCTGGGAAAAGCAGCTTTTAACTCACTCAGTGGGTGTTTCCCTACCATTATGTGCCGTGGCTGTGCCAAGGAAATGAACAGTGTGAGGGTGCCTTCTTAACCCTTCGAATGTCAGCACGAGCCTCCACTGTTCAAGGGGAGGGGAGTGGCTCGTTCCAGATGGAACCAGGCCAAGCTGTCGATCTCAGACCCTTCCCTCCATCCCCAGTGAAATGTCAAGATCCGCAGAACAGACTGTACCACTCGCAATGTTCCCAGTAAGCTGCGCTTTGCCCTGTTTCTTTCAGTGCGGGGGTCCCTTTAAATCTCTCCACCTATTTCTGATGTAAAAGCTTGTGAGCGGCCTGCGCGGGACCTTGTAGATTACTGCGCGGCCAGGCAAGCACACAGCTTAGAGGAACATCGACCGTAAGGGAATAGAAATCCAAAATTCAAAAATTGTGGCGATGCTCAAAATAGCATCTCGGTCTGAATGCCAAAACTCAGATAGGGATAACAACGAGGAGTCCCTACTGACAGGAACATGCCAAAAGCTCTTAGTGCAAATGTTTGAATTATTACATTAAAATAATGGGTTGTGGTCGTTGCGTATCAGCCCCATTTCTGCGCAAGTGGCTCTCTTTATCGTGAGCGCGCACAGGTGACCTGCTCCTAGAACCTCATCTAATGCTGCTCTCAGTCCAGCAACTCGGAGGTGGCCAAGGGTGTACAGTTTGGTAAATAGACGCCTTCTGAACCCCACAATGGAATGCCAACCCTATGTTCACTCAACCAGCTTTAAGTTTTTTGATAAAATGACTGGCCTGGTCCCCCTCACAAACTCACCTTGGGCGGCTAAGACGGGGAACCAGATGGTTGATTGCGGGTGCTACCAACGTTCTACCACCTCATAGCACACCCACCCCTCCCCCGCCCCCAGTGCATCGGAAAAAAGGCACAGAGCCTTTGGCCAGGGCTTCCGACTTCTGATCTCGCCGGCCTCTCAATCCATTAACGTGAACGGGCAGAAGATCGCCGGTTGAAAAGTAGGGGAAACTGAAAACCCTGGCCATTAACTAAATTTAGGTTTTTTTTGGGTGATGGTAGGCAATTTACAGCACAGAAACAGACTATTCGGCCCAACAGGTCTATGCCGGCGTTTATGCTCCACACGAGCCTCCTCCCACCCTACTTCATCTCACCCCATCAGCATATCCTTCTACTCCTTTCTCCCTCGTGTAATTATCAAGCTTCCCCTTAAATGTATCTGTGCTATTTGCCTCATATATATATATATATATATATATATATATCAGATACAAACACAGATGAAAGTAGGGGAGGGTGTGTCTTTAAAGGGTTGATAGCATTTTAGCAGCCGAGATTTTCCCAATCCTGCAGTTACTTCATTTGGATAGTCAAGTTGAAAATGTAAAAAGTGCCGTGTGGCTTCAGCCTGACATTCATTGTGAAGAATGATTTTTAAATTCTAGCCGAAAGCCTGTATTAGCTACAAGCTGGAGACAGGGAAATGTGTTCTCTTAGAGCAGAGCAGTTGTAAACCTGTCGGGATGTTGTGGATGCCCAAGTGATAGAGAATCTTGCTGCTATTTGCTGAATATTGAAGGAGGATAGCTAATGGTGTGCAACATTTAAACCTGTTGTGACTATCATCCATCTGTGAGGGAGGGAGTGAGTGGTGGCGGACCCCGGTAAAATGAATTTTTAGCAGGTTTAAATCTGGCGAATGCCCCTTTAGAAGCTATTGTCGACCATTCACTGTGGTCAGGCGAAAAACGTTTCAGCAAAATAAAACAACAAAGAGGACAATGCAGGCATTAAGCCTGTTATCCAGCTAATGGCAGTTAACCCTTCAAAGAGATTACTTGTTAATTCCAGGCCTGTGCTGAGTTGGCAGGTTTGGACCGGAATAGCAAGTTAGGCTCTACCCCAGCAGCCATCTTCATATATGTACCTCGGCAATGAGTGTTGGGCAGCATGATCCTGTTCTCAGCTTGCATGTTATTTTCCAGCAGGTGTCACTGGACATTGATCAGGAGTGGAAATCCTGCCTGATTTCCGGCCCCGGACCCCCTCCTCAGCTCAGGGGACACTGAGGCAAATTGTAACACCCGAACTTGCTAGGCTGTATATAGTGACACCACTATTCCCGGTCAGAATAGAGATGATTGGATAATTCCCCCGTCAATGCAGTCCGTAGACTCACTTTTCAAATAGACTCTGTAAATAGTCTTTGCTTTACGATTTGGTGTAAAATACCAAATATAAGTGTCAGCCGTGGCTCAGTGGGTAGCACCCTCGCCTCTGAGTCGGAAGGTTGTGGGTTCAAACCTCACTCCAGAGACTTGAGCACAAAAATCCAGGCTGACACTCCAGGGGAGTACTGAGGGAGTGCTGCACTGTCGGAGGTGCCGTCTTTTGGATGAGATGTTAAACCGAGGCCCCGTCTGCTCTCTCAGGTGGACGTAAAAGATCCCATGGCACTATTTTGAAGAAGAGCAGGGGAGTTACCCCCAGTTTCTTGGCCAATATTCATTCCTCAATCAACATCACTAAAAACAGATTATCTGGTCATTATCACATTATTGTTTGTGGGAGCTTGCTGAGCGCAAATTAGCTGCCGTGTTTCCTACATTACAACAGTGACTACACTTCAACATGTACTTCATTGGCTGTTAAGTGCTTTGGGACGTCCTGAGGTCGTGAACGGTGCTATATAAATGCAAGTCTTTCTTTCTGTTTGGCTGTAACTCCTACCGGCCATAAGTCCCGCCCCGCCTCCAACTCATTGGCTGACACAGTGGTGGCAATAGACACTCCTTCTGAAAGGGATAGACCGTTTGGGCAAGATCGAAGAACGGTGTCACGGCCTTAAGGAGAAGGGGGAGAATCTTAAACAAAAACCAAAAGAATATATCAGCATTATTTTCTGCCGCCAAACCAAGGTAAATGAGGCTGGAAGTTGATTAAGGGGTGCAGGTGCTATCGTAAGTCAAGGGTGTACAGTTTGCTTAATAGACGCCTTCTGGTCCCCACAATGGAATTCCAACCCTATGTTCACTCAACCAGCTTTTAGTTTTTTGATAAAATGCCAATAAACTGAAAGCCATTGCTAACAGTTAAAAGCAAAATGACACTGATTGGAGACTGAGAGGCTATTGTATTATACAGAATAATACAAGCCACAGGAGGCTAAGGTAAAGGAATTATTTTCCAATTCTGAAGCAGAATTACAGTGCAATGAAAATAGGAATGTGCTGTGATTCTGTTTATCCTACTTTGCTCTAAATATACTGCGATGTTCTAATGTCAGGGAAATACTAGGAGTGAGATTTATGATTAGACAAAAGTGGCGTGGGTTGCAAACCTATTTAAATGTACACAAGTGTTTAATTTTTAAGAGTGACATTCATCAAAATAGATTGTAAGTTTAAACCCGGAAGAGTGTTTGCGTATTATAGGGATGTAGATGGTAATTGGGGGAACAAGTCAAAGGGTAACGAGAGATAATAGAGGAAGCCAAATTGAAAGCCTACAGTCTGGTTGAAATTGAACAGTGAAACTTAAAGTTGGAGCCACTGAAATGGATATAGAATTGGGGATCTCTGACCAGTTCATTCTCTGGTGCTGCTAGTTTGAGGCTAAGATAACACAACAGAGACTATTTTCCCATAAATAAAACAGGTGGGTTTGGAGCGTGGGGGCCAGTTAAAGTAAAAATGGGAATCCCGACCTGATCCCGCCTCCAACCCACCCACTTCCGGTTTTCCCGGAGGCGGGATGGGGACGGGGCGTGGAGGGGGCGTTACCTCAATTTAAATATTGTACTGAGGCTGGAAGCCTCTATTTCCCCCGCCATTTTGAATTTAACAGCCTGTGGACGGGTTTCACACAATTCGTGAAACCCGGCATTTAAACAGAGGCGGGGACTGCTGCATCCAGGAGGTAAGTGGCTTTATACCCACCTCCTGGATCCAGGGTCCCTGCCTAGCCCATCCCCCATGATCGGAGACCCCGCCCCCCCCCCCCCCCCGAGGCCTCCGATCACCCGCCCCCCAAACGATGTTGATGAGGCTGGCCACGAGCCTCCAGTGACCAGGCTCAATCCTCTGCGCCCCCCCCCCACCCAATCCCTGGCTACTTCCCCCTCCCCCCCCACGATCCCCGATTACCCGCTTGCCTGCCGATCCTCGACCTCCTCGATCCCCGACCACCCCCCATTGCCTGCCGATCCTGCAACCCCCCCTCCCGATTGCCAACCCCCCCACCTCCCGCCAGTCCCTTGGTGCTCAAAAATACTGGGCTCAATCTTCTGTGTTTTCTAAGGCAACAACTTGTCAAACCATGGAATGTAACGCCACAGAAAGAGACCATTCAGCCAATCACATCTGTGCCAGTGTTTTCCTTCCTTTTGATCCACTTAGTATAATCCCACTCTCTTACTCATTCCCCATATAAATCCATTAACGTTCCCTTTTCAAGCAATTATCCAAAATTATATTTAAAAGAATTTATGGACTCTGCTTCAACAGCAGATTGCGGCTCTATGGGTAGCACTCTCACCTCTCAGTCAGAAGGTTGTGGGTTCAAGTCCCACTCCAGGGACTTGAGCACAAAAAGCTAGGCTGACACTCCCAGTGCAGTGCTGAGGGAGCGCTGCACTGTCGGAGGTGCCATCTTTCGGATGAGATATTAAACCGAGGCCCCCTCTACTCTCTCAGGTGGACGTAAAAGATCCCATGGCACTATTTCGAAGAAGAGCAGGGGAGTTATCCCCGGTGTCCTGGCCAATATTTAGCCCTCAATCAACATTTAAAAAAAAGTTTATCAGGTCATTATTACATTGCTGTTTGTGGGAGCTTGCTGTGCGCAAATTGGCTGCCATGTTTCCTACATTACCACAGTGACTACACTTGAAAAAGCACTTTATTGGCTGTAAAGCGCTTTGGAATGTCTAGCGGTCGTGAAAGGCGCTATAGAAATGCAAGTATTGCTTTTTTTTCTTTTTAAATAATTTTTTTCTAACCTTCCCGTTTGTCAATCTTTAAGTTTGCACATACAGCCAATTGCATTATTGGGCACTGTTTTAGCATGTTGTATGTAGAACTGAACTACAGACAAATGGAAAGGAAATAGTATGTAAATGAGAACTCACCTTTTCCCCACCTCACCCCTGCCCCCCACCTCCCCAGTTGCAGAGGCCGTTTTGACATTTGGGTTTCAAAGGGAGTGTGTGGATGGGTTGTCCTAAAGATGGAGATCTATTTCCCCCCATCCTGCTCCCTGGGTTGTTGATTTTCCGTAACTTTGATTGATGTTTCAAAGATTGGCCTTTCAATGGGCCTTTGCCTTCATGCACAAGTCCAGGGACTCTCTTGCCCTCGCATATGAAGAGGGGGGATTTGAAATACCTGAGGTGGTCTTTAGCTCTGATTCTGTTCATCATATGACCCCTCACCACCCGCCCCCCCCCCCCAAAAAAAAAACCATTAACTGATTTGTGGAAGTGGGTGGGAATACGCGGGTCTGTGTCCATATACTAGATGCCCAGGTGGCAGTGATGTGTGTACACAAGCAAATATTACAGCTGCAAATTTTTAAACTAATACCTGTTTCCCCCTAGTAGAAAGTGGGACAATAATCTTCTGAATTCTTATAAGCACGGAGCTCCCATAAGGGAAATGCTTGAAATGACTTCTTCTGTAATCTCCCATACCCAGTGTTCCCAAATTTAGTTAAACCATTATAAGAGGCACAATGTGGAGGCTAAATTTCCCACAGGGAAGATGGGGGAAATATCAGACAGGCCTCCGCATCCCACTTTTTGACCACTAAGAGAGTAGCATTGGCAGAACTTTGGTGGCATGTTGCCTGCCTGCTCTCTCGGTCACTGCATGACATTGGCTGTGATGAGGGACAGGACAGTTTAAAATCCCATCCAGGGATTCTTACGGGCTGGGTTATTGGATTCAAGATGTTCTGCCAGTGGAAGCTGTAGAAGAAAGCTCAGGGAATTCACGGGAGAGAATCCCTAAATTTATACCCTGCTTTGCTACCTTGAAGGTGCATAGGAAGTGTCCCGTTCACCCATCACCCCTGTGCTCACTGACCTACATTGGCTCCCGGTTAAACAACGCCTCGATTTTAAAATTTCTCATCCTTGTTTTCAAATCCCTCCCTATCTCTGTAATCTCCTCCAGCCCCACAATCCCACCCCCCCCCCCTCCCCGAGATATCTGCGCTCCTCTAATTCTGGCCTCTTGAGCATCCCCGATTTTAATCGCTCCACCATTGGTGGCCGTGCCTTCAGCTACCTAGGCTCTAAGCTCTGGAATTCCCTCCCTAAACCTCTCAGCCTCTCTACCTCTCTTTCCTCCTTTAAGTCGCTTCTTAAAACCTACCTCTTTGACCAAGCTTTTGGTCACCTGCCCTGATTTCTCCTTATGTGGCTCGGTGTCAAATTTTCTTTTATAACGCTCCTGTGAAGCGCCTTGGGATGTTTTACTACATTAAAGTTGTTGTTGTTGGATAACCCGTGATCGGAAATAAATTCTTCATTAATCACTACAACGATCCCTACTGAGAGTGTAAGTAGAGCCCGGGTGAGACCAGGATTTAGTTCAGCTGTGACATCCTTCACAGTTGGATAACCTGATGTATCAATAACCCCAGTTCAGTGAGGTACGGAAGCCATACCCAAATTTGGAAGCCATTGACTTCAGAAGAGGGGAGTAAATTGGACAAAAATAACGACACTGCCACAGGGATTTGGGGAACGCTTGCAAGTAGGAAATTCTCCTTCTACAGAAAAGTTGCAGAGCAAGTTCCACCTGGGAAGCCCAGATTCCCACCCTGATCACTGCCCTGTGGCCCCTGCTGAAAGTGTATGTGTGGAACGAGGGTGGAAACGGGGTCAGGATCAAATGTGATAGCCCACATGGTCGAATTTCCTGCTGACTGTTGCTGTTTAGGCTTGTGTATGAATGATGCTCAGCACGGTGCCAGCAGCACTCCAGTATCCCAACCAAGAGCGCATTCTTCACGTGCAGGCTTAAACGGCAGAAGAGAACATTGGAGGAGGAAGCATTATAAGTTTTGGCCTTACCTGTAACTGAGCATTTGTTTAGCCTCTTTCAGGTTGTATTGTCCATTCTTTGCTGCTGCATTGACATCACTTGCTGTGTTAAGCCTGGTGAAAAGCAGAGGATAATGTTGTACTCTTTATGCTTTAATACAGATATCAGCACTATGTCACTGTCGATGAGGTTACTGTCATTTCATACATTGTTAATGATTCAGAATTTAGGACACTGCTTTCCAAGGTTTGCTTTTTTTGTGTGTCTTGCCTCCTGCAGTTCCTGATTGTTCCAAAGAATTGGCAGTCAATTTTCATAATTTTACATGCTTCGGACTTTATTTTTGCAATGATGCATTTGGGCACTGCCACAATATCAGCTGTTCTGCGGTGGTTATAATGGGACAGACATGCCCACTGGTTCAGGAAACGTCCTTCAACATACTGGGAGAAGAGTCAGGATTCGCAGACCCTCCCTTCGTCCCCCTCATTTCATCCTGTCAAGTCCTGGTTTACACACACACACACACACACACACGAAAACGAAATCTCTGACCCTGCGAGAGACATTACCCCACTGCTGAGCCCTTCCTCCTCAACCTGCCAGAGCAATTGGCAGTTCACCTCGGCGCTGCCTGTGGGATCTTGCTGTGCACAAAACACTACGTTAGCCTTATTGCACTTCAGAATAACTCATTTTATGTGAAATACATTGAGATGTGATAAATGCAAGCAAATCTTTCGGCTACACTCCTGCCCAATATATGTTCTCTCCCAGTTGGCAACTTTATATTAAGTATTGATTTCTCTTGCCAATCTGCGCACAGCAAGCTCCCACAAACAGCAGTGAGACAAATGACCAGACCATCTTTTTGTTTAGGTGTTGGTTGAGGGGATAAATGTTGGCCAGGGACACGCTCCTCTTCGAATAGTGGCCGCGGGATCTTTTACGTCCACCTGAGAGAGGGGCAGACGGGGCCTCGGTTTAACGTCTCATCCGAAAGACGGCACCTCCGACAGTGCGGCGCTGCCTCAGTGCTGCACTAAAACGTCATCCTAGATTATGTGCTCAAGTCTCTGAAAGTGGGGCTGTATTAGTGGTGATTAGCACTGAAGTTAAAAGATTCGAGGGCACTGATCAGGACGACTTGTTGAAAGGTAACTTGTGGTTACCTTTGAAAAATCCCCAGGCAGCTGAGGAGTGTTGAAAGGAGCTTTTACGAGTTCAGGAGTTAATCTATGGAGTTAAATTTAAAATTATTCCCCCAGGGAACATCATAAGACGAAAGCTTTGAGACATTTTGTGCTTTCTCTGATGATGTCTGGCATTTCATTCTTACATTAAACAGCCTTTGATCCATCAAACCATTACTCCGAGATCTAGCTTGTTTTCTCTCCTACCCTTTTCACCCTTGGTTTTGTCCAGCATTGTGGGTCTTGGCATTTTGCCTAGGTTTCTCAATTGGAAAAAAAAACATGCTTTAGACGTCAGTTATTTGGGCTTTTTAAAGAAAGAAAGACTTGCATTTATATAGCGCCTTTTACGACCACCAGACGTCTCAAAGCGCTTTACAGCCAATTAAGTACTTTTTGACGTGTAGTCACTGTTGTAATGTAGGAAACGTGGCAGCCAATTTGTGCACAGCATGCTCCCACATACAGCAATGTGATAATGACCAGATAATCTATTTTTAGTGATGTTGATTGAGGGATAAATATTGGTCAGGACACCGGGGATAATTCCCCTGCTCTTCTTTGAAATAGCACCATGGGATCTTTTACGTCCACCTGAAAGAGCAGACGGGGCCTTCGTTTAACGTCTCATCTGGAAGACGGCACCTCCGACAGTGCAGCGCTCCCTCAGTACTGCCCTGGAGTGCGTCAGCCTAGATTTTTGTGCTCAAGTCTCTGGAGTGGGACTTGAACCCACAATACTTCTGACTCAGAGGCGAGGGTGCTACCCACTCAGCCACGGCTGACACTTTGAGTCAAATGGCTGAGGTAAAGTTAAAAAAAAACTTCCTCTCATCTGGGTTCTGGGAAGGTCAAGGGAAGGCCAATGATGGTAAGGGAAGCCACTGCTCCTGGGGGGCACAGCATCTGGGCAAATAGCACACTGCGCCTGGAGACTGGCAGGACACAGGTTTCTAAGTCCATTTTCCCCTTCATAGTGACCTCTCCCAGGTCATCAAAAGTGGAGGCACACTGCTTCTTCAGAGAAAGGGGGGTTACCTAGGAAGGTGAATCTACTTAGCAACGGATTACCAAATGGGAGTGGCAGACGCCCAGCTACAGAGCACTTCACCACCATCTCCGCCAGGGCATGATGTGTGGCATTGGAGAGACATAAGGAGAGAGGAAGATGAGTGAATTCTGAGAGGGATGTGCAAAGGACCATCGTTCTAATAGCTCGAAGATGAAGTTTTTGGGCTGGATTTTCATTGACCCGTGGAGGCGGGTTTGGAGGCGTGCTGGGGGGTTAAAATTGCGAAAACTGGCGGGCGGGCACAAGTCCGCCTCCATCCCGCCTCCACACAATTTTATTCAATCGTGTCTGCTGGTCCTGACTCCGTCCTGCCTCTAAGAGACGGGATAGGCTGTTAAGGCCCTTAACAAGCACTAAATTGGCTCTATAATGCCATTTTGAAAGGCCTTTGTGATTTTAACCCTTGATCTACGTGAAGCACGCCTGTTCTGAACCACGATTGTGAAACCTGGCGGGAGCACATTTGGATAGCTGACTATCAGCTGCAGGTCCACTATTACAACAGAGATGTGATGAAGGTAGTAGTAGTATTAGGTCTGAAAGTCGCCTCTGATGCTGCTGCATTGAAGGTCTGATGATGTCATCATTGCTGCTGCATTGCAGGTCAGAGACTGCCTGGCCTTGGCTGTGAGAGGACCTGGATGCAAAAAAAATTCTCTCTCTCATTTTGCATCCAGGTCCTCTCACAGCAAAAGCCAGGCAGTCTCTGACCTGCAATGCAGCAGCAATGATGACATCATCAGAGGCGACTTTCAGACTGAAACCACTAATTGGTTCATGGGTTCCCACATGCTGGAACTCAATTGCCCAATTAAGTGAAAATTGCATCAATCTCCCACATCCAATTTCAGGCGGGTGGATAACACGAAATGCGGATGACACGACCCCAATCCGCCCCAGTATCAAAATCCAGCCCTTTGTTTCTGAGGTACATAGACCAAGAAGTCACTAGGTTCAATCCCTGGTCAATGCTAATTTAGCCGATCTCAGTCGGGGAAGCAGGAGGTGTCGGCCACAATTGGTTGTCTTGTCCCTGGCTAAGAGATGGGGAAAATTGCCCATATCCCTTAAAGCGCCCCCTTTTCTGTAAGTGGATGTCGGGTAAGGAGAGGGTCAGACTCAGCTGTGCTGCCGTCCGCAGTTGGATAGCCTCCCAGCAATCATGGTCAAGGCTCACATGCGAACAATGGCTGCTTGGGCGAGATACCGTGGCTCAATGCCCATGCACCCTGACCCAGCACACATGGGCCAGGACTCAGTGTGGGAGTCAATGCCTTCACGGTGGAGGGAAGAACAAACTGGGGTAAGAACAGGCTCAGCTTTAAACCATAATAGGAATCAAATTAATAGGATTCTCACTGCAGGGATCTTCAGAATGTCTATTTCTGTTTGCCTCTTTTACATCCCCAAACAGCAAGGTTTTGAAACAAATCATTCCTGCCAATCAGGATGAACTTCCAGATCAGCGTGAATATGTATTTAAATTTGGCCAACTTTAATCCATTTTGAATTTAACTCTATGCGCCCTGGTGAAACAGACCTAAACTACTGCAATCCCTAACTCGCTGGGAGAAAGAGTTACTCTAACAAAGGGTGGAAAAAGAGCAATTTCCCAGTTTATAAGTGACAATAGTGCGTTTCCCCATCTTTAATCCTTCCCCAATTTTTTCTCTCTTCTCATGCTGATCTTTTACGGTCTGTTGCCACTTCCCCACCTCAGTTCTTTGTCTACAGGGATGTGTTACATAAGAACATAAGAATTAGCAGCCAGGAGTAGGCCATACGGCCCCTCGAGCCTGCTCCGCCATTCAATAAGATGGCTGATCATCGACCTCAACTCCACTTTCCCGCCCGATCTCCATATCCTTGATTCCCCTAGAGTCCAAAAATCTATCGCTCTCAGCCTTGAATATACTCAAAGACTCAACATCCACAGCCCTCTGGGGCAGAGAATTCCAAAGATTCACAACCCTCTGAGTGAAGAAATTCCTCCTCATTTCGGTCTTAAATGAGGCGACCCCTTATCCTGTGCCCCCTAGTTCTAGACACTCCAGCCAGGGGAAACAACCTCTCAGCATCTACCCTGTCAATCCCCTTCAGAATCTTGTATGTTTCAATGAGATCACCTCTCATTCTTCTAAACTCCAGAGAGTATAGGCCCATTCTACACAATCTCTCCTCATAGGACAGCCCTCTCATCTCAGGAATGAGGGCAACACGGTGGCATAGTGGTTAGCACTGGTGCCTCACAGCGCCAGAGACCCGGGTTCGAATCTGACCTCGGGTGACTGTCTGTGTGGAGTTTGCACATTCTCCCCGTGTCTGCGTGGGTTTCCTCCGGGTGCTCCGGTTTCCTCCCACAGTCCAAAAATGTGCGGGTTAGGTTGATTTGGCTATGATAAATTGACCCTTAGTGTTAGGGGGGTGGGATTAAAGAATCAATCTAGTGAACCTTTGTTGCACCGCCTCCAAGGCAAGTATATCCTTCCTTAGATAAGGAGACCAAAACTGTGCACAGTACTCCAGGTGTGGTCTCACCAAGGCCCTGTACAATTGTAGCAAGACTTCCTTACTCTTATACTCCAACCTCATTGCAATAAAGGCCAACATGCCATTTGCCTTCCTTATTGCTTGCTGTACCTGCATGCTAGCTTTCTGTGTTTCTTGCACGAGGACACCCAAATCACTCTGAACACCAACATTTAAAATTTTCTCACCAAAGTGAATAACCTCATATTTCCCTACATTATACTCCATCTGCCACCTTGCTGCCCACTCACTTAGTCTGTCTATATCCCTTTGCAGGCTCTTTGTGTTCTCCTCACAGCTTACTGTCCCACTGAGCTTTGTTACCCTTTTTGTTGTTCATTTTCTCTGGTTTACCGGCATGCTGGCTTTTTCAGTGAGCGCAACCGTAACTCAGATGAGTTAGAAAATAAAATAATTGGGGAACTAGGTAGTGCCATGGGTTGGCACACCGGGAGAGATTGGGAAACTAAGTGGCGCTGTGGGTTGGCAGACTGGGGGAGATTGGGAAACTAATTGGTGCTGTGGGTTGGCAGACTGGGGGAGATTGGGAAACTGGTTGGTGCTGTGGGTTGGCACACCGGGAGAGATTGGGAAACTAAGTGGTGCTGTGGGTTGGCAGACTGGGGGAGATTGGGAAACTAATTGGTGCTGTGGGTTGGCAGACTGGGGGAGATTGGGAAACTGGTTGGTGCTGTGGGTTGGCAGACTGAGGGAGATTGGGAAACTAATTGGTGCTGTGGGTTGGCAGACTGGGGGAGACTGGGAAACTAGCTGGTGCTGTGGGTTGGCAGACTGGGGGAGATTTCCCACCTGGGTGCTCCTGGTGCACACTGGGAGTGACTATCAGGAAATTGCGCAACCCCAACAAGTGATTTTTCTGCTCACCAGATGTGCCCAGGTGGGAAATCTCACTCACTGTTCTATCACCTCTAGGGCCTGAGTTTGAAGCGGACACAGACTGAGGGAATGAAAGTCTTTTCTCTTGCCTGCAATGGCCCCATTTGAAACGAGCTTTGAGGGGTCGCTGGGTAGTTCCTTTGGGCAAGCTCTCTCCACAAGTTGGCATTAAATTACTGGTCTTGCTGACAGAGGTAGGCTAGTGTGGAGAAATGGAAAAATGGCATTCCAGCAATTATGTATAACGTGGACTAGACAGAGAGCCCAGCACTCACTCCTCTGTCCCAACAACATGCCTTAACCCAGGCTCACTGATAAAGAATGGCCAGTCTTTGGTAGTTAAAACTGTTTCTCCCTGTGGTACATTCAGTAAATACACTGTCTGTTGTGTAGGTTCAATCCCTAGTCTGAGTTGATTTATTTAACCTCGGCCAGGGTTCCCACTTCTGAATCCTGCAAAAAAAAAGGGCATGTGTGTGAAAACACTCGGGATGAATTTCCGCAGGATTCTCCCGCTCGTCCACCATCGCTTCTCGGGTTTCTACAGCTCTTCCACCAAAGTTATGGCCATATGATTGGAAAATCCCCCATGGAAATTCACCCCATCACTGTAAATACCCACAATAGTTTAAACCCATCACCCTTCTGCTTGCTGACCTACATTGGCTCCCGGTAAAATTCTCATCCTTGTGTTCAGATCCCTCCATGGCCTCGCCCCCCCCCTCCCTATCGCTGTAATCTCCTCCAGCCCTACAACCCTCCAAGATCTCAGCACTGCTCCAATTCTGGCCTCTTGCGCATCCCCAATTTTCATCGTTCCACCATTGGCGGCCGTGTCTTCGGCTGCCTTGGCCGAAAGCTCTGGAATTCCCTCCCTAATCCTTTCCTCCTCTCTACCAATCTCTCCTCTTTTAAGACGCTCCTTAAAAGCTACTACTTTGACCAAGCTTTTGGTCACCTGTCCAAATATCTACCATTTGTGGCTCGGTGTCATATTTTGACTGATTACGCTTCTGTGAAGCGTCTTGGGACATTTTACTACATTAAAGGCGCTATATAAATGCAAGTTGTTGTTGTAGTGGGCAGTCAGCACCGGTAGAACTGTCCCGTAGTATAAGTCAGCGTCTTCACGCTAGAATGGGGAGGGTGGAGGAATAATAAGTGGTCCTGATGGTGAGGTGCCTTCTTTGTAACTCTTCATCCGTGTCACCAAACAGAAAGTTAAAAGTCAACATTCCTGACGTCAACGCCAATTCATTCCGTTCTATTTCTGTTGCTATTTTTGGTGGAATGGATTTTGTTTAATAGTTGAGCGCTGATGAGGTGGGTTATTTTGGCTTGGAGCATTTTTCAGAGCCTGACGGTGCCAGGGGGCTGAATTGACATCGGTCGAAGTGCAACCAATAAGCTGGAGCCGCTTCAGCCTGAACTGCGCAGCCTAGCACGGTTCCCTCTGACCCTCCAAGCCAGCTCCGACTGGTGCACGTTGTCCGCACTTGCTGTCCAAAACAAGAACAACGACAACAAAAAATAACGCTCAGCAACAGAAAGGCAGGAACAAACACGGAGCAGTAGAGCGTCCGCTTTGGGCACAATCCAGAAATTGCTTTTTGCACAATCGCAAATGCAAAATCTTCCTCGATCCAGCGCGATCGGGCAGTTTTTCCTTCCCATTAACAAACATTCCTTGATGTATTTAAACGTGGTAACCTGGTGTAGTTTTATTGATACAGCTGAAAATGAGTTTATCAAGCCAAAAGCAAGCATTTTTAATAAGGGTAAACCTGATTTAAAATGACTTGAAGAAAACGATACTGAACCATTTACTAGTTTCATTGGTGAACACTGGTCAGTTTCTTAGTACATTAAATATCTTTTGATACGAAATAACTTTTAAAACGTGCCGACTTGGGCCTGAGAAAATGAGCGCAATTCGAAGAGCCTTCCTGAACCAGCGCAATCGGCGAAATCTCGCAATTTTGACCTGATGCGGTTAAAGCAGAGACCAGGTCACTAATTAAGAATAGGTGAGATAGGTAGTTGAAGGAAAATGGAAATAAAGGGATGTGGGAACGTGGGATCAGGCCTATTACTCATGTGGAGGATAAACTCCAACACGGGCTGGCAGGGCCGAATGGCCTGTTTGCGCGGCGTAATTTCTATCTCATCTTCGATGACATAACTCACGATAAAATACATTGTGCTACATGGGCCTGACATCAAAGGAGCTTACAGCACAGAAGGAGGCCATTCGGCCCATCGTGCCCGTGCCGGCTGTTTGAAAGAGCTCTCCAATTAGTCCCACTCCCCCCTGCTCGTTCCCCACAGCCCTGCAATTTTTTTTTCCTTTACAAGTACATATCCAATTCCCTTTTGAAAGTTACTATTGAATCTGCTTCCACCGCCCTTTCAGGCAGTGCATTCCAGATCATAACAACTCGCTGCGTTAAAAAAAAATTCTCATAGTGCCCATTACACGTCTCCCTCCCCAGACTGAGGGATGATTTGGCAAATACGCTTCCGTGAAGACAGTAGTGGGGCTTTTTGGAGTTGTATTTTTTGGCAGCGAAAGGTGAAAGCACATTATCTCTCTGCGGGCAAACAGCGAAGACGACTTGGATGCAAAAATCAAGCCATTGTTTGGGTCCTTGTTTACAGCCTGTTTTTGTAACTGTGCTTGCATGTATCCAAATGACATTTTTTTTTCGCAGGGAGAATAAATGATGCTTTATTTGCCGTATTGTCCCTGGAGCCAAGCTGCTGTCGCCATTACAAGTGATTGGATGTCTTTCAGGGCTGCCTGGCTCAGACGTTATTCCCTCAGTTACCGCTAATAGCTCTGTTCACACTGATAAATTTTACAAGTGCTCAAGTCAGACTGAGCACACTAAAGCATGATGAACTGCCAGTGGAGAAGCTGCAATCATCTCGGGCTTGGCCACAGCTCGCTAGGAAAACTTCCTTAGGCATCGACGGCCTCCCTTGTGTAGGGCAGCAGTCCCAATCACTAACAGGATTTGTCACACTTCCCCCCCCCCCCTTGAACTCAAAATGTAGTCGAGTCCCATCTTTCAAAGTTGGCAACGTTTATAATCTTGGCCTATTTAAACTTATCCACAAATGGAAATATTTTCGCTTTTTCTTCTCAGTATGTTTTTTGCCCTCCCCTGCAGGTGGTGGCCCTTTGCTGAGGTCGGGTTCCACAGGGGCCCCCGACAGGCATCTGCTGCCTTACTCAAGTAGCCGGTTCCTCACGTGGGAGCCCCAGCGAGCGTTGGCTGCTCGCTTAACCCGCGGAGGGTATTTGAGCCCGAGCCTGCACTGGTTCAGTGTCCGCACGCCTGCACTTTCCAGCAGGAATCGTTGCAAAGCGATCAGGAGTGGGGCACTCGGCTTGATTTTCTTCTTCTATCTTCCTACCCCAGGGGATAAGCTCACTGCCCCTTCATCGTCGCTGGGTCGAGATCCTGGAACTCCCTCCTGAACCATTGTGGGAGCAAAGCGGAGCGGTCCCTGCCCAACTGTGAGCGTGTGTGTGTGTGTTTGTGCGTGCGTGCATATTGGTTGGGCCGAATGACCTGTTTCTGTGCCGTATATCCTATGTAATATATGTTAGTGGGTGCGTATGTGTGCACATGAGTGTGTATGTGTGCACGTGAGTGTGTATGTGCGTGTGCACACGCTTGTCAAAGTGTCAGTCAACAGCGCGAATATCACACGCATGTCAGTGAAATTTGCAGGTCTTGAATTTATAGAATCGAAAGTTTAAATTTAATTCCAGATTATTCTCAGCAACAGTCATAATTGAACTTTAACCCTACGATTGCAGAATTTCCTGGGTAACTTTCAAAATTGCCATGTAATTTTTTTTGACGAGAAGACGGACAAGCCGAATATTACTGAGTACTGATACGTACAACTAAGGGAACATACAGGAGCAAAGAGAATTTCTCTGCTCATTCTCTGGGCGAAATGAAAAGTCCAGGGGCCCTCCCTCCTAGTTATGGAGTACTGGAGGACGAGCAGCTCGATCCTCACCCCGCTCGGTTCTCCATCACAGACGCACCAAGTAAGTGAAGGCTGCAACCCAATCCCATCCCTGCCTCCCCAGGAGAAGGGGGACTGGGGAAGGGAAAATTGGAAGGGAGAGTCACACCCTGAGTGGTCCCCAGTGGCCGGGTACAGGGGGGCCGTGGTCTTCGATGAGGCTCTCCACTCCTGCTGCCCTCTGTGCCTCAGATAGATGAAAGGTGGGCAGACTAAAGAGAGGACATTTTTACGGTGTGTTCATACTGCAAGGGTTATGTCTGACTCCTCTGTGTGATAGCACAACATTTGGGTGAGGCCCAAGAGACTCGAGAAACTAAATGAGGGAGAAAAGCCCAAAGATGTGAGAATGTGAATCGGAAATGACAGAATTTTTGGATGCTGGCTGTACACTTGCTTTGAGGCACTAATGTGATGGGGACAGGTTTGAACCAACAACTCCCCACGTGTTGAGTTTCAAATATCATCTCTGCTGCTGCTTCAAGAATCTCCCCCCGAAAAAGAAAGCCTTGTATTTATATAGCGCCTTTCACGACCTCAGGACATCCCACAGCACTTTACAGCCAACCAAGTACTTTTTGAATTGTAGTCACTGTTGTAATGTAGGAAACGCGGCAGCCAATTTGTGCACAGCAAGCTCCCACAAACAGCAATGAATTAATGAACAGATAATCTGCTTTTTTTTTAAGTGATGTTGGTTGAGGGATAAATATTGGCCCCAGGACACCAGGGAGAACTCCCCTGCTCTTCTTCGGAATAGTGGCCGTGGGATCTTTTGCGTCCCCCTGAGAGGGCAGATGGGGCCTCGCTTTAACGTCTCATCCGAAAGACGGCACCTCCGACGGTGCAGCACTCCCTCAGCACTGCACTGGAGTGTCAGCCGAGATTTTTGTGCTCAAGTCTCTGGAGTGGGGCTTGAACCCACAACCTCCCCAGGGAGGGAAAATCAACCAAGACCCTGTCATTCATCTCCAAGAATCAAGGCTCATCACACACACAGGGGGGGACAGACTCAATTCTCCACAGGGTGAGTTCCCAATCTTGGCCAGGCTGCTGGAGGCAGGAGTAGGAGGTGAATGGAGGCCGAATGCTCCCTTGTGGGAGTAAATCTAGCAGAGCAAATCATTACTGAGGGCTACAAAGTTAAGTGCAGCTGGAAATAGTGTACTGTTGAAAGAAAGAACTTGCATTTATGTAGCGCCTTTCACAGCCTCAGGACGTCCCAAGGCACTTTACAGCCAATGAAGTACTTTTTGAAGTGTAGTCACTGTTGTAACGTATAGCACAATGGTTACATACACGGTAGGGTCGAGATCAGATTGAGCACAAACCAGGGATTTAGATTGGGACATTCCTGGTGTGTGTGGCTTGGCTATTTGATGGAAAGACTTACTGTGCCATTCTTCACAAAGGCAATTCTAACCTCACTCGTTCGTAAGGTACAGTAGCTGAGATGTCCAGATATTTCCCTTAAAACAGTGGCCTACGATTAATCAGGATTTCCCCCTTCAAAAAGATTCTCTTAAAAGGGGACTTTCCCTAACTACGGAGTTGAGAATTAAGTGTATAACACATCCCCTCACGCACTCACACTGAGTAACAGTGGGAGTGAGAGAGGACATCAATACTGTTTATAATACACCTCCTCATGTACTCACGATGACTAACAATGGGAAAGTGCGGTGATAATGTTTCAAAATTGTAACAAAGCCCTCTTTTGTGGTTCTATCGACTAACAAAGGATGTGCATAAGGGCACAGATAGTGTTCATAACACAGCCCCTTATGTGCTCCCACTGAGAGGGAGGGTAGTGATACTGTTTATCAGACAGCCCTCATGTGGCTAACATACACCCCACATAAATACTGTGGCAACAAGAGCAGGTCAGAGGCTAGGTATTCTGTGGCGAGTGCCTCACCTCCTGACTCCCCAAAGCCTTTCCACCATCTACAAGGCACAAGTCAGGAGTGTGATGGAATACTCTCCACTTGCCTGGATGAGTGCAGCTGCAACAACACTCAAGAAGCTCGACACCATCCAGGACAAAGCAGCCCGCTTGATTGGCACCCCATCCACCCCTTAAACATTCACTCCCTCCACCACCGGTGTACTGTGGCTGCAGTGTGTACCATCTACAAGATGCACTGCAGCAACTCGCCAAGGCTTCTTCGGTAGCACCTCCCAAACCCGCGACCTCTTCCACCTAGAAGGACAAGGGCAGCAGGCGCATGGGAACACCACCACCTCCAAGTACCCCTTCAAGTCACACACCATCCTGACTTAGAAGTATATCGCTGTTCCTTCATCGTCGCTGGGTCAAAATCCTGGAACTCCCTACCTAACAGCACCGTGGGAGTACCATCACCACACGGACTGCAGCGGTTCAAGAAGGCGGCTCACCATCACATTCTCAAGGGCAATTAGGGGTGGGCAATAAATGCTGGCCTTGCCAGCGACGCCCACATCACATAAACGAATTAAAAAAAAGTGACTAACATACACCCCTCATGTGACTAACAATGAAAGTGTCGAGAGGGCAGGAAAATTTATCTTGTACCCGAGCAGGATTACATTCCCATTCCCATTCCCACTCACGCTTACATTACTTTCAGTGGATGCATGGAGGCAAGCTGTTTCTCTCTGGCTCAATCCCCACGTATATTTATATCAATTAGAGGGAGTACTGTTTTTCTTGGCTTCGAAATGCTCAGGGATCTGTCCCGTTTACACGGCAGGACGGGTGCCAGCCAGAGCACTGGCAGCAAGGCAAGTTTTGCCCGTTTGGAAGTCACGAACGTGACCTTTTGTATCCCAACCACAAACCTTCCCCGACCACCTGCACCGACCTGGCAGTGTGAAAACTGGCGTCGTCAACCTGTTCAGTCAGCCGGGCGCTGATCCCACCCACGCCCACTGGCGCCCGCTGCCAATGGTGAGCAGCCATTTGACAAAGCTTCAGGTAAAAGAAAAGCACCTCCTGAAGTGAAAAGAAAGTCAGAAAGAACTTGGCAAGAGGTGAAAATAAAAGAAAGAAAGAAGACTTGCACATTTCTATAGCGCCTTTCACGACCTCAGGACGTCCCAAAGCGCTTTACAGCCAATGAAGTACTTTTTCTTTGGAGTGTAGTCACTGTTGTAATGTGGGAAATGCGGCAGCCAACTTGTGCACAGCAAGCTCCCACAAACAGCAATGAGATAATGACCAAATAATCTGCATTTAGATGTTGGTTAAGAGATAAATATTGGCCAGGACCAATGTTCCTTTCAATTTTTTGGGGGGGGGGCTGCGCGGCCCATTCAAAATATTGCGCATGCGCAGTTTTTCCTATTTAAAAGCCGGTGAGCCAGTTGCGCGGGAGCTGCAGAACGCCGCGCAGCCGTGTGGCTTAAAGTAAACATTGGCCAGGACACCGGGGAGAACTCCCCTGCTAAATAGTGGCCGTGGGGTCTTTTACGTCCAGAGGAGAGAGCAGACGGGGCCTCGGTTTAACGTCTCATCCGAAAGACGGCACCTCCGACGGTGCAGCACTCCCTCAGCACTGCACTGGGAGTGTCAGCCTAGATTTTTGTGCTCAAGTCTCTGGAGTGGGACTGTGAACCCACAACCTTCTGACTCAGTGGCGAGAGTGCTGCCCACTGAGCCACGACCGGCACTCTGAGCTGTCACAGGCACTAGCGTCAACTCATTTACCTTTACAGCAGCACTGACAATGCCAGTCCGTCACCAGTGATGGCGCTATAAGGTAAAAGCAACATCGATTGCCCACCAGATTAAAGAGTTCGCAGATGCCCCCCCCCACCACCACCCAACATCCAAAAGGAAACGAATCACCTACTTAAAAAAAGCAGCATTGGCGTTAATGTAACTTCAGCCAGGCAGAGTATTGCAGGAGCCCTAAATGCCTGCCCTCCTCCCCCAGTCACAAAATCACATCTCGGTCAATAACAACAACAACAACTTGCACGTCGTAAAACGTCTCGAGCTGTTTCACAGGATCGTAGTCGGGCAAAAATTGACCCCGAGCCAAAGAAGGAGACATTAGGACAGACAGGCCAAACGCTTGCTCAAAAAGGTAGGTTTTAACGGAGAATAGAATGGTGGAGAGGCTTACGGAGGGATTTCAAGAGCTTTAGGGCCTAGATGGCTGAAGGCATGGCCGCCGATGGTGGGACAAAGGAAGCGGAGGTTGCATAAGAGGTCAGAATTGGAGGAGCGCAGGGATCTCGGAGGGTTGTAGGGCTGAAGAGATAGGGAGGGACGAGGTCATGGAGGGATTTGAACATAAGGATTTTAAAATTGCTGTGCTACCTGACTGAATCATTTGGTTTGCTCTTTTATTAAAAAACGTAATGAGTATTTCCATCAACAGCCCTTCAGGGAATCGGAGAATATGTGCAAGGAGAGTGTGAGGAGAGAGAGAGAGAGAGGGAGAAAATTAAAAGCCCATTCTTCCAAACTTTTCACGAACATTTACATGTCAAGGTGCGCTGGCCAGCAAAGCTTGATCTTCAAGTGCAGGCACATCACAGTCGCACAGTCTCTGTGCTCCCTGCCCTTTCCTGTTGCGAACTATATTAAGCAGTTAATATGGAAATCAGCTTGTCACAAAACTGATAAGCAGGGAAGTTGAGACGCAAAAAAGTAATTTACACTAATCGTATTGGGGGAGGAGAGAAAATTGAAAAAAAAATTAGAATGTTCTGGAAGAATTTGCAATTTTCTTTTCCCACAAGTGACGGGTCCGCTCACTGGCTACCCCCCATTAAGGATTAGAGAAGGTTAAGGAAGGAACGGCGAGAGTGAATTAAACAGTAATGTAATACAGGCTTTTCCACAGCGCACCATGTTCAAGGTCAGAGGGCAATATTGAATTTACGTGTCCACACATTGGTAATTTTAGGGGATTTTGCACAGGATGTGCTTTCTACACCAGGGTGAATTGCGATCTGACTCAACCCTTTTAAAATAATGATTAAATAATTACCTCTTTAAACACAAGTGTCTACATAGCTGGGAATTGAAGTTGAGTTATTTAATACATATTTTAAGCACAGTGGCTCAGTTGGCAGCACTCTCGCCTCTGAGTCAGAAGGTTGTGGGTTCAAGCCCCACTCCAGAGACTTGAGCACAAAAATCTAGGCTGACACTCCCAGTGCAGTGCTGAGGGAGTGCTGCACTGTCGGAGGTGCCGTCTTTCGGTTGAGACGTTAAACCGAGGTCCCGTCTGCTCTCTCGGGTGGACGTAAAAGATCCCATGGCACTATTTCGAAGAAGAGCAGGGGAGTTCTCCCCGGTGTCCTGGCCAATATTTATCCCTCAATCAATATCACTAACACAGATTATCTGGTCACTATCACATTGCTGTTTGCGGGAGCTTGCTGTGCGCAAATTGGCTGCCACATTTCCTACATTACAACAGTGACTACACTTCAAAAAGCACTTCATTGGCTGTAAAGCGCTTTGGGACGTCCGGTGCTCGTGAAAACCGTTATATAAATGCAAGACTTTTTTTCTTTTCTTTATAAATCTTCCATTTTTGTTTCAAATGGCACTCAGAAAGGCAGAAAAATTCAGAAAGGCAGCTCTCCCCATCTACCAGAATGAAACAAGACCATTAAAATGACATCTCTTTAGCTCAGCTGCTCCCCTGCAGTATTTGGCCGTTCTTCACGTGTGGACTTAGACTGTGAATGTCTGTGGACTATTCAGCTGCAGGGGGCATCATAACCATCCTGTGCTCAGCTGCGTCCCTTTCCAGAAAGGGGTCATTGGATGGCAATACGAGAACAAGATCGCAGACTGACTTCCTCCCACCTTCCAGGGGCATTGAAGGCAATCATAGGCCACAACAGCGAGCCTGGCTGTGATCAGTCAGTTCAGCATGGATCTGGGGTTGAACTTTTATTTTAATATATATATTCGTTCATGGGATGTGGGTGTCGCTGGCAGGGCCAGCATTTATTGCTCATCCCTAATTGCCCTTGAGAAGGTGGTGGTGAACCGCAGAGGGGCAGTTAAGAGCTAACCGCACTGCTGTGGGTCTGCAGTCACATATAGGCCAGACCGGGTAAGGACGGCAGATTTCCTTCCCTAAAGGACATTAGTGAACCAGATGGGTTTTTACGACAATTCGGTAGTTTCATGGTCACCATTACTGATACCAGTTTTATTATTCCAGTGGGATTTGAGCTGACGTCTCTGGACCAGTAATGCAGGCCACTGGATTACTAGTCCAGTAACATAACCACTATGTTGCCGTGCCCCCTGGTTGAACAGATTTACTTGTAATTCTGGTAGATGGGGAGAGCTGCCTTTCTGAATTTCTCGGCCATTTGAAAAAACAAAGGGAAGATTCTGTAAAGAAAAGAAAGAAAGACTTATATTTATCTAACGGTTTTCACGAGCACCGGACGTCCCAAAGCGCTTTACAGCCAATGAAATAGTTGTTGAAGTGTAGTCACTGTTGTAATGGAGGAAACGTGGAAGCCAATTTGCGCACAGCAAGCTCCCACAAACAGCAATGTGATAATGACCAGATAATCTGTGTTAGTGATGTTGATTGAGGGATAAATATTGGCCCAGGACACCGGGGATAACTCCCCTGCTCTTCTTCGAGAAGATTTACTTAATGTTTGAGAGCAATGCTCCAGTTCCGCATTGTATTTTTGCTCTGATCTCTTTTTTTTTTAAAACCAAGAATGCCCTCTATCAATTTACAAATAGCAAAAATGACATTCAGATTTATCAGACTCCCTGTGATTCGCAGATTTTTACAGAGGCCTCTTCCCATTAGATTAATATGGCTGAGCTAAAGAGATGTCATTTTAAAGGTCTTGTTTCATTTCGGTAGATGGGGAGAGCTGCCTTTCTGAATTTCTCTGAAGTTTAAGTGCCATTTGAAAAAAAATGGAAGATCGTATGTGCTTAAAATACATATTAAATAACTCAAGCTCAATAGGATTGTGAGGCCATCTGATAAATTTTATTTGAAAAAGAATAAATGTGAATGCGGTACTTTCACATGACTTATCGTCTCTTCATGAGGGCTCGCGTGAGGGAATGAAGGGTCCCTTTTTTAAAAATGCCACAAAGTAATGCAATTTTACTAAAAAATGACATTGCGTCCAGGGATATGAGAAGGAGGCAGGAGGGGGAAAGTCATTGACAAATGCCTGAATAAAGGAAAGAGAAAGTAAGACGTGCATTTATATAGCTCCTTTCATGACCACCGGACGGGCCAAAGCGCTTTACAGCCAATGAAGTACTTTTGAAGTGGAGTCACTGTTGTAATGTGGGAACAATCTCATTTCACTGGGAGAGGGTGCTATTGGGAGAATGAAATGATCAAATTGAAGGGTTCGGCGCAAGTGAACAACATCAACAACAACTTGCATTTATATAGCACCTTTAACATGGTAAAACGTTCCAAGGTGCTTCACAGGAGCGATTACCAAACAAAATTAGACACCGAGCCACACAAAGAGATATTAGGACAGGTGGTCAAGAGCTTGGTCAAGGAGGTAGGTTTTAAGGAGCATTTTAGCAGAGAGAGAGGCGGAGAGGTTTAGGGAGGGAATTCCAGATCTTGGCAGCTGACAGCACAGACTGTTGCGTTATTTTGTTTACACTGTGTAATACGGCGTGGAGTTTCCACATGATTTCCGCCCAGATATCAGCCTAATCTGGGCGGCTTCGAATGAAATAGCGCTAAAGGATCGCTGAGGAATTTTAAACGTAAGTGAGTTGCGCCCATAGCCACTTCACGCTGGAGTATCCCCGATCTCTTAGGCAGATCAAAGCAGGTCAATTGAAGCCAATTAGAAAGTAAGACCAAGAGCATTAAACCAGTCGGTCGGAGAATGGTTCAACCACTGGCGATCCCCACTCCTCTGTGATGCTGGAGGATGCCTCCCTGTTCCAGTCACCAATCGATTGCACTGCTCGACTGCGCTGACTCATGGGAGATTTTACGTTCGGGCATATACTCGCGCGTTTGTGCGGTAACTTGAGCGTAACTTCACCTCGGCAAAACCGACGCGGTGCCCAGCGCATTCCGGGCGCATTTTGCCGATTGCGACTCTAGGGGGAGACTCCCCGCCTATCTATCTTTAGCTGAACGGCGAATACATTGCGTCACGAGCCTAATCAGTGGCTTTTCTAGATTTAATTTGGAGGGCTGCTGGCTGCCAATGTAAAGCAGGCCATCTTTAATATTTGGTTTCTTGCACCTGGTTTCAACCTACGTAAGGCCAGCTGGAAGGAATACTGCGATTGTGTCTTCTGACTGCAGACTGTGTGTGTGTGTGTGTGTGTGTGTGTGTGTGTGTGCCGGTATCGTTGCCTGAGCTTAACTAACACTGCAGTACTGTTACTGTGCTGCTTTCACAACAACAACAACTTGTATTTATATAGCGCCTTTAACGTAGTAAAACGTCCCAAGGCGCTGCACAGGAGTATTATAAGACAAAAAATTTGACACCGAGCCACATTAGGAGAAATTAGGGCAGGTGACCAAAAGCTTGGTCAAAGAGGTAGGTTTTAAGGAGCGTCTTAAAGGAGGAGAGAGAGGTAGCGAGATGGAGAGGTTTAGGAAAGGAATTCCAGAGCTTAGGGTCCAGGCAACAGAAGGCACGGCCACCAATGTTTGAGCGATTATAATCAGGGATGCTCAAGAGGGCAGAATTAGAGGAGCGCAGATATCTCGGGGAGGGTTTGTGGGGCTGAAGAGGATTACAGAGATAGGGAGGGGCGAGGCCCATGGAGGGATTGGAAAACAAGGAGAATTTTGAAATCGAGGTGCTTCACAGGGGAGGAGGTGGGGGTTGGGTTGGGGGGGGGGGAGGGCGGTGTTGTAGGGGTAGAAAGGTCAGAGTTTGCCCCTGCCACAGCTTCCAGATGAATACCCGAGCAATAATTTGCCATTGTCAAGATATTCATCATGGGGCAGATGAGAAAAATTAGGATTTGTATAACCTGCTGGTGAAAGTGGAGGTAGAGGAATGTAATGAAACATTCATACTCTGTCCACACACACACACACTTGGCTGCACATGCTTGACGGGTGTCGGGTTAGTTCCCAAGGTCAAAGATGCCTCGGAATTAGTGGGGACTCGAGGTGCCCTGTGCAACATCGCTGTTCAAAGGCAGAGAAACACGAGACAAGTTTAAGGTCAGAAGGGGGACACAGCTTGCCTTGCATGGGATGTTTTGCTTGGCTCTGCTTTTTTTTTTACGAAATGGATTCTGCAAAAAAAAAATGATGGAACGTTTAAAGGAAGGGGTAATGTAGTCCCGGGTGCGCACTTCAGAAACTAGACATTAGGTATTAATTCCCATTTTAAATCATAATTATGGCGCTCAGTGCTGGCACAATTGGAGAGTGGGCCCGGGTCCTCACTGCAAACCTCGCCCACCGTCGGCTGCTTCTCGCTGCTCAAATGTGAACAGTGCGGCGGCGAGAGAGAGAGAGAGAGAGAGAGAGGGGAAAGAATGACTTTCATAAAACAGACTTGAAGCAAAACTAAAGGAGTTAAATATCGAAAGTGTCGAGCCGTTCCTGCCTGAGTGACAGACTGCCGCTTTGTATTCTCACGGTGCTAACCCTGGGCATCCTCATTTCACAGAACCTTGATGGGTTTTTGGGGCCAATATTATTAATTTAGTTCTGATTTCAGATTCCGTATGGGGGGGCTGGGGGGGAATTGCTAAGGGAATGTGACACAACCCCTTGACCATGCGGGTCGTTCTAGAATCAGTTAGTTCACCCAACAACGGTATGAGATGCTTTTAACTAACATTCGAAGCCCCTCCACCAGATAAGATATTGGGCTAAAGTCCCACCTCGATGAATAAGTTTCCATTATTTCTGGCCAATATTTCTCCCTCAACCAACATCACTAAAACAGATTATCTGGTCATTATCACATTGCTGTTTGTGGGAGCTTGCTGTGCGCAAATCGGCTGCCGCGTTTCCCACATTACAACAGTGACTACACTTCCAAAAAGTACTTAGTTGGCTGTGAAGCCCTTTGAGATGTCCAGTGGTCATGAAAGGCGCTACATAAATGCAAGGCTTTCTTTCTTTCTTCTTATATTAATCCTAACCAGCGCGGAGGGACCCTGATGTGCTGGGAAATATTCCACCGCCCCACAAGAACACTTGCCCCACACCCTCCCCCAGTGTTTAAGGTATGTTAATGGTTTGCAATGTTTCTAAATAAACTGACGATGAAAGCGTGAAATAAAGAGGCCATAAAGAGAACAGAATACACAAGGAAATAATATATCTAATGAGAGGGCATGTTAGAATTAGAATGGTTGATAAAGGTGGCTTGTAAAAGAAAGAACTTTTACGACCCCAGGACGCCCCAAAGCGCTTTACACCCAATGAAGTACTTTTGAAGTGGAGTCACTGTTGTCATGTGGGAAATGCGGCAGCCAATTTGCGCACAGCAAGCTCCCACAAACAGCAATGTGATAATGACCAGATAATCTGTTCAAGTGATGTTGTAGATTAACCCTTTGACCACTGAAAGCAGCTTTCCAAATACACGAACGGTCATCGACCTGAAACGTTAACTCTCTTTCTCTCTACAGATGCTGCCTGACCTGCTGAGTGTTTCCAGCATTTTCTGTTTTTATTTCCAAATACACTGTTCTGTTTGTAAGTGAGGATCTCGCATCTCTTATGCTGAACAAATAGAAAATAAATATTGACTGTGCGTTGTTGGATCGTGTATTGTTTGAGGTGGAAGAGCATGTAGGTCATGGAGACTGATCTCTTCTGCGGCTAACCACCGTCACTGAGTCACTTTAGAGACTGGAATCTAAAAGATTAAAATGACCTATTATTAAATATCTTTTGTAAAACATAACTGGGGTAGAGAGGCACAATAGTCCAGGCCTCCTGCAGCACATGATGCTGAGGAGAGCGGGCGGGAGGGAGGCAGAGATAAAAGTAGAAGGTGGGGAGGCTCAACTTGAGGGATCCCAGCAACATTGGGGCTACATGGACAAGTCCTGGGGGCGAATAGAACAAGAAGCGAGGGAGAGGGACTGGCTGGTGCTGGCAGGCCAGTGTGGACAGAATGAAACTACTCCCAGCCAAGGGCCCATCACAAACCATCCACTGCCCAACATAAAACAGAACCCACGACAAAAACAACAACGATTTGCATTTATATAGCGGCTTTAATGGTAAAATGTCCCAAGGCGCTTCACAGGAGTGTAATCAGACAAAAAGTTGACACCGAGCCACATAAGGAGCTATTAGGAGAAGTGACAAAATGTTTGGTCAAAGAGGTAGGTTTTAAGGAGCGTCTTAAAAGAGGAGAGAGAGAGGCGGAGAGGTTTAGGGAGGGAATTCCAGAGCTTAGGGCCCGGGCTGCTGAAGGCACGGCCGGCAATGGTGGGGCAAAGGAAGTGAGGGAAGCACAAGAGACCAGAATTGGAGGAGTACAGCAATCTCGGGGGGGGGTTGTGGGGCTGGAGGAGGTTACAGAGATAGGGAGGGGCGAGGCCATGGAAGGATTTGAATACGAGGAGGATGACGTAAGAAAACTACTAGGCACTTGGTCTAAGCGTGAAACAAAGCTTTAATCAACTGTTTTTCAACATGGAGATCTAGTTGTGATCTTCGCTCGTTCGTGTTGAGGAATGTCCTAAGCAAGCTGGGCCCATGCCCGAGTATTTATACTCTCCCTGGACAGCGCCACCAGCAGGCCGCCCAGTATTACTTCATACATGAATGACAAGATTCATGTCAGAGGAGAATTCTAAATAGGAAATAAAAAACACGATGCTGCATATCAGGCAGCCACTGAAAGAGGAAGGCAGGTTAACATTTCAGGTGGGAGCCTTCAGCAGATCTTATGAAGGGTTACACCCCCAAACACCAACCTACCTTTCTCTTTTAGCTACTCACTGACCCGCTGAGCAATTCCTGTTGTTATTTCAGATTGCCACTGTCGGCGGTTTTTTTTTTTACTCTTCATGTCTGCAGAAGCAGCGGGACATTTCCGAAGTCACATTTCCACTCAACAAAGAAAGACCTGCATTCATGTGGCGCCTTATCGCGCCTCTTGGAAAGCCCTTCACATGAATTGCCTTGACGTTCAGTCACTGCTGTGTGGCCAAATGCAGCAGCTTTAGGTGCACAGCGATGAAATGAAAAAATAATTCATAATGATGTAGTTTTTTTTTGGAGCGACACTCATGAAAGGGTTAAAGCGAGCATTCTAAGAGCTGTAATTGGTTTAACCTCTGAGCAGCAATGATTGGTTCTGAGGTCGCAATTTAAAATCTCATCTCCTTACAGTTTACTTTTTTTTGTTGTTGCAGGTTCCAAAAGGGCCAGTTTTGCCGCTCAGCTAAGATTGGATGTTTCAAAAGCAACGCAGCACAGATAGCTCCCTTTCTAATAACTACAAAGGAACAGCTGATCGTTGCTGGAGCTGTCTGCAGTACTTCCCTACGCTCCCCTTAATTTCCTGCCATTCACCACCGGCTCATAAGAATATAAGAATTAGGAGCAGGAGTAGGCTATACGGCCCCTCGAGCAGGCCATACGGCCCTTCGAGCCTGCTCCACCATTCAATAAGATCATGGCTGATCTTCAACCTCAACTCCACTTGCCCGCTCGATCTCCATATCCCTTGATTCCCCTAGAGTCCAATAATCTATCTATCTCAGCCTTGAATATACTCCATGATGCGGAGATGCCGGTGTTGGACTGGGGTGGACAAAAGTGAGAAGTCGCACAACACCAGGTTATAGTCCAACAGTTTTATTTGAAATCACAAGCTTTCGGAGCTGCTGCTCCTTCGTCAGGTGACCTGACGAAGGAGCAGCAGCTCCGAAAGCTTGTGATTTCAAATAAAACTGTTGGACTATAACCTGGTGTTGTGCGACTTCTCACTTTTGAATATACTCAATGATTCAGCATCACAGCCCTTTGGGGTAGAGAATTCCAAAGATTCACAACCCTCTGCGTGAAGCTCTCTTCCCATCATTGCCTTGCGCTCACCTAGCCGCATGCTCATGGGGAGTTTCAACACCTACAATCGACTGTGCGAAATTTTAATTCTAAATCTTGGTCGCGCGTACTTCTGTTTCCCCCTACTTCTGAGCTCGAGAGGAGGTACAGGAAGAAACAGTAGTTCTTTGGGCAAGCAACCCAGCTGACTTCTAAAGCTGCAATGGATCCTATTACGAGATAAACATTATCACATGGGCTGTGTGTAGAACAATATCACAATTAGTAGCAATGGAATCTGTCAAGGCAACCCATCAGCCAGCTCCCCTGTGATGACCAGATCATTTCACAAGTGAAATAAGAGTCACGGTTCCACTCCTGACTCCTGTAATTCCTACCATCAGAAAGAAAGACTTGCATTTCTATAGCGCCTTTCATGAGCTCAGGACGTCCCAAAGCGCTTTACAATCAATTAAGTACTTTTTGAAGTGTGGTCACTGTTGTAATATAGGAAAACGCGGCAGCCAATTTGCGCACAGCAAGCTCCCACAAAACAGCAACGAAATAAATGACCAGATAATCTGGTTTTTTAAGTGTTGTTTGAGGGGTAAATGTTGGCCAGGACACCTGGGAGAGCTCCCCTGCTCTTCTTTGAAGAGTGGCAGGGCAGACAGGGTCTCGGTTTAATGTCTTATCCAAAAGACGGCACCTCCGACAGTGCAGCGCTCCCTCAGCACTGCAACGGAGTCTCAGCCTAGATTATGTGGTCAAGTCTCTGGAATGGGGCTTGAGCCCACAACCTTTTGCGGAGATGCCGGTGTTGGACTGGGGTGGACAAAAGTGAGAAGTCGCACAACACCAGGTTATAGTCCAACAGTTTTATTTGAACTCACGAGCTTTCGGAGCGCTGCTCCTTCGTCAGGTATTTCGTATTCCTTCGTATCTTCGTATTCCTTCACTTCACCTGACGAAGGAGCAGCGCTCCGAAAGCTCGTGATTTCAAATAAAACTGTTGGACTATAACCTGGTGTTGTGCGACTTCTCACTTTTGTCCACAACCTTTTGACAGAGGCCAGAGTGCTACCCACTGAGCCACAGCTGACACACTTATCAGGATAGGTAACATATTTTTTGATAAAATAGCCAAGAAACGACTAGACAGTTTGAACCTTGTTTAAAATGTGAATTTAAAGATTGCTGGGTGGCACACTGTCCTGCTCAGACAGATGATGGTGTCGACGCCTGCTTTCATGGGCTCTGTTTCGGGTCCAACAATGACAACAACTTAGGTCAGTTCCAGGCGGTTATGGCTCGCTGGCAGCGCAAAATAGTGCACCAGTTGGGAAGTCGTATTCACTGGCGCCGTAAGAATGGCGGGAGTGTGAAACGGACATGCTGCACCAGTCCACTAGGGGGCGTTCTTCTGAGGTTGGAGTTGGGCCAGAGAAGGACATGCTCGTGGGCTCATGTAGGTCAGGCTATACTCTGTGCACCTGGTATCTCCAAAGAAAAAGAAAAGAAGACTTGCATTTATATAGCACCTTTCACAACCACCAGACGTCCCAAAGCGCTTTACAGCCAATGAAGTACTTTTGTTTTTTGAAGTGTAGACACTCGTAACGTAGGAAACGCAGCAGCCAATTTGCGCACAGCAAGCTCCTACAAACAGCAACGTGTTCATGACCAGATAATCTATTTTTAGTGATGTTGATTGAGGGATAAATATTGGCCAGGACACTGGGGGATAACTCCCCTGCTCTTCCTCGAAATAGTGCCACGGGATCTTTTACATCCACTTGAGAGAGCAGACGGTGCCTCGGTTTAACGTCTCATCTGAAAGACGGCACCTGCGACAGTGCAGCACTCCCTCAGTACTGCACTGCACGGTCAGCCTAGATTTTTTTTTGTGCTCAAGTCTCTGGAGCGGGACTTGAACCCACAGCCTTCTGATTCAGAGGCGGGAGTGCTACCCACTGAGACACAACAAAAAAACCTACGTCACATGTACCATGTTCCAGAGGATGGTCATTTTCTGTCGGCGGATGTTTATTACACAACTAAGCTCAACCTTCATTTAAAAAAATATATATATTTTTTTTGTGGTGAAGATTATACCAAGCTTGGAAGAAGAAACTACTTTTTTTTGGGGGGTGAAATCAAAATTCTTTGCCAACTTCTGACTTGTCATTTTTGCCTGTACAGTGGTTTCAGAGGAAAGTGAAGTGGTGAGTATGTGCACAATTACACCCAGGCTGCAGGGACTTCATACCGCCCAGGACCAGCCAGCTCTTCGACGGTAGCTACGTTTAAGGTGGCCACGATTTGCGAACAGCGCCGGTTAATGGCAGGATCCTGCCTGGCTGCAGCTCGCCCCGAACCAAGTAGTCTCGCCGCATACAGCCCAGGTTCATGTCGGAGGAGCGCCCACCTGAACACCAGTGGGCTCCTGCCACTCGGGCATGCCTAAGATGCCACCTTTAGGAGCGGAGAGGCTACAAGAAGGGAGGGTAAAACATTTTCAAACCTATTCAGTCAAAAATATTAATGTTAACGAAGGTTATTCGACAGGAGTGCTACGGTCCTGGTTGAGCTCCAATTTCCTTGTATGAAATTGCGACTTGGATTGATTTTTTTCTATATATAAGCAGTGGATTTCCATTGTAACGTGCTTGGAGAACAGGTGACTTTGGACCTATGGTTCCCAAATCTCTCCACCACTGGGGGTTTTCCTCGCCTCACATCTGGGTCTGTAGACTCATTGATAGAGATCGATTGCTATGATTAGTCAACAATCCCATTATCGTTGTACCACGCGACTACCAGGATCTTTTTTTATTCGTTCCTGGGATGTGGGCGTCACTGGCAAGGCCAGCATTTATTGCCCATCCCTAACTGCCCTTGGGAAGGTGGTGGTGAGCTGCCTTCTTGAACCGCTGCAGTCCGTGTGGTGAAGTTACTCCCACAGTGCTGTTAGGGAGGGAGTTCCAGGATTTTGAACCAGCGACGATGAAGGAACAGCGATATGGTGTGTAACTTGGAGGGGAACTTGCAGGTGATGGTGTTCCCCCATGCGCCTGCTGCTCTTGTCCTTCTAGGTGGAAGAGGTCGCAGGTTTGGGAGGTGCTGCCGAAGGAGCCTTGGTGAGTTGCTGCAGTGCATCTTGTAGATGGTACACACTGCAGCCATGGTGCGCCGGTGGAGGGAGTGAATGTTTAAGCTGGTGGATGGGGTGCCAATAAGCGGGCTGCTTTGTCCTGGATGGTGTCGAGCTTCTTGATTGTTGTTGGAGCTGCACTCATCCAGGCAAGTGGAGAGTATTCCATCACACTCCTGACTTGTGCCTTGTAGATGGTGGAAAGGCTTTGGGGAGTCAGGAGGTGAGACACTCGCCGCAGAATATCCAGCCCCTGACCTGCTCTTGTTGCCACAGTATTTATGTGGCTGGTCCAGTTAAGTTTCTGGTCAATGGTGACCCCCAGGATGTTGACGGTGGGAGATTCAGTGATGGTAATGCCATTGAATGTGAAGGAGCGGTGATTAGACTCTCGCTTGTTGGAGATAATCATTGCCTGGTACTTGTGTGGCGCAAATGTTACCTGCCACTTATCAGCCCAAGCCTGAATGTCGTCCAGGTCTTGCTGCATGTGGGATTGGACTGCTTCATTATCTGAGGAGTTGTGAATGACACTGAACACTGTGCAGTCATCAGCGAACATCCCCATTTCTGACCTTATGATGGAGGGAAGGTCATTGATGAAGCAGCTGAAGATGGTTGGACCTAGGACACTGCCCTGAGGAACTCCAGCAGCGATGTCCTGGGGCTGTGATGATTGACCTCCAACAACCGCAACCCCCTTCCTTTGTGCTAGGTATGACTCCAGCCAGTGGAGAGTTTTCCCCCTGATTCCCATTGACTTCAATTTTACTGGGGCTCCTTGATGCCACACAGGATGGTAGAAGGCGAATTAGATGGAACCTGGTCTTTTTTTTGTTTGGCAATTCCTACGTTTCCACTTGCGATGGCCACTTTTCCCATCAATTTGTCAAGAATGGAATTAACGAGCAACGTGACAAAATGGAGATACCTTTTAAAAAAATATTAATCCCGGAATGTGGGCGTCGCTGACAAAGCCAGCATTTATTGCCGATCCCTAGTTTCCCACAGAAAGTTTGATACGGCTGAGTTGTTTGCTAGGCCACTTCAGAGGGCGGTTAAGAATCAACCACGTTGGTGTGGGAATGGAGTCACATGTAGGCCAGACCGGGTAAGAATGACAGTTTTCCTTCCCTAAAGTGACATTAGTGAACCAGTTGGGTTTTTACGACAAACCGACAGCTTCATGGTCACTTTTACTGATACCAGCTTTTTTCCCCCCAATTTCCAGATTTTTTAAACTGAATTCAACTTCCCAGACTGCCGTGGTGGGATTTGAACTCACGCTCTCTTGATTAGACAATTTTATACAAAGAAATTTGAGAATTGCTGGTGAGGAATTGTAATCCCACCAGCACTGCTGGGCTGGCAGATAGAACCTGGCCCAGCAAGCCCGGAGAAATGTATTAGATAGAAAATAAAGGAGTAATTATGAAAGGCAGCAAACTAACCAAGACTTTCAGATGGAATCACTGCCACAATTTGCCTCAGTGGCCTGGGATAGGGAAGAAAATTCAACCAAGGTTACTGCTTTTGAGTGCTAGCGAGTGACCCCTGCTGGAAAGGTCATCTATTTGAATGTTGTGGGGAGAACATAAGAATTAGGAGCAGGAGTAGGCCATACGGCCCTTCGAGCCTGCTCCGCCATTCAATGAGATCATGGCTGATCTTTGACCTCAACTGCGCTTTCTAGCCCATATCCCTTGATTCCCCGAGAGTCCAAAAATCTATCGCTCTCAGCCTTGAATATACTCCGCGACTCAGCATCAACAGGCCAAAGATTCACAACCCTCTGAGTGAAGAAATTCCTCCTCATCCCAGTCCTAAATGACCGACTCCTTATCCTGAGTCTATGCCCCCTAGTTCCAGACTCTCCCGCCAGGGGGAAAACAGCCTCTCAGCATCTACTCTGTCAAGCCCTCTCAGAATCTTATATGTTTCAATGACATAGAAAGGCATGAGAAAAAAAAAATATCCGGATCAGCTCTGCTGCACCCCATGGTTGAATAGCCTGCCAACACTCACTATCTAAGCTCAAACAGGAGCGAGGTACCAGAGGTGTTCTGGTGCCCATATAGGCCTACCCCACAAGCGTGGGAGACAATTAGCCCCAAAAAAAGATGCTAACTCTTTGCCCTGATTATTATTTTCCAAAAAAACATACTATGGACTTCACGGGGTGTCCTTCTGCACAGCAGTCTGCCATAGGGAGCTGTGGAGCTGTGTGTAGTTGATGCGTAACGGGTCCCACGCTGGAGGGTTTTAATAACTGTGTCAGTAAAAAGTTTATTGAGAAATAATTAATCGTTAATTGCTGGGCAATAACGATGCCAATATTTACTCAATAAACAATCCCTCAGCCTGGGCCTCTTCACGCATCAACGGAATGGAGTGCAGTGAGTGCTGTGGTCCATTTTTCCACACAGAGACAGGACCTGAAACCACCAGTATCTATCTTAAACCATATATTATTAAAAGGGGGAGTTTCAGTAGCATAAATGAACAGGGCTGGCGGGGGGGGGGGGGGTGGTATAGCCCAGGGTCTCAGTGTGCCATATTGGTCACACAGAGGTACAATGGGGCTTGGCGGCCCGAGGACTAATCGGCTGCAACACTGACCCCTACCCTCAGAGGAAAAGCCTTTGAACAAAATATTGAGTATACAGGCAACAAACTTGCATTATTCTAACGCCTTTAATGTCCCAAGGCGCGTCACAGGAGCGTAATCAGAGAAAGAAAATTGACACCGAGCCTAAGGAGGAGACCTTAGGGCAGGTGACCAAAAGCTTGGTCAAAGAGATACGTTTTAAGGAGGGGTCTTAAAGGAAGTGAGAGAGGCGGAGAGTTTGGGAAGGGAATTCCGGAGCTTAGTGTGTAGACGGCTGAAGGCACAGCCACCAATGGTGGGGCGAAGGAAGTCGGGGGTGGACAATAAAACCCACCGGCAGGATGGACAGTGTCACTAACGTAATGGCATCGTCCACCAGTAACATAACGGCAGCAGGTATTTTTGCAGGCTGCAATTCTGGCCTCTTGAGCATCCCTGATTATAATCGCTCCACCATTGGTGGCCGTGCCTTCAGCTGCCTGGGCCCTAAGCTCTGGAATTCCCTGCCTAAACCTCTCCGCCTCTCCACCTCTCTTTCCTCCTTTAAGACGCTCCTTAAAACCTACCTCTTTGACCAAGCTTTTGGTCACCTGCCCTAATTTCTCCTTATGTGGCTCGGTGTCAAATATTGTTTTATGACGCTCCTGTGAAGCGCCTTGGGATTTTTTATTATGTTAAAAGTGCTATATAAATACAAGTTGTTGTTGTTGTTACACAGCTGCCTTTACGAGCGGCTGTGCCCCTTTAAATCTGAGCCCCGTTCTGCACGTTGAGCTTTTTGATTCAAACCATCTGTAAATTCTGCGCGACTCCAAATTCACAGCTATCCTGTAAACAAGGTTTAAATTTAGTCATAAATAACAGAAAGCAGATTAAAATTTAACTCCTGGCTTTAGGTTCCAGCTCCGAACCGTATTTAACCCTTTAGACCCAGTCTTTTAAAACCATTTTGTCGACTGCCTTTTGTAAAATGAGGCTGTGGGAAAGGGGTGAGTTAATCTGATGCACAGCACAGCATAAATCATTTTGCTTGTATTCTACTCTGGGATAATAACAATTTGAGCATTAATGCGCAGCATAGATCCCAGGGACCAAGCAGAGTGATCAAATCGAGGTGTTTAAGATGATGAAAGGATTTTGATCGGGTAGATAGAGAGAAACTATTTCCTCTGGTGGGGGGAGTCCAGAACAAGGGGGCGTAACCTTAAAATTAGAGCTAGGCCGTTCAGGGGTGATGTTAGAAAGCACAGCTACACAGGGTAAAATAGCATAGATACATTTAAGGAGAAGCTAGATAAGCACATGAGGGAGAAAGGAATAGAAGGATATGCTGATAGGGTGAGATGAAGAGGGGTGGGAGGAGGCTCGTGTGGAGCATAAACACCGGCACTGACCAGTTGGGCCGAATGGTCTGTTTCTGTGCTGTAATTTCTATATAATTCTATGTCGTGGAAATCTAAAACTCTCTTCCCCCAAAAAGCTGTTGCAGTTAGGTCAATTGAAAATGCCAAAACTGAGACTGATAGATTTTTGTTAAGTATTAAGGGATATGGAACCAAGGCGGGCAGATGGAGTTAAGCTACAGATTTGCCATGATCTAATTGAATGGCGGAACAGGCTCGAGGGGCTGAATGTTCCGATGTAATTATACACACAATTTTCTGGAGGACTGGGGGGGGGTTCAGACGTCTCCTGCAGTGTTTTAACTCTACGTTGGCTGTCCAAGTTTGAGTTCTTACCCAAACTGACACTTAAATTGCCTGCACTCGCTGGTCGCTTGGGCGAGTTCAGGGAACAGTAATTTTTGAGTGAGGGAGTGGATCCGTCTGCTCTTCTTGTCCCACGCACATCACCTGATTTTTAAATGAATGAGGAAGGTTTGCCAAACACTTCCTCATGAAGTCCATCCAACAGATTCTCTCTCCGTCTGCTAGGTGCAGTACAGTGCCGTCAATGCATGGCCACAAAGGAGAGGGGTCGAGCTGGTTAGTTGACATGCTCACTCCTGTCCCACACTGATTATGATGCAGCCGTGGTGATATCTAACCACCGTCCTGACAGACGCAGTGTGCCATGGGTATGGTGAGGTGAGGGACGATGAAGGTCACTGCCCTCTCCCACCTTATTCATAGAATCATAGACATTTATGGCACAGAATGGGGCCATTCGGCCCATCGCGTCCGTGCTGGCCGAAAAAAGAACTCTCCAGCCTAATCCCACTTTCCAGCTCTTGGTCCGTTGCCCTGTAGGTTACGACACTTTAAGTGCATATCCAAGTACTTTATAAATGTGATGAGGGTTTCTGCCTCTACCACCCTTTCAGGCAGTGAGCTCCAGACCCCCACCACCCTCTGGGTGAAAGAAGTTCTCCTCAACTCCCCTCTAATCCTTCTACCAATTACTTTAAATCTATGCCCCCTGGTTATTGACCTCTGTGTATCCTGTGTGTTCTGTGTATCCCTCCCCCACTACACTGCTCTTTCACTCTCGAAGGTGGCGGGGTCAAATGTTGCCATTCAGTTCCACAGGCACCACCAACACTCCATTACCTCACCAACCCAACCATTCATCACACATCAGCAAGGACAACGAGTGTCAGCAGGCGACTGAGCTACAGCGGGATGTGGCAGCTGAGCCCAATCCAGCCCTCTCCTGATTCCACACACATTTTCAACAGGGTCACTTGTCCCTTCCCTCGCCCACCAGCGTTGAAGTTCATTGTAATCTCCCTACCACCATTGGCTGTAAAGCGCTTTGGGACGTCCTGAGGTAGCGAAAGGTGCCAGAGACTTGAGCCCATAGTCTAGGCTGACACTCCCAGTGCAGCACTGAGGGAGCGCTGCACTGTCGGAGGTGCCGTCTTTCGAATGAGACGTTAAACCACGGTCCCATCTGCCCTCTCAGGTGGACGTAAAAGATCCCAAGGCGCTATTTTGAAGAAGAACAGGGGAGTTCTCCCCAGTGCCCTGGCCAATATTTATCCATCAACCAACATCACTAAAGTGGCCATGATGCGGAGATGCCGGTGTTGGACTGGGGTGGACAAAAGTGAGAAGTCGCACAACACCAGGTTATAGTCCAACAGTTTTATTTGAAATCACAAGCTTTCGGAGCGCTGCTCCTTCGTCAGGTGAAGTCCTGACCCTAACCTGACGAAGGAGCAGCGCTCCGAAAGCTTGTGATTTCAAATAAAACTGTTGGACTATAACCTGGTGTTGTGCGACTTCTCACTAACATCACTAAAAACAGATCATCTGGTCATTTATCTCATCTGCTGTTTGTGGGAGCTTGCTGTGCGCAAATTGGCTGCCGTGTTTCCTACATTACACCAGTGACTATACTTCAAAAAGTACTTCATTGGTTGTAAAGCGCTTTGAGACGTCCTGAGGTAGTGAAAGCCGCTATATAAATGCAAGTCTATAAAGTGCAAGTTCTTTCTCCTCTTTCACCAGACTGAGATACATTAAGAGACACAGATGCAGATCCTGAGGTCTTGCGCAGCTCAGTATCACACCGTGTGGTGCATTGGAAGCCGTGAGTGATTGGACGTTGCTTTTCGTAACCTCACGACATCTGTCATACATTTGTTAAGTTATTGCTACTTCGTAAACATGTCTGTAATTTCTGTACCGGCGACCCCCTGAAACTGCGGCGCACGCAGAGGATCGTAGAATGATCCAGCACAGAAGGAGGCCATTCGGCCCATCGTGCCTGTGCCGGCTCTTTGGTAGAGGTTTCCAATTAGTCCCACGCCCCTGCTCTTTCCCCATAGCCCTGTAAAAAAAAAAAAATTATTCCTTTTCAAGTATTTATCCAATTCCCTTTTGAAAGCTGCTGTTGAATCTGCTTCCACCACCCTTTCAGGCGGTGCATTCCAGATCGAAAAAATGTTCTCACTGTGAAGTGCTGCAGCAACATGATAGCGGTGGAGAGGAGAGGAGAGGAAATGCAATCCCAAAGCAGAAATAATACATATATAATCTCAGAATAATTCAAACTTCAGACCTCGAATTCTTCAGAGTGTGTAAAAAAAAAATAGAATTCCGCAGTTAAAAGGTTTAAATGTGATTGGCATTTAATTGGGGTTTGTAGCCATGACAAGGCTGGTTCTGAAAGCTGTGGTGAAGGAGCAGACTGAGATGCTGGCCCCCGACGCGGAGTATCAGTAGATTGAAAGCAGCTGCTTCCGCGTGGTGTGTGCATCGTTTGGGCTCATTCACAATTCCCAGGGAACGGCATCCTTCAGAGGTGATGGAGTGGCTTTGCATTTCAGTCTATCTGTCACTGCTGGGGTGTTTTACTGTGCACACAATGTGCTGATGGGCCACATCATTCAACTGCAACAAGTACCAGTGCAAACGAAGTGGCGGCAATTTGCAGCTTCGATGCAGCCGTTCAATCATTTAAAATACATCCCTGGATGCTGCTTTCTGTTATATATATATAAAAAAAAATATATAGAACTCCCGAATTAGGAACAAATATATTAAGACAATTTGCCAGTTGCACGCCAACGAGGTTGGGTTTCAAGCAGGCGGGTGAAGTGTTTACTACACAAGTGTTGACTGGAAGCCGGTCAGCAGCATCTGCCTCGCTGCCCGCACGGTGGGTTGCAGATGTTTGCAGCTGTCACAAGGCTTTTCTTTCTTTATCTATTGCTGACTTGCACCTTGTTTGGGTTACTTACAGAAGCCGCTCACTCTGGTCCAGATTGATGGCTTTTTTGTTTCTCCTTTTAAAGGGGCAGTGTCTTCACGACAAAAGCAAGAAAATGTTTGGCCAAGCCTTTTTCTTTTTGGCACGTTTCAGACCGCAGCTTTGCCGCCGAGGTGTCACGCGCAAAGTGGCGAGATGATCCATCTTTGCGCCGCTCATGCCAGCACGCTATTTTGTTGCCAGGCCTTTTCTTCGCGTTTATTTACAAACGCCTTTTTGTGAAGATAGTGTCCCTTTAAAAGCCTGCCCTCTCTTGGGAGTGCTTTTGGATTAAAAGCTCAGTTCCTTCAGCAGCCTGATTCTGATTAAACTCCCCCAGCCTGTGGGATCCTGAAGTCGATCCTGTGAGTAAATCCCAACATGGCCTCGCCCCTCCCTGTCTCTGTAACCTCCTTCAGCCCTACAACCCTCCGAGATCTCTGTGCTCCTCCAATTCTGGCCTCTTGGCGCATGGCTGTGCCTTCAGTTACCTAGGCCCTATGCTTTGGAATACCCTCCTCAAACCTCTCCACCTCTCTACAGTGACTACACTTCAAAAAGTACTTAATTGGCTGTAAAGCACTTTGGGACATCCTGGGGTTGTGAACGGCGCTATAGAAATGTAAGTCTTCCTTTCTTTTGCCTCTCTCTCCTCCTTTAAGACGCTGCTTAAAACCTTACTCCTGTCCTAATATTTCCTTATGTGGCTCGGTGTCAAATTTTATTTGATAATCGCTCCTGTGAAGCACCTTGGGACGTTTTACTACGTTAAAGGCGCTATATAAATGCAAGTTCTTGTTGTAACTAAGGATGGGTTGATAACCAGAGGACACAGATTTAAGATGACTGGTGAAAGAACCAGAGGGGGCCAGGTGAGGAGAATTATTTTTTTCCGCAGCGGGTTGATATGATCTGGAATGCACTGCCTGAAAGGGTGGTGGAAGCAGATTCAATAGTAGCTTTCAAAGGGGAATTGGATATATACTTGAAAAGAGAAAACCTAGTCATCATTCTTTATTCAGGAGACTAGACAGTGAGTGTTTGAAGGCTATTTGACAGTGGAGGGCATCACGGCTGAAAGCTATCCAGCATCCCCGCTCCCGATCACTCTCCAGCGATCTCTGCTGGAAAGTCCATGTGGATTTACTAGAATTACTAGAACTGAAAGGTTATATCTACCAGGCTGGGGCACTTTTCTCTTGAAAACAGAAGACTGAGGGGTGACCTGGTAGAGGTCTTTAAAATTATGAAAGGGTTAGACCGAGAGAAGATGTTTCCACTTGCGGGGGAGACCAGAACTAGGGCCCAGAAATATAAGATAGTCACTAATAAATCCAGTAAGGAATTCAGGAGAAACTTCTTAACCCAGAGCGTGGTTAGAATGTGGAACTCGCTACCACAGGGAGTGGTTGAGGCGAACAGTATAGATACATTTAAGGGGAAGCTTGATAAACACATGAGCGAGAAAGGAATAGAAGGATATATTGATAGGGTGAGATGAAGAAGGGTGGGAGGGAGGCGCGTGTGGAGCATAAACACTGGCATGGACCTGTTGGGCCGAATGATCTATTTCTGTGCTGTAAATACGATGTAATAATATGTCTATGGAAATCATGAGAGAACAGGATCGGACTTGGCTGTGATTCTTCCGATGATGGAATGTCCTCTGACATGTAAACTGACCATTTGGCTGAGATACCAGAGGGCAGCCCATTCACACGGAACACACTCCCAGCATGAGTCAGCACCCTCAGTAGAGTGGGTGGTGGGGTGGGCGGGGGGGAGAGCAGTAGGAAAGGAATGATCATTTTAAAACCACCTATAATTCAGATGTTGCACCTCCAAATTCCAGCCCTGCTTCAAAAAGGCCAAGTATGGCCAGCAGGGAGAGAAGATCTTTAGGTCACTGGGAAACCATGGGTTTCTCACGGTACAAAAAACCAGCAGGGAGTTTGGACACACAACACCATCAGGAAAATGGGTTTGGATTCTCCATTCGCTTCTGGCTGACACTAATTGGAAGGTAACACACATTTAATGCTTCCTTCTCTTGCTAAGCTGTTCACTCACAATGGAATTTTCGGACTTAACACAAAAAGAAAAGGATGTCATAGTGTGAAGAAGCCCTACCCCAAATGCCAATTTTAAGTAGATATTTGGACAAAGGGTTAATTTTAACCCAGCCTCTTTTAATTATGACCAGCGGATTTGCAGCTTGCCTAAGCCAGAGTACGGATTGTGAGGATAAACAACTAACAGATGAATCAATCGCAAAATGCCAATATATCTGTTCTTTTCTGCTTGTGAGCTTTTGTTGCCTTCTCGTGTCTATATGCGTGGAGGTGAGGTTGAGAGAAAATAGAGTACTGAGGAATGGAATGTACTTTTCACTCACAGACAATATCAGATACTGTCAGGACAGGAAGAGGGATGTGTCCAATTCACCATGTTGCCCTGAAGATGCAGTTCAGCCCCGGCCTCGTGCTGTACTCTGGTGATAACACTCCCATTCCCTGCACTCTTACTGTTCTGAAGCACATCACTGGGTTATTGCCAAATTTGAGGGCAACTTTGGTTTGGTGAATGGAGACTGCCCAAAGTAATTTCCTTTGTGATTTTGTTCACTGTCGTTGGCAAGGGGACATTTGTTCCATCTGGCCTGGGCGAGGTTCCATCAAAAGTCCAAGCGGTCAAAGGTCGGCTTGCTCATTTTAGCCTTTCACTCGCCAGAATACTGTCACTTTAACCAGAGATTTTGAATCCTTCAAAAACAATAAACCACACTTTGGTACAGAGGAGTAATTGGTTAGTGATGTAGGAAATAGCTGTGAGGTGCCACAGGAAAGTAGGGAAAGAAACGGTGAAAGATGGATGAAGGATAAATGTTCCTCACAAGCCACAAGTGACTCATTCTGAGGTAAACCTCCTTACTTCTATCATTCTTCCCTTCATCCTATAATCCATGGGCTTTTAAACACAAATTTGGTGTCATGTAACCTCTACTACCTGTTTGGCATCTAGCATTATGCCTGTAAAGCTTTTTTGGAGACAACTTGTTATGTGAAAGTCACTGTATAAATATAAGTTATTGGCCCGGATTTTGCGTTGAGAATAACGGTGAGGCTATCAGCGCTCACCATTATTATGGGGTAAATCGGACAGCAACTTCCGGAGTCCGCACATGCGCAGTTAAACACAGAAATTTGGAGGTTGCTGTCCGAGTTGCCCTGCACCTCCACAGGCTGTGCTATATCAGTACCTCACCGAGAGACTCGGCATTGAGATCCATGTAAGGGCGTGAAGTTGCGATACTTACCCACTGGTTACCCACTAAACGCGGCAGAAAAAGTTAGGGCTGTTCATTCAGGTGTGAGTGAATTTTTAACGGCATGATAAATCATAATTACTGCCAAACAACCTCTCTGGCACTGAAAATTTAATTTTACAAGTGTGGAGTCTCATTCCTTCAGAATTTAATTATTGTTGAAGATTTAAAATAAATTTAAATAAAATTTCATTTTTTTTTACTTTTCCTTTCTGTCTCTTTTATCTCTCTCTCTTAATTCCATCTTTCTTTCCGTACATGATTTTACATTGAACTAAATCTAAAATATACTAAAACTACTGTCAGCTTTGGGTCAGTGGGTAGCACACTTGCTTCTGAGTCAGAAGGTTGTGGGTTCAAGTCCACTCCAGGGACTTGAGCACAAGCTAGTTGACACTCCAGTGCAGTGCTGAGAGAGCGCTCCACTGTCGGAGGTGCCGTCTTTCAGATGAAACGGTTAACCGAGGCCTCATCTGCTCTCTCAGGTGGATATAAAAGATCCCATGGCACTATTTCGAAGAATAGCAGGGGAGTTATTCCTGGTGTCCTGGCCACTATTTATCCCTCAACCAACATAACAAAAAACGATTATCTGGTCATTATCACATTGCTGTTTGTGGGAGCTTGCTGTGCGCAAATTGGCTGCCGCATTTCCCGCGTTACAACAGTGACTCCACTTCAAAAGTACTTCATTGGCTGTAAAGCGCTTTGGGATGTCCGGTGGTCGTGAAAGGTGCTATATTAATGCAAGTCTTTCTTTTTCCTGGTTTAGACTCTGCGTGGCTCAGTGAGGATTCTTCAATCTGATTGACTGAGGATTCTTCAATCTGATTGGTTGAAGAGACACGCTGTTGCTTGTCCTGCTCACAGACACCACAGATCCCCTGTAGAGGGCGCCGCGCTGGATCAGACGCCCGATAGCAGCAAGTTGATGCTCAAAGGCCCGCGAATAGTCTGTGGGCTACTGGCAGCGGAGTGAATGGCGAGCGCCGTGCGCTGCTGCCCTGAAGGATGAGCCCTGCCAGGTTTAGCTTAGTTGCTCGGGAAAGGGAATGTTAATCAGCCAGGAGGGGACAGACTTGCAGTTTCGTTGCTACACAGGTAAATATGCCTCTTGCTAACTTTGATGACCGTGTTTGAGGAAGTGCTGGTGGACTGGACTAGGACGAATAGTGAGAATGCTCAGGGAGGAAATATGATCCGAGTTATGTGACTGTGAATGTGTTAGACCCCGTGTGGCTCTGTGACATTTACAATGTAGTTTGAGTACTGTGTCCAGTTTCAACCACTGAGATAAGGGTGACATTCAAGCCCTGTAGGCGGTACAGAGGAGAACATAGGAACAGAATTAGGCCATTCAGCCGCTCGAGCCTGTTCCGCCATTCAATTAGGTCATGGCTGATCTGTATCTTAACTCCATCTACCCGCCTTAGTTCCGTGACCCTTGATGCCCGTGCCTAACAAAAATCTGAGTTTTGAAATTTTCAATTGACCCCCCCAGCCTCAACAGCTTTTTGAGAGTTCCAGATTTGCACTACCCTTTGTGTGATGAAGTACTTCCTGACATCACCCCTGAATGGTCTGGCTCTAATTTTAAGGTTGTGCCCCCTTGTCCTGGACTCACCCACCAGGGGAAATAATTTCTCTCTATCTACCCTATCCACTCCTTTAATCATGTTAAACGCCTCAATTAGATCACCTTTTATTCTTCTATACTCAAGCGAACATGAGATGGATCCCTAACATCAGAAAAACCAATTATGAGGAAAGTCTGGAGAAACTTAGGCAATTAAGTCTCAAAGAGAGTCGACTAAGTGGGGACCTCATAGAGGAAATGGTATCAAAGAATGGTAAATCTACTTCAAGCTAAACCGTGACAGGGACAAGTTGCCACAGATTCAAACTAGTAAAAGGTGAGGTTCAGACTGTTCTTCACACGCAAAGAGTGCTCAACACATGGGGAAAGGACTTCTGGGAGGGTAGTGGAGGCAAAACATCCTGGAACGGTCGAAGAAACAGTTTTTGACGTCGAGGTGAGGGGGAATGCAGGGTCTTTCGCGATGGATGAGCATAGATGGGCAGCACGGCCTTCCTCACCTGTCTCCATCTTGTGGCGTTCACGTTACTGAGGCAGCTGCTTGGCTCGAGCGACTGATGTTGTGCCAGCCGGTTTACTCACAGAACGGTAAAGGATAAAGCCACCCGGTTCAAGACGAGGTGCCCCGCCATGTGGAACGTGCAAGATTGCGACAATCTGTTTGTCGGCTTAATTTAATTGTGAACATAAGCTGGTAGGAAGGCTGGCATTCTGTGTCGTCAGATGGCCATAACTCCCCACCACCCGCCCCCCCCCCAACAGAACCTGCAGCCTAATGACCTGTTTCACTCATTCATTCTAGATTTACTTCAAATGGTGTTCTCCGTATGTGTGTGAACATCTTTTATCTACAAACAGCAAATGCTCTTATTTCTTTATCTAACAGAAGCTTTTGTTTAATCTTTGGGCTTTTTTCTCCCCCCTCCTCTGCAGTGTTGTGAAGCAGTCTGTTCAAAGCAACTGCACACATTGTTTACCCATCTGACAGCCTAGCACTCCACGCACCTGTCATTGAAACCAGACTATAGGAAGGCTCCAGTCATTACCCGTGATAGATAAGTTTTTAATAAAAACATGTTCTGCTCAGCCAGCCAGATAAGTATTATTCAAGCTTTCCTAGAAGCTCATGCATCGACTTTCCTGCTCTTTGTCTGTGTGCGCACTGTATTATTTATATTTATTTTCAAGTGCATTTTTTACTGATATAATTGAATTTGTTTTGCTTTTAATATATGAAATGTAACCGGAATTTTAAAAGGGATATATATATATATGTATATATCTATATAAGCAACTTTTCTCAGAATAATAGGAGCAAGCAAAATCTGAAAAGGTCTCTTAGTCGAATTCTTATCTTATACCATTGGCCTGAAGTATTCAAACTCCGTTGATAGGACTTAATAAATAGTCACCCCTAGGATAACTAGCCAAGGTCAGCAAAAGCTGGAGCAGACAAATAATCAAACATCAGGCACTCCAAGGCAGCAATGAGATTTGAAATCAAATTCGGCTTGCCTTACAAACCTAGAAATTAGTGGATGGACACTTAACATTTTGGTCTGAAGGTCCTCGGTACGCTATTTTCACAGAGCTGTTAACCCACGGCTTAACTCCTGTGCTGAAATCGCAGAGGAATATCGTACGGATGTGTTAAGCATCCGTCCACTGATACCAACATCTCTAGGCTATAGTGACTTACATATACAAGGGATGAATTATCAAGGATGTTCTCCCGCTTGACCCAGGCGTAAGAGCCGCGGAAATCCTGGAAAAATGGCGCAAACGCGGTTTACTCTGTTTTCCCAGGGTTTCTGAGGCTCTTCCATTAAAGTTAGGGCGGAGGAGTGGGAGAACCCCCGCCCCCCTTGAAATTCATCCGCAGTTTGTGATGGAGGGGGGGGGGGGGGGTGGGGGGGGTTGCTAGGTTGGAACCTCTTCAGCACCACCTGTCAGAGCAGAACATGACTATCACGCTTCCATTTATTTACAGAGGACTGGCAGTGGTGCATCTGGATGAGGAGTCCATCTTTGCTTTAATCTCGCAAGCTAAACTCAGATAAGTACAGTGGCATAATGTTCCAAAAAATCCAACACGAGGGACAAAAAAAAACACTTGGACCTGAGTCAGGCCCTTGTCATTTTTTATTTCTTGCCTGTTTTTGGTCTCCTGTCCCCATGCCATGCAATTGCTGCCCCAGTGAAAGAGTAAGCAGGTGATCCGCACACAGCACATTGCCAGTTTTGCCTTGTCATTGGGAGCTGCACAAGAACAGATTAGGGTGACTCTTCCTCCAGCCTTTGTTGGGGGAAAAAGTCTTGATGCCTCCTTCCCTCTCTGCCCTGATATTATGCCTGAGATTCACTTTCTGTAGGATTCCTGCGGTGAAGCCGCTCCATTGCACAACACACTGGAGATCCAACACAGTGTATTAGCTCCTTCCAGATCTCTGGCGACGCTGCTCTGTAACCAACACCAACTTGCATTTGTATAGCACCTTTAACATAACATTCGATTCACTCCACGTGATATCAAGAAACGGCTGAGCGTACTGGATACAGCAAAGGCTATGGGCCCCGACAACATCCCGGCTATCGTGCTGAAGACTTGTGCTCCAGAACTAGCCGCGCCTCTAGCCAAGCTGTTTCAGCACAGCTACAACACTGGCATCTATCCGACAATGTGGAAAACTGCCCAGGTATGTCCTGTCCACAAAAAGCAGGACAAATCCAACCCGGTCAATTACCGCCCCATCAGTCTACTCTCAATCATCAGCAAAGTGATGGAAGGTGTCATCGACAGTGCTATCAAGCGGCACTTACTCACCAATAACCTGCTCACTGATGCCCAGTTTGGGTTCCGCCAAGACCACTCTGCTCCCGACCTCATTACAGCCTTGGTCCAAGCATGGACAAAGGAGCTGAATTCCAGAGGTGAGGTGAGAGTGACTGCCTTTGACATCAAGGCAGCATTTCACTGAGTGTGGCATCAAGGAGCCCTAATAAAACTGAAGTCAATGGGAATCGGGGAAAATGCTCCACTGGCTGGAGTCATACCTAGCACAGAGGAAGATGGTTGTGGTGATTGAAGGTCAATCATCACAGCCCCAGGACATCGCTGCTGGAGTTCCTCAAGGCAGTGTCCTAGGCCCAACCATCTTCAGCTGCTTCATCAATGACCTTCCCTCCAACATAAGGTCAGAAATGGGGATGTTCGCTGATGACTGCACAGTGTTCAGCGCCATTCACAACTCCTCAGATAATGAAGCAGTCCATGCCCGCATGCAACAAGACCTGAACGATGTTCAGGCTTGGGCTGATAAGTGGCAGGTAACATTCGCGCCACACAAGTGCCAGGCAATGACTATCTCCAATAAGCGAGAGACTAACCACCTCCCCATGACATTCAACGGCATTACCATCGCCGAATCCCCCACCATCAACATCCTGGGGGGTCACCATTGACCAGAAACTTAACTGGACCAGCCACATAAATACTGTGGCAACAAGAGCAGGTCAGAGGCTAGGTATTCTGCGGCGAGTGTCTCACCTCCTGACTCCCCAAAGCCTTTCCACAATCTACAAGGCACAAGTAAGGAGTGTGATGGAATACACTCCACTTGCCTGGATGAGTGCAGCTGCAACAACTCTCAAGAAGCTCGACACCATCCAGGACAAAGCAGCCCGTTTGATTGGCACCCTATCCACCATCTTAAACATTCATTCCCTCCACCACCTGCGTACTGTGGCTGCAGTGTGTACCATCTACAAGATGCACTGCAGCAACTCGCCAAGGCTTCTTCGGCAGCACCTCCCAAACCCGCGACCTCTTCCACCTAGAAGGACAAAGGGCAGCAGGCGCATGGGAACACCACCACCTCCAAGTTCCCCTTCAAGTCACACACCATCCTGACTTAGAAGTACATCGCCGATCCTTCATCGTCGCTGGGTCAAAATCCTGGAACTCCCAACCTAACAGCACTGTGGAAGTACCTTCACCACATGGACTGCAGCGGTTCAAGAAGGTGGCTCACCACCACCTTCTCCAGGGCAATTAGGGATGGGCAATAAATGCTGGCCATGCCAGCAACGCCCACATCCCATGAACAAATAAAAAACAAATAGACAAACACGCCCAAGATGCTTCACGGAGCAGTAACAGAAGCCGTAGAGAGCTTGGGAAAACAGCCTGGGCTTACTCCGCATCTGGGTTTACCCCTCTCCCTTTACGGAGGAATCCTCTCTTTGGTCATTATCTTCTCCAGATCAGCACATTGGGAGAGCTTGCATCCCACCATTGGATGGCACAGCTAATCAAAATGCCACAGGCGTGTGCCACTGGGCAGCCTCGCTGAGTCATTTTTCACCTTGCACTATTTATTTATTTTAGCTTCAAGTTCAGCTGCTTGGAGACCTGCAAGGCCTCTCAAGCGAGTGGACCTCTTAGGATGGAGCCAATCTCAACATCTGAATTGAAGCCAGTTCACTGAGCCGTAGCTAAAGGAGGAATACTTAGAAGCGAGAGAGGGAACGGAGCAATTGAGATTCAAGGCTGAAGCTCGAGAAACAATTCAACAAGAGAATTAATTTCTGGACCAAAAACTTTTTCATACAACTGTGTTTAAAAAAAAAAAGAAAATGAAAGATGAATGTTCTGGGATAATGTAAGTGAGAAAGTGTCAAAGACTTGGAGACAAAGAAATGACAAGTCCTAAACAACAAAACCTGATTGACAAACTGATACAATAGTCTTCCTCTGCGGTCTTTAATCTATCAATCTGCATCTTATTATCAACAAAGGTAAGGCAACCAATGCAATCTGATGTGGTTTCTCCACATTGTTTACTGCTGCAAAGAGGTTTCATGAAGAGCAGTGCGGCTTCAAATCCAGGGATCGTGAGCCATTTCAGAGTGTTAGAGTTACCAGATTTTCAATGGGAACCGTACTGAGATCAGATTGGAGCTGCTCTCGGTACCTTTGAAATGAGGTCAGCTGTATTAAGCTGGGTTCACTTGATGTACCAAAGACCGTCTATCTCTCCTCCAGAACGTGCGCTGAGTGTTGGGAGTGATGTTGCTATTCCTCCCAGCCTGGTTACTCAGTATTGCAACTGATGGACAACACAAATGTCCTTCAGTGAGCAGAAACAGCTGAGAATTGAGTCAGCCATCTGTAAGTGAGTAAAGGCCAATTTAATGCTGTGTACACCACTAGTAATATCTTTGCTTGGTTGTGATTAGAATGGCACACGACTGAAGTCCTTTATTGTCAAAACCCATTGGCTTAACTTTATAGGAACGTTGGAAATATTTTAAGTTAACACAAAAGCCAATGCCTGGTGCAGCAGGTGATCTCCACCACAACAACAACAACTTCCATTTATATGGTGCTTTTAACATAGTAAAACATCTCAAGGTGCTTCACAGACAAACAGTGTAAACAGACAAAAATGGACACGAGGCCAAAGAAGGAGACATTAGGACAAGTGACTAAACGCTTGGTCAAAGAGAATATAAGAACATAAGAAATAGGAGCAGGAGCAGGCCATTTGGCCCCTCGAGCCTGCTCCGCCATTTAGTGAGATCATGGCTGATCCAATTTTGGCCTCAACTCCACTTTCCTGCCCGCTCCCCATAACCTGTGACTCCCCTATTGCTCAAAAATCTGTCTATCTCAGCCTTGAATATATTCAGTGACTCCGCCTCCACAGCTCTCTGGGGTAAAGAATTCCAAAGATTCACGACCCTCTGAGAGAAGAAATTCCTCCTCATCTCCGTCTTAAATGGGCGACCCCTTATTCTGAAACTATGCCCCCTCGTTCTAGATTCCCCCACGAGGGGAAACATCCTCTCAGCATCTACCCTGTCCAACCCCCCTCAGAATCTTATATGTTTCAATAAGATCACCTCTCATTCTTCTAAACTCCAATGAGTATAGGCCCAACCTGCTCAACCTTTCCTCATAAAACAACCCTTCCATCCCAGGAATCAACCTAGTGAATCTTCTCTGAACTGCTTCCAATGCAAGTACATTCCTCCTTAAATAAGGAGGCCAAAACTGTACGCAGTACTCTAGGTGTGGTCTCACCAGCGCCCTGTACAGTTGTACCAAGACTTCCCTACTTTTATACTCTATCCCCCTTGAAATAAAGGCCAACATTCCATTTGCCTTCCTAATTACTTGCTGCACCTGCATGTTAACTTTTTGTGTTTCATGTACAAGGACACCCAAATCCCTCTGTACCGCAGCATTCTGTAGTCTTTCTCCATTTAAATAATATTTTGCTTTTCTATTCTTCCTACCAAAGTGGATAACCTCACATTTTCCCACATTATACTCCATCTGCCAAATTCTTGCCCACTCACTTAACCTATCAATATCCCTTTGCAGACTCTTTATGTCCTCCTCACAACTTGCTTTCCCACATATCTTTGTGTCGTCCGCAAATTTGGTAGATTTTAAGCAGCATCTTAAAGGATGAGAGAGAGCTCGGGAGACAAAGAGGTTTTGGGAAGGAATTCCAGATGTTAGGGTCTGGACAGCTGAAGGCACTGCCACCAATGCTGGGTGAAGGAAGTGGGTGATAGGGACGTAGGCAATTCAATCCCCCGAGCCTGTTCTGGCATTTGATGATCTGTACCTTAACTCCATTCACCCGCCTTAGCTCCATATCCTTTTATACCCTTGTCTAGCAAAAAAAATTTTGATCTCAGATTTAAAATGATTAATTGAGCTAGCAGCTAATGCTTTTCATGGCAGAGCATTCCACACTTCTACCATCCTTTTCCACCTCTACCATTCTCTCCTGAATGGCCCGGCTCTGATTTTAAGGTTATATCCCCTTGCCCTAGACTCCCCCAACGGTGGAAAATGTTTCTCTCTATCGACCCTATCAATTCCTTTCAAAATCCTAAAAACCTCAATCAAATCACCCCTTAACCTTCTATATTCCAAAGAATACAAGCCTAGTTTGTGTAATCTCTCCTCATAATCTAACCTGTGGAGCCCTGGTAACATTCTGGTGACTCTGCGCTGCGGTGCCCTGAACTGTACACAGTACTCCAGATGTGATCTAACCAGGGCTTTGTGTAGCTGTCGCAAAACTTCCTCCCCTTTATATTCTACCCCTCTGGTTATAAAGGCTAACAATCCCATGAGCCTTTTTGATTATTTTTTGTACCTGACTACGTTTTAGTGATCTGTGTACATGTATCCCTAAATCTCTCTGGACCTCCAGTGTTCCTAGCTTTTCACCATTTAAATAATACTCGGAATTATCATTTTGTTGGGGTCCACAGCGGATGACCTCACACTTGCCTGCATTGAAATCCATCTGCCACAGTTTCGCCCGCTCTCTTACTCTATCAATGACTCTTTGTAATTTTACGCACAAGAGGCCAGAGTTGGAGGAATGCAGAGTTCTCGTAGGGTTGAAGGAGGTGACAGAGATACGGAGGGACAAGGCCACCACATGATGGAAATCAATGTTATGCTTCAGATAAATTAGAAGTCAGTCATTTTTTTTCCAGTTTTAAATAGTTAAATTCTTTAGGAATAAATTGGTGAAAGCTGTGGTGGCGCGATTTCTAAGGGATTTTATTTCATTTCCCTCTTTAGATCTGCTTTGTCATTCTATACCCAAGAAGAAAGGCAGTTGGCTTGCTCTCAGGCCTAAGCTAATGTTGCTGTTGGCCTGACTACAAGGAGGTACACGAGAGCACCACTGCATGACGAGACAGTCTTATTTTCCACCATGCCACCTTGCTTCCACTCAACGCCAGTCTCTAACAACAAAGCTAAGGTGGGAATAGACAGAAAAAAAAAGAAACACTTGCATTTCTATAGCGCCTTTCACGGCCTCAGGACGTCCCAAAGCGCTTAACAGCCAATGAAGTACTTTTTGAAGTGTGGTCTCTGTTGTAATGTAAGAAACATGGCAGCCAATTTGCACACAGCAAGATCCCACACACAGAAATGTGATAACCAGATAATCTGTTTTTAGTGATGTTGGTTGAGGGATAAATGTTGGACAGAACACATTCCCTTCTTCAAAATAGTGCTATGGGATTTTTTTTATGTCCACTTGAGGCGGACGACTGGGGCCGCGGCTTAACGTCCCATCTGAAAAACGGCATCTCCGACAGTGCAGCGCTCCCTCAGTCCTGCACTGGAGTGCCAGCCTGGATTTTGTGCTCAAGTCTCTGGATTGGGACTCTGAACCCACAACCTTCTGACTCAGAGGCGAGGGTGCTGCCCACCGAGCCACTGTCGAATCTCACAACGTGATGAATCACGGGTAAAATCTCACCTTTCTAAAACACCATGGGCCAGCGAGTTGCAATCTCAATGTTCACTTTTCAATAGCCCGCAGGAGATGCTTTCAATTTTTTGGGGGGATTATTTGGGAAACCTTGGCTGAGTTCATATCGGAAGTCAACTTATCCCAACGTCCATCTGTACTCTTATCCCGAGTGTCCGCTCCAAAGAAAGGAAACAGCTTAGCAGCTAGGGGGCTACAGTCACTGGAGTGAAGCTGAGTGATGTGCGGCACTGAGAACGTGCTTCACCTTGCTGGAGCGAATACTGTTGGAGTTAAAACACATCCACCTTGTGGCTACTCGCAGCCCATTTTCAAAACAGAAGTGCTTTTAAACAGCCCTCTTTTGTATGTATGTTTAATAAATGTGCCTTATCTGTTATCACAGGAAACGTGGCTGTGATGTTACAAGTTTGAAAAGTCGGGCAATTATAAAATAAATAACCCTGCCTGTGTCTAATAGGAAGGAGGTTTAATGTGCTGACTTTGGCTGCTGTCTTGGCTCCAGTTCGCCCATTCAAACTAGACCCTAATGCCTTACATTAAACTCCTGTTCTCCTTTATGTCAGCCCATCAAAGAAAGCCTATTAGCTCTTTCAACACAGTTAATTTACACGTCATTTGTTTAACAAAAAACAAGAAGCTTTTAAAAAGAATGCAGCGACAGGAAGTATTGAGCAGGAAAGAACATAACCCATACTGGCTGCGTGAGCCAGAAGAAAATTGCAAGAAGGGAAACTGATGCCATAAAATTGTCTTGTATGACGGGGTCAAGACCGCCAGATAAACCATCAGCCTAACTCAAAACTCATCATCCTGTGCCACAGACATGTCAGGCCCGGCTCAGTTGGTAGCACCCTTGCCTTTGAGTCAGAAGGTTGTGGGTTCAAGTCCCACTACCAGAGATGTGAGCACAAAAATCTGAAGTTCTGACGAAAGGTCATCGACCTGAAACATTAACTCTGTTTCTCTCTCCACAGATGCTGCCTGACCTGCTGAGTATTTCCAGCATTTTCGGCTTTTATTTCGGATTTCCAGCATCTACATTATTTCGCTTTTGCACAGAAATCTAGGCTGACACTCCAGTGCAGTATTGAGGGAGCGTTGCACTGTTGGAGGTGCCGTCTTTCGGATGAGACGTTAAAATGAGGCCCTGTCTGCTAAGAACATAAGAAATAGGAGCAGGAGTAGGCCATCCGGCCCTTTGAGCCTGCTCCGCCATTCAATGAGATCATGGCTGATCTTCTGCCTCAACTCCATTCACCGGCCCTATCGCCATATCCCTTGATGCCTTTACTAGTCAGAAATCTATCGACTTCTGTTTTGAATATACCCAATGACTGAGCCTCCACAGCCCTCTGGGGTAGAGAATTCCAAAGATTCACCACCATCTGTGTGAAGAAATTTCTTCTCATCTGAGTCCTGAATGGCCTACCCTTTATCCTGAGGATGTGGCCTCTGGTTCTAGACTCCCCAGCCAAGGTAAACATTCTCCCAGCATCCACCCTATCAAGCCCTGTAATAATTGTGTATGCTTCAATGAGATCCCCTCTCATTCTTCTGAATTCAAGAGAATACAGGCCTAGTTTACTCAATCTCTTCTCATACGACAGTCCCGCCATCCCAGGAATCAATCTCATGAACCTTCGTTGCACTCCCTCTATGGCAAGTATATCCTTCCTTAGGTAAGGAGACCAAAATTGTACACACTACTCCAGGTGTGGTCTCACCAAGGCCCTATATAATTGGAGTAAGACTTCTTTACTCCTGTACTCAAATCCTCTTCTAATGAAGGCCAGCATACCATTTGCCTTCCTAATGGCTTGCTGCACCTGCACATTCACTTTCAGTGACTTATGTACAAGGACACCCAGGCCCCTTTGAGCATCTGCATTCCCCAATCTTTCACCATTTAGGAAATACTTTGCCTTTCTGTTTTTTCTACCAAAGTGGATGACTTCACATTTATCCACATTATATACCATCTGCCATGTTCTCGCCCACTCACTGAGCCTGTCGAGATCCCCTTGAAGCCTCTTCACATCCTCTTCTCAACTGACACTGCCACCTAGCTTTGTATCATCAGCAAATTTGGAAATGTTACATTTAGTCCCCTCATCCAAATCATTGATATAGATTGTGAATAGCTGGGGCCCAAGCACCGATCCTTGCGGCACCCCACTAGTCACAGCCTGCCATCCTGAAAAAGACCCGTTTATCCCTACTCTTTGTTTTCTGTCTGTTAACCAATTCTCAATCCATGCTAGTATATTACCCCCAATTCCATGTGCCCTAATTTTGTTCACCAACCTTTTGTGTGGGACCTTATCGAAGGCCTTCTGAAAATCCAGATACACCACATCTACCAGTTCCCCTTTGTCTACTCCACTAGTTACATCCTCAAAGAACTCCAATAGGTTTGTCAAACAGGATTTCCCTTTCATAAATCCATGTTGACTCTGCCCAATATTACTATTAGTTTCTAAGTGCCCAGTTATTGCATCCTTTATAATAGATTCCAGCATTTTCCCAACTACTGATGTGAGGCTAACAGGTCTGTAGTTCCCCGTTTTCTCTTTCCTTCCTTTCTTAAATAGCGGGGTTACATTTGCTATCCTCCAATCTGCAGGAACCGATACAAAATCTATAGAATTTTGGAAGATGACAACCAATGCGTCCACTATCCCAGTGGCCACCTCTTTCAAAACCCTAGGATGTAGGTCATCCGGTCCTTGGGATTTATCGACTTTTCGTCCCATTAATTTTGCTAGTACTGTTTTTTTTACTAATAATTTCTTCAAGTTCCTCATTCTCGCCACACCCTTGGTTTTCTCGTATTTCTGGGAGGTTTTTTGTGTCTTCCTCCGTGAAGACAGAAACAAAGTATTTATTTAATTTCTCCCCCATTTCCTCATTCCCCATTATAAATTCTCCCGTCTCTGACTGTAAAGGACCTACATTTACCTTCGCCAGTCTTTTCCTTTTCACATACCTATAGAAGCTTTTACAATCCATTTTTATATTTTTCACTAGTTTGTGCTCATATTCCATTTTCCCTTTCTTTATCAATTTCTTGGTCCCCCTTTGCTGATTTCTAAAAAGATCCGAATCCTCAGGCTGACCGCTTTTTCTGGCAACTTTATAAGCTTCCTCCTTTGACTTAATACTAGCTTTAATTTCTTGTGTTAGCCATGGTTGGACATGAAAGATCCCATGGCACTATTTCGAAGAAAAGCCGGGGAGTTCTTTCTGGTGTCCTGGACCAACATTTATCCCTCAATCAACATAACAAAAAACAGATGATGACATTGCTGTTTGTGGGAGCTTGCTGTGCGCAATTGGCTGCCGCATTTCCCACATTACAGCAGTGACTGCACTTCATTGCCTGTAAAGCGCTTTCAGACGTCGTGAGGGCGCTATATAAATGCAAGTCTTTACTTTTTGTGGTTGTAGGTTTGGCCCCATTAACGTAACAGGATGCACTAAAATGGTAAGTGTGGAAAATTATAAAATGCAAAACCAGCCTTTACATCCAGTCTTTGGAAGTTGTACAAAAAGTGTGATCTAAATGTTTAACATGTTTCTCAATAGTGAAGGAATCATGCATTTTGCATTTGGAAAGAAATGTCATGCATTTTGGGGACTAGGGATTAAAGTCAGGTGCCTCTGCTACTGGCAGCACTCAGTAGTTTGCACACGTATAACTATAGCTGCACTGGAGGCTATACTCCATATCTGGAGAAGATTTGTGCTTCTGGTTATTCCATTGGATAATTCAGAGTCAAGCCATCCTATCTGATGCCTCGATCTCCGCTCCCATACTGTGGCATGCTGTGTTAGTGTTTTGAGCAGTTCAGCTACAATCTCAGGGATGTCTAATTGGTGAACTGCAGCCACTACCCCATGGTGCCCTTTGCCTCTGGAAAACCTCAGTTAGAAAGCATGTCACAGACGGGTGGTTTTCAGTTCAACATCTCTGATGGTCGTTCAGGGTCACCAGCGAGATGAGTTCTAGCAGCCTTTCCTCTCGTCCCCAGTGGACATGACTACGCAGCAGAAAAACTGCCCCGAATTTCCTGAGTCTACACTCTTGAGAAGCTGGCTTGAAATTGTGTGGAATGCTTAGCGCCCCTTGGAGATTTGAACCGAGGCCTCTATGACACTGGGCACGTCTGCCCATGCACTGATTTATTAAGATTAGTTCAAGGAGTTAGTGGCCCAACATTAACCCAATAATTCTAAATGTGTTAACACGGGTGTTGAAATGACGCTGATGGGAAATTCTAGGCTAGATAACCGCAGTATTCGAACCATAAAAGGCTATAGTTTCAGGGAGGTGTTCAAAAAGCACAAAGAGGTAGGTTTCCAGGAGGTTTTTTAAGCTGTGGAGTGGGAATAAAGACATTTATATACACTTCATTTCTTAATTGCCTTCACAATAATTTCACAATTTTTTTTAGAAACACATAGCAGGTCAGTCAGCATCTAAAAGAGAAAGCTGGGTTCATACTTTAGGTGGGACTGTTCATCACAACGTTAATCTGTCTTTCCTTTTTTTAAATTGCTGGTGGCCCTGCTTATACATTACCAGAATTCTGTTTTTATTTCAGATTTCCAGCATTGTGTGTGTTTTTGGGCTTTCCACTAACAGCTCACCAGTACTATAATTGCTTTCTCTACATATAACGTTAGACAATTTTTGGACAATGTCCTTAAACGGCACTCAATCGCTGGTTGGGCCTCAACTGGAGTATTGTGTCCAATTCTGGGTACCACATTTTAGGAAGGATGTCAAGGCCTTGGAGAGGGTGCAGAGGAGATTTACTAGAATGGTACCAGTGATGAGGGACTTCAGTTATGTGGAGAGATTAGAGAAGCTAATAGAGGTTTTCAAAATTTTGAGGAGTTTTGATAGGAGTACATAGGGAGAAACTGTTTCCACTGGCAGGAGGGTCGGTAACCAAAGGACACAGATTTAAGGTTAATGACAAAAGAACCAAAGGGGAGATGAGGAGAATTTTGTTTGCAATCTGGAATGCACTGCCTGAAAGGACGTCAAAAGGGAATTGGATAAGTACTTGAAAAGGAAAAACTTGCTGGGCTATGGGGAAAGAGCAGGGCAGTGGGACTAATTGGATGGCTCTTTCAAAGAGCCGGCACAGGTATGATAGGCCAAATGGCCTCCTTCTGTGCTGTCTGATTCTATGATTCAATGCAGTTACTGGCATCACACTGTATAGCTAGAGCTTTCCACTCCCACCCCCAAAACAAAAGGCTCTGTGTATTCCCATTGGTGGTTTGGGAACAGCTGAGTCTCCGAACAATCATAAGGGCTTCTTGAGTGACATTGTCCACAGGGCAAAACTAGGAGGCGACAATTAACTCCTCTCCTCCAAGCTGGGCACCTATATGCCCATGTGTGAGACAACATGAAAATACCGCTGTTCTATGTTCTATCACATCCGGTTGTTCCCAGGCCAAAACGATGCTTGTGACACGAGGGCGCTTTAATCATTGTGCGACAATTTGACGGGGCCACTGTGCTCATTTCTTCCATTGTTTCAGCAGCCTGATGCATCATTGCTGCTCCTATTGGTACAGAAGGTTCTTTGAGCTGATAGGTTAAATAAGAAGGATAAGGGCAGCAGGCGCACGGGAACACCACCACCTCCAAGTTTCCCTCCAAGTCACACACCATCCTGACTTGGAAATATATCGCCGATCCTTAATCGTCGCTGGGTCAAAATCCTGGAACTCCCTCCCTAACAGCAGTGTGGGAGTACCTTCACTACACGGACTGCAGCGGTTCAAGAAGACGGCTCACCACCACCTTCTCCAGGGCAATTAGGGATAGGTAATAAATGCTGGCCTTGCCAGCGACGCCCACATCCCATGAACGAATAAAAAAAAAATTAAAAAAATAATAAATAGGAACCCTATGTAGTTTCATACTGTCTGGAATGCATTTTCTTTGAAGCAGTACAGTCAAATCTGATTATTACAACCCCAGGGACCAGGAAAGTGCATTTTTTCTCATTGGGGGCCCATCTTTACCAAGGTTTCAGACCCTCTAGTGACTATAATGGAGCTTCGGGGGACGAGTCTGTTCTTAGAGGAGGTTCGGAATTCAGCATTTGTAATAAAACAGCTTCATTGCATAAAGATTTGTGCAAGCAAATGGGTTTCGTTACATTCCTTCCCAACCCTGTGAGTTCATCGTGCAAATCTCCCCATAATTCAGGATGAATTGGCCATTTCACAGAAACCCACAATGCAGATAGAGGCCATTTCGGCCCATCGAGCCTGCACCGACACATATCCCACCCTATCCCCGCGTATTTAATCCCCCTAACACTAAGGGTCAATTTATCATAGCCAAATCAACCTAACCCGCACATCTTTTGGACTGTGGGAGGAAACCGGAGCACCCGGAGGAAACCCACGCAGACACGGGGAGAATGTGCAAACTCCACACAGACAGTCACCCGGGGCCGGATTCGAACCCGGGTCCCTGGCACTGTGAGGCAACAGTGCTAACCACTATGCCACCGTGTCGCTGAGAGAGGCTTACAGGATGGGCAACGTTGAAAATGGAAACGCCGCACTGACACTTCCAATGTGGTCCCCCGAGGCAAGGGGCGGAGGCACGTCATCGTGCAGAGTGGAGGAAGCGTTCTCTCTCACCCTAACCCCATAACCTGACCGGGGAAGCGCTTGATCCAGAAGTGAAAGGGAGGAGAAACATTCCGCGAAAAAGCGGTCGGTTCTGGCATCCCACGTCACAATCAGTGCAAAAAATACCTAACCGCAACAGAGATTCTGTTGCAGCAAGTGGGAGATTAACCACTGCCACTCCCCCTCCCCCCCCCCCCCCCCAAACAGGGAGGACGCAGTAAGTATTTCTGAATCGTGGTTAAGATAATTGGCAAAAGAACCAGGGTGGAGATGAGGAGAATTTCTTTTACACAGTTGCTATGATCTGGAATGCGCTGCCTGAAAGGGTGGTCGAAGCAGATTCAATAGTAACTTTCAAAAGGGAATTGATTATATACTTAAACAGAAAAAAAAATGCAGGGCTGTGGGTAAAGAGCAGGGGAGTGAGATTAATTGGATCGCTCTTTCAAAGAGCCGGCACAGGCACGATGGGCCGAATGGCCTCCTTCTGTGCAGTAAGATTCTGTGATTCTATACTAACGGTGGGCTTTAAAGGGAATTGCGTGCCGTGCCCTTGCGTCCAGTGGGAACTGGATTATTACTATTCTTCACTTAAGATCCTTAACTGCCATCAGAGACTACAGCCTTTCATCCCTGCTGTCTGGGATGGATTTGAATCCAGTTCCCAGAGCTGAAAGGGCAATCTTCTAATAGTCCCATGTTAAATAGTTCTAACAACGGCAGCTAAATTTGACTTTTGTGAAGTTATTTTCCCATCTGCTTGACTATATTGTCTGATCTATATATTTTTTTGAAGTTCTAACATTACATACAAGGTAGTAAATTCCCTCAAGTGCAGAAGGGTAACCTTGTAATAGCCATGCACTCGTTACATGAATAATACTGTGGATATTGCTATGTCACAAAGGCTCGTAAAACTCATTCCCTGGTGTGTCTCCATTGCAGGTCTGCAGGAACTCTACACACCAACAGGTTACATGGAAATTAGAGTTGCCACCCAGACCAAATCAGAATTTTATACCTGATTCTGAAAACGAGGAAATTAAAGGCAGTAGCACAAAGCTTGGTTACATTACTGGACCAACAGCCAAGAGCCTGTGAGTTTATAATTCCATCATGGCAAGCTATGAATTGAATTGTGGACTTGTACCAGGAAAAGAAATGACCACGAGAGCTTCTGGATTGTTGTAAAAACCCAAGTGGTTCACTAATGTCTTTCAGGAAAGGAAACCTGTCATTCCTTTGGTTTACATGTGACTCAAAGTCCACATTGTGTTTGACTCTGAATGCCCTCTAAAATGATCTAATAAACCATTCAGTTATACAAACAGTTCTTACTACTCATGAAGATGCATTTAAGGGGAAGCTGATAAGTACATGAGGGGGAAAGGAATAGAAGAGTTTAGTCATGGTGTGGGGCAGGCTTGATGGACCAACTGGTCTTTTCCTGCCCATTAATTTCATATGTTTGTGTTTTGTACAGGTACATTCCTCCCATTGACAGTCAGGCTGAGATTGGGAACTCACTACCTAGAGAATTACAGGTGGCCAACTTGCATCCTACCAGCCTACTGATACCCACTGCCAACAGACTACCCCACTGTCTACTCTTCGATTGTGCTTCTACCTTAGAGCTCAGCTGTACCTTTCCATCGTTCCTTGTCTCTGTAGGGCTGTGTCTGTTTTATATGTACCTCATTCACTGACTGCACAGAGTGTGGAATTTTATTGATTGACTAGAAAAGGCAGCGAGAACCAAAAATACAGTGGGATGTCTCTCACAGCCAAGCTCTATTAAATTGCTTCATCAGGCAAGGCTGACATTTATTGCCCATCCCTAATTGCCCTTGAGAAGGTGGTGGTGAGCCGCCTTCTTGAACTGCAGAGGGCAGTTAAGGGTCTGGAGTCACATATAGGCCAGACCGGGTAAGGACAGCAGATTTCCTTCCCTAAAGGACATTAGTGAACTAAATGGGTTTTTATGACAATCTGATAGTTTCATAGATACTAGCTTTTTAATTCCAGATTTATTTCATTAACTGAATTTAAATGCCCCTAGCTGCCGTGGTGGGATTTGAACTCACGTCCCCAGATTACTAGTCCAGGAACATAACCTCTATGCTACCGTAACCCACATTTCTGTTCTGAAATGGCAGGTGTGCAGTCAACCTGATCTCATGGGCTCAGGCTTTTGTCGGTTTGTAGCCGGTTACTTCAACTGTGCAAAAGTGACCATGGAAGGAAGGAAGGAAGGAAGAAAAGGAGAGGAAGACTTGCATTTCTACAGCGCCTTTCACGACCACCGGACGCCCCAAAGCATTTTACAGCCAATTAAGTACTTTTTTTGAAGTGTAGACACCGTTGTAGGAAATGCTGCAGCCAATTTGCGCACAGCAGGCTCCCACAAACAGCAATCATGGATAGAATCACCCTTTGATCTCTCCTTCAGGGTGAGGGGAAGCTGTTTGCTTCTCCTGACGATGCGGCCAAGACTGTGAACACACCTGGTTTGAAAGATATGTGAGGGTTGTCAGTATGTGGCGGTGTCAGCCGTGGCTTAGTGCGCCTCTGTGTCAGAAGGTTGTGGGTTCAAGTTCCGCTCCAGAGACTTGGGCACAAAGTCTAGGCTGACACTGAGGGAGTGCTGCACTGTCTGAGGTGCTGTCTTTCAGATAAGATCTTAAACCGAGGTCCCATCTCTGCCCTCTCAGGTGAACAGAAAAGATCCCATGGTATTATTTTGAAGAAGAGCAGGCGAGTGCTCCCCGGTGTCCTGGCCAATAATTATCCATCAACCAACATCACTAAAAAACAGATTATCTGGTCATTATCACATTGCTGTTTGTGGGAACTTGCTATGCACAAATTGGCTGCCGCGTTTCCTACATAAAATAGTGACGACACTTCAAAAAGTACTTCATTTGCTGTTAAGCGCATTGGGACGTCCTGAGGTCATGAAAATCGTTATATAAATGCAAGTCTTTCTTTCAGTGTCAGCTGTGGCTCAGTTGGTAGCACACTCGCCTCTGAGTCAGAAGGTTGTGGGTTCAAGAAGTCCCACTCCAGGGACTTGAGCACATAAATCTAGGCTGACACTCCAGTGCAGTGCTGAGGGAGTGCTGCACTGTTGGAGGTGCCGTCTTTCAGATGAGACGTTAAACCGAGGCCCCGTCTGCTCTCTCAGGTGGATGTAAAAGATCCCAAGGCACTATTTCGAAGAAGAGCAGGGGAGTTAGCCCCGGTGTCCTGGGCCAATATTGATCCCTCAATCAACAGAACAAAAAACACTCCAAAAAGTACTTCATTGGCCGTAAAGCGCTTTAAGACGTCCAGTGGTCGGAAAAGGCGCTATAGAAATGCAAGTCTTTCTTTGTCACCTCTTGCTAAGTCCAGTGTGAAGTCAAGGACCGCAGCAGCGATTATGTGGCATCCTGCTGTGACTCCGACTGATGATAAAAATTGACTGCATACCACAGTGCCCTTGACAAACGATCGCTCTCCACACGTAAGGTAATTAAATAAGTAGGGTTTAAAAAAAATCAAGCCACTTGGTGCCAAATTTCATATTGATAACCAGGCAACTTAAAATTGGGTCCAAAAGGGGACAGGTGGCATCTCTATAGCCCGAGAACGCCCACGGCCCTCTCTCTTGGAGCACCCATTGGAAGAAAGAGAGTGCCTTTAAGTGCACTTGGCTATTGAACAAATTGCGACCGTGTTTGCATAATCAGTTTATTCTGACAATCACACACGGCTCATCAGGAAATCATGTCCACTGACTTCCCCTTGGCTGTGCGGATGTTTAAGTAGTGTGCACGTACCTGTAATACAATGTCACTTTCAGGACTGAAGCGGAGGTAAGAGCACATTAGCCCGTTCGGGTAATCGAAGAGGGATTTGACGTTGAGATAATTGACTTCCTGTTGCATAGGTTAATGCTGCCCTGGAGGCAACAGGTTCTGGCCTACACTCGGAAGGGGGGTTTCTGTTTGTTCTTTCGTGTGCCTTCCGAGTGCGACGCTGTGTCGTGACATGGTTAGGTCGCCCCCCTCACCCCAGGTCCTCGCCTTCCCCTCCTCGTGACAGGTGCAGAGTTACAACAAAATAACTAAATCTGTTACCGCTGGAACAGCGTCAGCAGCATTGTTGATGCAAGTTTAGCTTTTCAGCCTGTGGACTTGGCAATAAAAAAAAAATGACTCCCCAGATGATGCCTACGGGGAGTCTTCAAGTTAAATTTCACTCTGCGCTTTAATTCTGCCTTTTAGCCTTCAAGTGCCTGATAAAGCCACAGAGCCTTTTTGCCTAGTTCTGCGTCGGGAGCTTCACACAGCTGCTTGCAAAAAGAGAGAAGGCAAAAGTCATAATGGATTCCCGCGCCCACCCGCCTCACCTCCCCCTCTCTCGTTCTTTTTTTTGCCACCTGAAAAGTCAGCGTTTAGGGCTTTTTGTTTTAAAAAGCAAAATGTTTTTGACGAGTGAATTCACAGAGAACGCTCAATGTATGCACAGCACTCACAGGTTAGGCACTTCACTGAAGGAGTGTTTACATAGCACCCTGTGGCTTGTGTGTCTCCCCAGCTGCTAAGCCTTTATTGTATATACAGTGTGCTGTATGTGTGCAAACTTGCTGGTGACAAATTGCTACAGCGAAAGAAAGCTTCCCCATTGCCCTACTTGGTATGTCAGCCCTATCTCAGTGGGTAGCACTCTCTCCTCTGGGTCAGAAAGTTGTGGGTTCATCGCCCCATTCCAGAGACTTGAGCACAACAGTCCAGGCTGACACTCCCCGGTGCCAGTACTGAGGGGAGCGCTGCACTGTCGGACGGTGCCGTCTTTCGGATGAGATGTTAAACCTGGTGGACATAAAAGATCCCACGGCACTATTTCGAAGAAGAGCAGGGGCGTTCTCCCTGGCCAATATTTATTCTTCAACCAACATCACTAAACACAGGTTATCGGCTCATTTTTCATATTGCTGTTTGTGGGAGCTTTTTTTAAATTCGTTCCTGGGATCTGGGCGTCGCTGGCAAGGCCAGCATTTATTGCCCATCCCTAATTGCCCTCGAGAAGAAGGTGGTGGTGAGCCGCCTTCTTGAACCGCTGCAGTCCATGTGGTGTTAGGGAGGGAGTTCCAGGATTTTGCTTGCTGCTGTGCGCAATTTGGCCGCCGCGTTTCCTACATTATAACAGTGACTACACGCTTCTAAAGTACTTCATTGGCTGTAAAGCGCTTCGGGACGTCCTGAGGTCATGAAAGGTGCTGTGTAAATGCAAGTTCTTTCTTCCTTTCATCGCAGCCTGTGTGAAACTGAGCCGTACGCAGGCCAGGTGGGATCCGTGGCCTACACTGAGTTGGCTGACCTCAGCACACGCCACTCCGTATTGGGTGTCAGCCGGTAGCGCACTCACCTCTGAGTCAGAAGGTCAGCGGGTTCAAGCCCCACTTCAGGATCTGACCACATCATCTAGTGCAGTACAATGGGAGAGCTGCTAGACCAGAGATGTTGGCCTTCCAGTGAGGTATTGGAGGGGGGGAATCTGTACACCAGCAAGAGTCAGCACTTTGGGGAGAGAAGAGAACTGGAATAACAGCGTGTGCAAACCATTGTGAAGGCTTTAGGCAACGTCAGTTCCTAGAACAGATTTTGGGAGCATGTTTCAGGGCTGCTGACTGTTGCGAAAGTTTGTGCAGATGTCTTGATTTTTTTTTTAAAGAAAAAGGCACAAAACATTTTGTTAACAATGTTGTCACTGCCCATTTTCATTTACTAGGCTTGTAAGATGAGGTGACAGAGGTTTTAACAGCCTCTTTAAAAAGCATCTCTCGCAATTGGAACCGACTTTCAAAGTACAAAGAATTAAAATGAGTTTTTTTTAATTCATTCATGGTATGTGGACGTTTCTGGCAGGGCCAGCATTTATTGCCCATCCCTAGTTGCCCTTGAGAAGGCGGTGGTGAGCTGCCTTCTTGAACCGCTGCAGTCCGTGTGGTGAAGGTACTCCCACAGTGCTGTTAGGGAGGGAGTTCCAGGATTTTGACCCAGCGACGATGAAGGATCGGCGATATATTTCCATGTCAGGATGGTGTGACACTTGGAGGGGAACTTGGAGGTGGTGGGGTTCCCATGCGCCTGCTGCCCTTGTCCTTCTAGGTGGTAGAGGTCGCGGGTTTGGGAGGTGCTGCCGAAGAAGCCTTGGTGAGTTTTTGCAGTGCATCTTGTAGATGGTGCACACTGCAGCCACGGTACGCCGGTGGTGGAGGGAGTGAATGTTTAAGGTGGTGGATGGGGTGCCAATCAAGCGGGCTGCTTTTTCCTGGATTTCTGTCCATTTCTTGGCTATTTTTTGTTTAATGACTGCTGATGACATCCCAGTGAGATCTGACTTGGAAGCGTTTGCGAACCCAACAGAAATAAATGAGGGCACAGCTTAAAATACGATGGTGAGGGGACTCCTGGGCGAATGACTAATGGGTTCCCTCAACGTGTGGGAGCTGGTTGCTGCCCAGCCAATGTCCTGAATATTTCAACAACAACAAGAAAAATCCAATGAGTACTAAAAATAGTAATGATTTAAAAGTGAAATTAAATAAATGCTTGTAATGTTAATGGGAATGCTTGTGCTGCTGATCAGAGTCCCTCTTTTAAAAGGAGTCACGGTAGTGAGACTCCTTCTATAAAAGGAACACTGATGAGGAGAGTGCCTCTTTTAGAGGCAAGACTCAATGGATTCTGATGATGAGACTCCGTTTTTAAAAGGGATCCAAAATGGTGAGCGAGGCTCTTTAAATGGATGATTATAGAATCTAGCAGCACAGGAGGAGACCATTCGGCCCATCGTGCAAATGCCGGCACTTTGAAAGAACTATCCAACAACAACAACAACAATTTATATTTATATAGCGCCTTTAACGTAGTAAAATGTCCCAAGGTGCTTCACAGGAGCGTTATCAAACAAAATTTGACACCGAGTCACATAAGGAATTATTAGGGCAGGCGACCAAAAGTTTGGTCAAAGAGGTAGGTTTTAAGGAGCATCTTAAAGGAGGAGAGAGAGGTAGAGAGGCGGAGGGGTTTAGGGAGGGAATTCCAGAACTTAGGACCTTGGCAGCTGAAGGCACGGCCACCAATGGTGGAGCAATTAAAATCAGAGATGCTGAAGAGGGCAGAATTAGAGGAGCGCAGATATTTCGGAGGGTTGTGGGGCAGCAGGAGATTACAGAGATAGGGAGGGGGGCGAGGCCATGGAGGGATTTGAAGGTTTGGAGGGATATCCAGTTAATTAGTCCCACTCCCCTGCTCGTTCCCCAAAGCCTTGCAAATTTTCCCTTTTCAATTATAATATCAGATTTCCCTTTTTGAAAGTTACTGCTGAATCTGCTTCCTTTCAGGCAGTGCAAATCAAAAGGTAATGGTTCGGTGACACCCAGCCTGTGTTTTAAAAGCATGTAGATGGTAGGAGGAAGGGAAGACTGGGGTAGATGGTAACAGGACTAGGGGTCGATGAGCAGCTCTGAGCATTTCTCTGCATTTCGTGGCAGGAATGTATTGAATTCTAAAAAAAAACCTCTTAAGTTATTTCTGAAGGCAAAAAAAAATCGGGATAACGGCGAAAGGTTTTGAGTCTCCAGCAGGACGCTGCTCTCGTAAACGCACAGCCCCTGATGTGAGACCAGTCAGGCCCCTTTTGGCCACGACAGCAGAATCTAGCAGCAGTGTGAGTTAAATGGCATGGCTGTGTGAAAGGCAGCGAGGAGCGATACAAACATGGGTCAGCAAACGTTCGAAAGAGGACCTCAACGGGGCCTCGGTTTGGGGGAGGAGAGACCTTCGCTGTTTAACAGCTGCAGGGACACACTCTCCCAGCTACTGGGGGCTCACTAAGACTTCTGCAATGGGCCAAACAGCCGCCTTCCTGTCCTGAGCTCACTCTGATCTATAAATCCTCTCGGCACCTACAACCCATCTGTAGCACTGCTGGTGCACAAACTGATCCAATGACGAACTGTTACTAGTATATCAGCTCTGTCTCACTGTCACTAGCGCACCAGCTCTGTGTCACTGTCATTAGCGCACCAGCTCTGTGTCACTGTCATTAGCGCACCAGCTCTGTCTCACTGTCACTAGTGCACCAGCTCTGTCTCACTGCCACTAGCGCACCAGCTCTGTGTCACTGTCACTAGCGCACCAGGTCTGTGTCGCTGTCACTAGCGCACCAGCTCTGTGTCACTGTCATTAGCGCACCAGGTCTGTCTCACTGTCACTAGCACACCAGGTCTGTCTCACTGTCACTAGCGCACCAGGTCTGTCTCACTGTCACTAGCGCACCAGCTCTGTGTCACTGTCACTAGTGCACCAGCTCTGTGTCACTGTCACTAGCACACCAGCTCTGTCTCACTGTCACTAGCACACCAGCTCTGTCTCACTGTCACTAGCACACCAGCTCTGTCTCACTGTCACTAGTGCACCAGTTGTACACTCGGAATTATTCACATATCAGCTCTGTGCAATTGCAATGCTGATAGAACAGCCCTGTGTCACTAGACTAGTGCTACACCGCGTGGACTGCTGGTACACCAATACTATTTTCAGTATGGGCACTAGTGATACGCCAGGACTGATGTCAGCACTGTCACTATACGAGTGGTATACTAATTTCAGCTTGTGCACTAGCGCTACACCAGATTTGGAATTCACCTTAACGAGAAAAAATTGCAGGGATATGGGGAAAGAGCGGGGGAGTTAGACTAACTGGATTGCTCTTCGAAAGAGCCGGCGCAGACTCGATGGGTCGAATGGTCCTCCTTCTGTGTTGTACTATTCTATGATTCTATGAATTGATGTCAGCACTTTGTCACTACGCTAGTGGTACACCAGGACCTTTGTTAGCTCGAGCCCAAGTGGTACGCCAGTACTGATGCCAGCTCTGTGTACAGATAAGCAATCCTTTGAGGAAGTGTCTTTGCATGAACAAATTACAATACGAGTGTTTCACTTCAGACGAAGAACCAAACAAATAAGTGTCACGTGATTCCACTCAGCTCTTTAAAGAGGGCGTCTGCCACATGGGCACTTTTCAATGACTATAAATGGCTACAAAAATAAATGGCTTTAACTTGTTGTGGGAGAGGTCCTTTCTATTGTTTCCAGTATTTTTGTTTCAGCAGTGATTGCCGATGACATCACTGGGGGTAATGGTTCGGAATGAATGACTCTGACAGTGTGGGAGGGGGAGCGGAAAGAACACAAATAGAGATGTCACCCTCAATCTGGGGCGCTTCACTAATTGCGCCAATCCGCCTATCTGTCTGAATGGCAGCGTCCTCCGAACGGCCGGTCCAAGTTACTTGCCTTCTCCTCCACAATGATGCTGTCACAATTCACTACTTAACCGCATTTTATAAAGAAAAGCCAACAGCAACAGGACAGAACGAAACAAAAAGACACTGAAGCTAATCCCAATGCTTTGCAAGTTAATCCCAATACTTTGCAATTGTGTTTTTTTAAAAAGAGTCCTTAATGGTGTATCTGCCTCTTTAACAGACCTGACAACCCTCATTTGCTGGGAGTGAGATTCATTCAATAAATTTGATGGGTTTGCAGTTTTCTCTCCTCGTAAAATCTCATTCCTTTCGTAATGCAGAGAAGGCAGACAGATACACCTAATCTATCCACCCACCCCCCTCCTCCAATATTAGACATTTTAAAATCAATTTACATAGAAGTAGCGTCATTTTAAAGTTAACAGGATTTGGTGCAAAGCAAACTTAAATTTCAAAAGTTTGCAAAAGAAAATCAAATCCTCAGTGGATTGAGAAGGTCGGAAGGCCATGAAGCCACCATTCAGTGGCTGTGGTCAGGTCTGGGAGGGTTTGAAACAATGACATTTTCTTTAGCCATCATCCCAGCACCAACAATACCTAAATACACCTGGCTCTCCTCCCCACCCCGTGCCCCCAGCACTCTGTGAGGTGGAAGACAGGAACAGGAGTAAGCTATTCAGGCCCTCGAGTCTGTTCTGTCATTTAATTAGATCATGTCTGATCTGTACCTGAACTCCATTTATCCGCTTTTGACCCATATCCCTTGATACCCTTACCTAACAAAAAATCTATCGATCTCAGTCTTGAACGATCCAATTGACCCTCAGCATCCACAGCCTTTTGGGCGAGAGACTCCAGATTTCCACTACCCTTTGTGGGGAAAAAGTGCTTCCTGATTGCATTTCAAGAATGGCCTAGCTCTAATTTTAAGGCTGTGCCCTTCTGTTCTGGATTCCCCCCACCAGAGTAAATAGTTTCTCTGCATATAACCTATTGAATCCATTTATTATTTTAAACATCTGAGTTAGATCACCCCTCAACCGTCTAAACTCAAGGGCAGACAAGCCAAGTTTATGTGAACCTGTCCTCATAATTTAACCCTCTAAACCCTGGCATCGGCATTGGTGAATCTGCACCTTATGGCCTTAAAGGCTAATATATCCTTCCTGAGATGCCCCAAAATGAACACACTACTCCAGATGGGATCTGAACAAGATTCTTTACAACTGAAGCATAACTTCCTCCCCTTTGTATTCCAGCCAGTTTGAGATAAAGGCCAACATTGCATGAGCCTTTTCATATGGTGTCATGATGTGGAGATGCCGGTGTTGGACTGGGGTGGACAAAAATGAGAAGTCGCACAACACCAGGTTATAGTCCAACAGTTTTATTTGAAATTACGAGCTTGTCGTTGTCTTGTTCACATCTGTGAACAAGACGACGACAAGCTCGTAATTTCAAATAAAACTGTTGGACTATAACCTGGTGTTGTGCGACTTCTCATATGGTGTCAGCCGTGGCTCAGTGGGTAGCACTCTTGCCTCTGAGTCAGAAGGTTGTGGGTTCAAGTCCCACTCCAGAGACTTGAGCACAAAATATTGTCTGACACTCCAGTGCAGTGCTGGGGGAGTGCTGCACTGTCAGAGGTGCCGTCTTTCGGATGAGACGTTAAAACGAGGCCCCGTCTGCTCTCTCAGGTGAATGTAAAAGATTCCATGGCACTATTTTGAACAGGGGAGTTATCCCCGGTGTCCTGGCCAATATTTATCCCTCAATCAACATCACTAAAGTAGATTATCTGGTTATTAGCACATTGATGTGGAAGCTTTATGTGCGACAATTGGCTGCCGCGTTTCCTATCTTACAACAGTGACTACACTTTAAAAGTACTTCAATGGCTGTAAAGTGCTTTGGGATGTCCTGAGGTTGTGAAAGGCGCTAGATAAATGCAAGTCTTTATTTTGATTACTTTTTGTACCTGTGCACTAGCTTTTAGTGATTTGTGTACTTGGACAGCCAAATCCCTTTGTTCTTCCATAGTTCCTAGTCTTTTGCCATTAAGAAAATATTCTGATTTGTCTTTCGTGGATCCAAAGATCACACTTCCCCACATTGAACTCCAATTGGCCAGTTTCACCCCCTCACTTAATCTGTCCATGACCCTTTGTAACTTCTGGTTCCCATCAACACAATTTACTGTACCTCCTACCTTAGTGTCATCTGCGAACTTGGATATACAACTCTCTATTCCTTCATCCAAGTCACTGATGGTGAAAAGCTGAGGCCCCAGTACAAATCCCTGGTGACACCACTTGTCACGTCTCACCAATCAGAGAATGTTCCTTTTTTCCCTACTCTGCCTTCTACTTGCCAGCCAATTACTAGCCCATGTCAAAGGCTACCTCCAATTCCACGCGCTTTTATTTTTCCCAATAATCTCTTGCGTGGATCGTATCAAATGCTTTCCGGAAGTCAATGTAGACAACATCCGTAGACACTGCCCTATCCACCATGCTGGTGACCTCCTTAAAAAATACAACTAGATTAGTCAGATTATGGCCTACCCATCACAAATCCATGCTGACTCTCTTTGATCATCTCATACTTGTCCACGTTCAGTCACTCTGTCCTTGTGAAAGCCGTCAAGACAAAAGCAGTGCTCAGTGATGACGTAATCCTTGGAAGCTGTTTACCAACTCAATTTTCTGGCTTTAGCATACAAGGAAACATACTATTCATATCTGAAAATACACACAAATGCACGCGCGCACACGCACAACCGTATGCACGCACGCACGCACGCACATACAACCGTATGCACGCGCACACACACGTACACACATACACGCGCAAACATACATACATGCACATACACACACACACACATTATATATATATATATATATTGGACAGGAGCTTCAAGTTCCAGCACAGGCATTGAATGAATGCTCACTTTCTGCCTCCCAGACCACAATTAGAATCCAGTAATAACTATAGATTGTTTGACTCAATAGGGATCATTCTCATCAGTTAATGGCCTACCCTTCCTTTTACATAAAAGTTTTCAGCTACGAAAGCACTGAATTTTGGCATGAATTACAGACTCCATTAAATTAAATGTACATTAAAGAAGTCTGCAAATGGTTATTGTTGACTGCAGGGCTATCATTCGAAAGGGAAGAGTGGGCTGGAAAGAGTTAATCTCTGTACTGGCAGAAATCTATACTTGAGCTTCAGCCAAATGCCTCTTGGATGACATTAATGTATGTTTCCGTTGGCACGGCGACCTTGTTTTTGTGCAGCGATTGGAATCTCACATATATGTGGCATGCTGTGAATACTGGGCACCCGCAGCAGATGTGCTCCAGTAGCAACTCTGACAGGATTAGAAAAATAGTAAGATAACTGTTTAAAATATTTAAAGAAATGGTGATCGAATGATTGGGCCAAGTAAAAACCTACTGCTGTACTGAGTCCTGGCTCTGAACAAGCACAGGGAAGTTCGCACTGTGCCGACAGAATCATTGGCAATGCGACTCATTATATGGCTGGGGACCGCCTACAGTCCACTTCCTACACACCCAACATCAACTTACATTTATATAGGCCCTTTAACATAGTAAAACATCCCAAGGTGCTTCAGTAGACTTGATGGCCTCGATATTAACCCCCCACGATGGGCGGGAGAGGTTCGGGGGGGCGGGGGGGGGGGGGGTGGAGAGGGGGGTCGAGGGTGTTCAAAATATTTTTTAAAACGGGAAACGTGGAGAGGCGTGACACTTCATTAACATATTTAAATCAGGCTCCCACAATGCAGTTAGGAGCCTGATTTCAATTGGACAGTTGCCGCACAGGTTTCCCGGGGCTCGGGGAAGCCCGTCAGTGGAAGAGAGGTGGGAGCTGTCGGCTCCACAAGGTAAGTGCCTCTGGGCTCCCAACGAATACTGCGGTCTGCTGCCGCCACAGGCTCACCCCACTTTGTGTTCGGCTTCTGTCCCTCTCCTCTCTCAGACCAACTGCCTGCTGGAGTGTAATTAATGCATTTTCACTTTTTTCACCATATTTCTGTTTATATTCTGCACGTGCGTGTGTGTGCACTTCTTATCTCTATTTTATTTGTAAATAAACATAATCATTGCTGTGATCTTTAAAATGTGGTGGTGTGTTTAATATCTGCCGTTCTGAAGTGAGTGTGGCCCCCACAGTACGAGACTACTTTAATCCAGGGAGAAGATTACTGCAATTAAGAAGACTTGCATTTCTATAGCGCCTTTCACGACCACCGGACATCTTAAAGCGCTTTACAGCCAATGAAGTACTTTTGAAGTGGAGTCACTGTTGTAATGTGGGAAACGCAGCAGCCAATTTGCGCACAGCAAGCTCCCACAAACAGCAATGTGATAATGACCAGATAATCTGTTCTTGTTATGTTGGTTGAGGGAAAAGTATTGGCCAGGACACCGGGGATAACTCCCCTGCTCTTCTTCGAAATAGTGCCATGGGATCTTTTACATCCACCTGAGAGAGCAGACGGGGCCTCGGTTTAATGTCTCATCCGAAAGACGGCACCTCCAACAGTGCAGCACTCCCACAGCACTGCACTGGAGTGTCAGCCTAGATTTTTGTGCTCAAGTCCCTGGAGTGGGACTTGAACCCACAACCTTCTGACTCAGAGGCGAGAGTGCTACCAACTGAGCCACAGCTGACACAACTAGGGCAATTGTTCACCCTTGGGGTACCTCTGCTGAGGGTAGATTAACAAAAAGATTTAGGGGGTGATATAAGCTGGGAACAGGTTTCAGGTGGACGTGGGGTGGGGCAAGTGTCAACCCCTGCCCCCGGCCGTCATCAATTTGAGGTCTGGGGAGGGGGAAAATTTAGGTAGGATCTCACGGGTGGGAAGGAGGGAAGATCTGGGGGCAGCAGAGGCCCGAACTTCTCTTGTGGGGCCTGGTTGTCCTCTGTAGGCCTCTAGGTAAGTTAAAACCTAACTTTTAGGGTCTCCACCTCTTTCTTGACAGGTTTTACGGAGCACAATGGAGGCCCAGATCATCGAAGTTAAAATGCAGCGTGCTGGAAGGGGGTGGTAAGATTCCAGAGGTGATTCTAACTGAGCGGGGTGGGTTAAAATGGGGGCACCCATTTAAATCGGAAATGAGGAGGAATCTTTGGAATTCTCTTCCCCAGAGAGCTGTGGAGGCTGGGTCATTGAATATATTTAAGGTGGAGATAGACAGATTTTTGAAAGGTAAGGGAGTCAAGGGTTATGGGGAGCGGGCAGGGAAGTGGAGCTGAGGCCAAGATCAGATCATCCCTGATCTTATTGAATGGCGGAGCAGGCTCGACAGGCCAAATGGCCTACTCGTGCTCCTACGTCTTATGTTCTCATAGTTTCTGGATTGTAGTGATCAGGATAAGCTTACAGGAACTGCAGAGACAGAGAAAACCATAATTGTAACAAACAGCGTAAAGTTGAATAAAAAAAGGGAGAACTTGCATTCAAATAGTGCCACTCACACCCTTAGCATGTCCCAAAGAGCCAATGAATTACTTTTTAAAGTGTAGCTCCTGTTGTAATGCAGGGAAATAGTGTTTTTTTTCAGTAAACATTACTAAAACATGCCTGCGGTCTATTTTAGTGAGTTCTACAATACATTCTGAATATTTCTGGTGCAAATTCATTAAAGGAGAAAGTGATTCTATAAATAACAAGGACCTAAAGCAGAAGATAATTCTTGTCGTTAAAACACTGAGCAGGAAGCACTTAAAGGGTGGGTAACTCTCGGAGTGAGTGCCTTGGGAATTTAATTATTTAACCCTATCCAAGGTAATTATTCTTTTCTCTAATCAATTAGTTTTCAAGCTCTTCTCACCCGCTAGGCTTCTCAGTGGAATCTTGCACATCATCCGCTTCAAGCAGTTGATCAGTGCAGTGGGCATAATGGAATGACATTGGGTTCCATTTTCAGACTGATCGCTAGCTGTCTTCTTTATTGATCTTTGCTGAGTCTTTTCTATGTCTTGACTGGTCTGTTTATCTGCCGGCTCTCGGGCCACATTTATGAATAAGTCATTAATGTCCGTAGAACTTTGTTCTGAGTTGCCTCCCTCCCTTTTAAGTACTGCACTTCAATTCTGGCCTCTTGCACATCCCCGATTTTAATTGCTCCACCATTGGCGGCCGTGCCTTCAGCAGCCTTGGGCCTAAACTCTGCAATTCCCTCTCTAAACCTCTCTGCCTCTCTCTCCTCCTTTAAGATGCTCCTTAAAACCTACCTCTTTGATCAAGCTGTGGATCATCTGCCCTAATATCTCCTTATGTGGCTTGGATGTCAAATTTTGTTTGATAATCGCTCTTGTAAAGCACCATGGGATGTTTTACTACATTAAAGGCACTATACAAATACAAGTTGTTGCTGTTGTTGTACTTCTCTTCCCTGGAGTTAATTTCCCCTTTAAAGTACATCCCGATCAGGGAACTTGCTGTGAGACTTTCCTTCCCCTTTAATTTCTTTCAGATCGTCTAGAATGATGGCTGTAAAGATTACTCGCATCTACTTTTCCACTACCAGCAGAAAATATATCACTCAGAAAGAAGACTTATAGGGGGAGAAATTCGGTATCGCCCCGTTTGGGGCGCGATTATCGGCCGGGCGCAAAGTTTAGCGCCTGGCGCTAATTATCGCCTCCAACTGCAAACTTGGCTTCTATTGCCCCTGGAGGTGATTGGAGCGCTAAATCAGGCGCTACACACCTCTCTTAAGGCGCTAACGCCGAGGAGCGAGGCGCTACCTCAGAGCGCTGGTGAAGCTCATGTGATGTCAGTCAGCAATGGAACACAGACACACTGGCGCCGGCCAGTTCTTAAAGGGGAGGGTCGATCTTGCTCTCCATCCACACCCTGCTCATTGCAGCCTTGAATCTTGGCCTGGAGAGACCTGTACATCAAATCTGCTGGAAAGAACAATGGAGAGGCCCAGGGAAAGAGCTCAGAGTGCAGCCCCCATAGTCTCTTCTAAATCGATGCAAGGAAGGTGAAATCAAAATGAACCTGCAAAGTGCTGCTCAGTACCCAAAACTCCTTCACACAGCGTTCAATCTCTCCAGAAGTCCCTCTCAGAATGCGTGGTGCAAAAATGTCGTTGACAAAAAAAGGCAGGAAGCAGTCGCCTTTAAATAGTGCTCCCCCAGTCCCTTCCCAACTGCAAAATGTTCCCCTCAACCTGTCATTGCTAGTGGCAGGCGGAAAGGCAGGGGGCGCCACTCAATATCTGGTCCGGGGCACTACCGGGGCATTGCACGCTCGACTGACGTCACCATCTGCGGGCGCAGGAGATCGTGGCGTTAGTGTTTAGCACCGCCGCAAAATGTCTGGTCAATTTCGCCAGCGGCGCAAACATCGCCGCGCCTGGGCACTAGTTGCTTTGCGCACCATTAGCGCCCTCTTAGGGCGCTAACGGGAGGTGCAAAGCAACCGAATTTTTCCCCCATAGAAATTTATTTCATAGAATCATAGCATTTTATGGCACAGAAGGAGGCCATTTGGCCCATTGCGTCTGTGCCAGCTGAAAAAGAGCTCTCCAGCCTAATCCCACTCTTGGTCCGTAGCCCTGCAGGCCACAGCACTTCAAGTGCATATCCAAGTACTTTTTAATAAAGAAAGACTTGCATTTATATAGCGCTTTTCACGACCACCGGATGTCCCAAAATACTTTACAGCCAATGAAGCACTTATTGAAGTGTAGTCACTGTTATAATGTGGGAAACGCAGCAGCCAATCCGTGCACAGCAAACAGCAATGTGATAATGACCAGATAATCTGTTTTAGTGATGTTGATTGAGGGATAAATATTGGCCAGGACACCAGGGAGAACTCCCCTGCTCTTCTTCGAAATAGTGCCGTGGGATCTTTTACGTCCACCTGAGAGACCAGACGAAAGACGGCACCTCCGACAGTGCAGCACTCCCTCAGCACTGCACTGGAGTGTCAGCCTAGATTTTTGTGCACAAATCTCTGGAGTGGGACTTGAACCCACAACCTTCTGACTCAGAGGTGAGAGTGCTCCCAACTGAGCCACAGCGGAATTTGCTTAAATGTGTTGAGGGTTTCTGCCTCTACCACCCTTTCAGGCAGTGAGTTCCAGACCCCCCACAACCCTCTGGGTGAAAAAAAGTTCTCCTCGACTCCCCTTTAATCCTTCTACCAATTACTTTAAATCTATGCCCCTTAGTTATTGACCTCTCTGCTAAGGGAAATAGGTCCTTCCGATCCACTCTATCTCGGCCCCTCATAATTTTATACACCTCAAATAAATCTCCCCTCAGCCTCCTCTGTTCCAAAGAAAACCCCAGCCGTGGTCACTAAACACACAGGTCAAGATTATACGACTAAAGCTACCACACCTTTTTCAGAATATTGGCATCTGGCAGTGACACAAGGTGACTGACCTCCATGATGATACCCGAGGAATGAACTAAACCTGAATAGAACTGCCCAACAATGGCGGCGGCCTGACTCTGACCCTCCCCTTCCTCCCCCACCTCACAACCTATCTCATGGCACACCGTCCAATCCCGAGAATGACCAGGGCAATTTCTTTTCTTTTGGGTTCAAACAAACCGTACGACTGTGTGTTGGGGTGAGGGAGAGGGAAAAGGCAGTAATGCCGCACTTGCTGGACCCCAGCCGCCCACCGTTCCTTTCTTTGCTTCAGCCACCCCCCCCGGCCTACGCCTGTGCAGGTGGGTGGGTGGGGTGGGGACTTGAACTCCCTGGTCAGGGCGCGCGTGTCCAACAGCTTTGCCCCCCCCACCCAGCTTGCATTTCTATAGCGCCTTTCACGACCTCAGGGCACCCAAAGCACTTCACAGCCATTGAAGTACTTTTTGAAGTGTAGTCACCGTTGTAATGCAGGAAACGCGGCAGCCTATTTGTGCACTGCAAGGGCCCACAAACATGTCCAGATAATCCGTTTTAGACTTTGCTTGAGGGATAAATATTGGCCAGGACACCGGGGAGAACTCCCCTGGCTCTCTTCGAAATAGTGCCGCGGGATCTTTTATGTCCACCTGAAAGGGCAGACGGTGCCTCGATTTAACGTCTCCTCTGAAAGACGGCACCTCCGACAGCGCAGCGCTCCCTCAGCACTGCACTGGAGTGTCAGCCGAGATTTTTGTGCTCAAGTCTCTGGAGAACCCACAACCTGCTGACTCAGAGGCGAGAGTGCTACCCACTGAGCCACGGCTGACAGCACAGAAAGAATGTATAGATGGCCTCAGTTGCTAAGTGTCTATTGTTAATGAATCCCTCCCTATAATGTCCAGGTTTACATGTCCTGAATTGTGTGCAATGTTAATGCATGGTAATTGTCGCTTGCATATAATGAATGGCAACCATTTACATCTTAAATCAGGACTGGAGTGTATTTCAATGCTGCTGCTGCTCCTCTGTGATCGAGACAGACTCTGTGCGAGGCTAAATGTTCAATATTTAAAATAACTCCCCCAGAAGGTACTGAGCAGCAGGAGGCTGGACCTCAGAGGAACGGTGAAGCTGATGACTAATTGTTCCTTGGGTCTTGGAATACAACACAGACACATGGAACAACTTGCAAAGCGAAGGCGTAAAGTGCCTGGAATTCAGCCTCATGCTTTGGTTGCAGAGCACATACATATATACAGTAAGGGCCCAATCTTAAAAGTGGCTGCTCTGTTCTTAGCCCTTTTCAACCATGATTATTTTGCTGATTGTAAAAGTGTACAAGAAGACAGGGCTCACATCCTAACCAAGAGTTTGCTTTATTGAATTATACATAGAATTTCAGTTTGTTGCACAGCACATAATGAATGGGTCTATTCCTGCCTATATGGATATATATATATATCTATGTCTATATGGATATATATAGGTTATTAAATATTGTTACATAGAATTATGCAAAATTTACAGCACAGACACAGGGCCATTCAGCCCAACTGGTCCATGCCGGTGTTTATGCTCCACACAAGCCTCCTCCCACACAAAATGGAATTCAGTCTGGCGAAGTGGGAGGTAATGCATTTGGGGAGGGCTAACAAGTCAAGGGAATACACTATAAATGGTAGGACACTGAGAAGTGCAGAAGATCAGAGGGACCTTGGTGTGCATGTCTACAGATCCCTGAAGGTAGCAGGACAGGGAGATAAGGTGGTTAAGAAGGCATGCGGGGTACTTGCCTTTATTAGCCGAGGCATAGAATATAAGAGCAGGAAGGTTATGCTTGAACTGTATAAAACATTAGTTAGGCCGCAGCTAGAATACTGCGTGCAGTTCTGGTCACCACATTACAGGAAGGATGTGATTGCACTAGAGAGGGTGCAGAGGAGATTTACGAGGATGTTGCCTGGGCTGGGGAATTTTAGCTATGAGGAAAGATTGGATAGGCTGGGGTTGTTTTCTTTGGAACAGAGGAGGCTGAGGGGAGATTTAATTGAGGTGTATAAAATTAGGAGGGGTCTAGATAGAGTGGATAGGAAGGACCTATTTCCCTTAGCAGAAGGGTCAATAACCAGTGGCCATAGATTTAAAGTAATTGGTCGGAGGTTTAGAGGGGATTTGAGAAGAAAATTTTCACCCAGAGGGTTGTGGGGGTCTGGAACTCACTGCCTGAAAGGGTAGTAGAGGCAGAGACCCTCATCACATTTAAAAAGTACTTGGATATGCACTTGAAGTGCCGTAACCTACAAGGCTACGAACCAAGTGCTGGAAAGTGGGATTAGGGTGGATAGCTCTTTGTCGGCCGGCACAGACAAGATAGGCCGAATGGCCTCCTTCTGTGCTGTAAATTTCTATGATTCTACTTCATCTAACCCGGTCAACATATCCTTTTATCCCTTTCTCCCTCATGTATTTATCTAGCTTCCCTTTAAATACATCTATGCTATTTGCCTCAACTACCTCATGTGGTAGCAAGTCCCCATTTTACATAATATATGTGGATATTGAACATATATATGTTTTACATGTATGTCTGTCTTTTTTATATATATATATACACTAGTTGATCCCCATAATATTGCACATGGTAAGTTGCAGATTCTCGCTTTCTTTCTCTCTCACACACACACACACACACACACACACACCCGGAGTAACGCTTTTGAAATTCCCTCCCTAAACCTCTCCGCCTCGCTACCTCTCTTTCCTCCTTTAAGACGCTCCTTAAAACCTAGCTCTATGACCAAACTTTTGGTCACCTGCCCTAATTTCTCCTTATGTGGCTCGGTGTCAAATTTTGTTTTATAACGTTCCTGTGAAGTTCCTTGGCACGTCTTACTACATTAAAGGCGCTATATAAATACAAGTTGTTGTTGTTGACCCCGTGACTCTTTGTGAAAGGGCCTATTGTCACCCGGAGTGGCGCGTTAAGAAATCATATTTTCTACTTTGATAGTTTCTGAATCTACTTTAAAACGTTTCCATTGAATTGCATCTGTTTCACATGAGGCTCATTAGGGCTCAGTGATGTGGCTTCTTCACCGACCTGACATGAACTGTTGCGAACCACAGTATGGATGCCTACAGGGGCCAAACATAACTGCAGTCATAGAAACTGGATAATATAATTCTGCATTATAATTTTCTTGTGGAAAGATATCAGTTGAAATAAAAATAACATTTCCACTGGCGGATCTTCAGAGTGATGGAATGGCATCACATTGATTTTTTTTTCAGCTAAAAAAATACTCGTTAAAATTAATCCTTTTCTTCGGTTTTCACGTGTTATAGAACATTATGGGCAGCAGTGCGATTATGATAAGTATCTCCATTTATGAGGTTGACCATGACCCACGCATGACTGTCGCTTGTGAGTTATCTGCACAGTCTCACTTGTGGTAATATTTACACTGTTGGCTGTGACTTGACCCCTATTTAACTATTAGCTTCCCACCGGAGACCATGCATCAGTTATAGTTTTTTTTCAAGTTGCTGCTGTGTTGGTAATAAAACCTCAATTCCCCTCTTGTCCCTCGATTGCCCTGTTTGTTCCATTCACCACATGGCCCAGAGATGCACGGCTAGGAGACCCCAGCCTCCGTTGCTGATCCGTGGCCAATTTGGTTGGCCTCAAGTGAGGAGGATGAGCCTCAGGCTGCAGGGGAGGAAGAAAAAATAACCAGCCAGGGTTTCCACCCTTGACCACCTTCCAGTAACTCCAGCTAAAATGTGCCCAGGTGCAGACGAGACTGTGTGATACCCCGATCTTTGGATGATCTGAAGACGCTCAGGGGTCGAAATTTTATCTTGGGCGGTAGCGGAGTCACATCACCCATTATTCAATTCTATCGACTTCAATGGAGCGGGGCATATTTTGTTGTTTATTCATTCATGCGATGTGGGCGTCGCTGGCAAGGCCAGCATTTATTGCCCATCCCTAATTGACCTTGAGAAGGTGGTGGTGAGCCACCTTCTTGAACCACAGAGGGCAGTTAAGAGTCAACCACATTGCTGTGGGTCTAGCAGTCACATATAGGCCAGACCGGCAGATTTCCTTCCCTAAAGGTCACCATTACTGATAATAGTTTTGTTAAAAAACAGATTTAATTAATTAACTGAATTTAAATTCCCCAGCTGCCGTGGTGGGATTTGAACTCATATCTCCAGTTCATTAGTCCAGGATCTCTTGGATTACTAGCCCAGTAACATAACCACTATGCTACCGTACCCCTAGAGCCCATGGGATACCACCCACCTCGCTGATACCTTTACAGCCAATGAAGTACAGTCACTGTTGTAATGTGGGAAACGCAGCAGCCAATTTGCAGCACAGCAAGCTCCCACAAGCAGCAATGTGATAACGACCAGATAATCTGTTTTTGTTATGTTGGTTGAGGGATAAATAGTGACCCAGGAAACCAGGGATAACTCCCCTGCTTTTCTTCGAAATCATGCCATGGGATGTTTTACATCCACCTGAGAGAGTAGACGGGGCCTCGGTTTAACGTCTCATCTGAAAGACGGCACCTCAGACAGTTGCAGCACTCCCTCAGCATTGTACTGGGAGTGTCAGCCTAGCTTTATGTGCTCAAGTCTCTGTAGTGGGACTTCAAACCCACAACCTTCATGACTCAGAGGCAAGTGTGCTACCCACTGAGCCACAGCTGACACTAGAATAAAAAGAACTCCATTGCATAAGTAGCACCCTTATAATTAGTTACTCAGGGTACGGTGGTGTAGTGATCAGCGCGCGTCAATCGGGAGGTCCCACGCGGGCCGATCACAAGCTGTTGTCGCTGGAAGATAGTGCGCGTGCGCAGCCGCGCAGCAAATTTACAGAGACTGCGCATGAAAAAAATTAGAGGGTACATTGGTAGTGGTTTTGTTACTGGGCTAGCAATCCACAGAACAAGAATTCAAATCCCAACATCGGAAGTTTGACAATTTAAATTCAGTTTAAAAAAAACTAGAAATAAAAAGCTGGTATCAGTAAAAGTGACCATTAAGCTGTGGGATTGTTGGAGAAAAATACAATTGCTTCACTACAGATTTGTAGGGAGGGAACCCTGCCATCCTTTACGCGGTCTGGCCTATATGTTATTCCAGTCCCACACCAATGTGGTTGACTCTGAATTGCCTTCTGAAGTAGTCCAAGCAAGCCAGTCAGTTGTAACAAGCTCAGGGCAACTAGTGATGGGCAATAAATTCTGGGTTTCCGAGAACAGCGTTTCTCACTGTCGAGGGCCACGTCGCTAAGCAGCAATACAATAGCAAAATACCGCGGATGCTGGAAATCTGAAATAGCAACAGGAAATGCTGGAAACACTCAGCAGGTCAGGCAGCATCGAGCAGAGAGAAACAGAGTCAACGTTTTGGGTCGAGGACCCTTCGTCAGAATCCTAAGCAGCATCCTGTTCGAAGGCGACTCTCAATAATGCTCCAAAAACACTTTCCCTCAAGAGGATGAGAGATCACAGGGCTAAATCCAGCTCCCCAGACATCCTACTGCCGAGCAGGTTAAAACATCTGCCACGGGCCACAGGTGCGACTGGCCCAGAACGGCTTTTATCATGTAGCCTGGCTCTTGCGAGAAAACTTCATCCAAAGCTCTGCCGCTTGTATCCTGACATGCACCAAGTCCTGCTCACCCATCAACCCTTGTGCTTGCATCCTTGTTTTCAAATCCCTCCATGGCCTCGCCCCCATCCTATCTCTGTAGCCTCCTCCAGTCCTGCAACCCTCCGAGATCTCTGCGCTCCTTCAATTCTGGCCTCTTGTGCGTATCCCCGATTTCCTTCGCCCTTCCATTGGCGGCCGTGCCTTCAGCTGTCTGGGCCCTGAGCTCTGGAATTCCCTCCCTAAACCTCCTCGCCTCTCTACTGCTTTGTCCAAGCTGTCCTAATATCTCCTTATGTGGCTCGGTGTCAAATTTTGCTTGATAACTCCTGTGAAGCGACTTTTGGGATATTTTACTATGTTAAAGGCACTACATAAATGCAAGTTGTTGTTGAGCTACCTACCTGCATTTTCTAGTGGACAGTGCAGCCAGACTTCATATAAACTGGCTGCACTGTGGGGCTCATTATTTCATGCATTCATAGACTGGTCATGACTATCTGGTAACTGCAAATGTACGAAGTGCTGAAGTCATGATATCACTCCGGCTAATGTACTTCTGCTGCCAGAACGGCACATTTACTGGCGCCAGAAATACTGCCGGCAGTCGGAAAGACCCAGTTAAAAAAAAGGCCTTCCACGGGAGCTGCTGACTGTCAGTTTGGCTCAGTGGTAGCTCTCACCTCTGAGGCTAGAAGGTTGTGAGTTCACGCTCCATTGTCAGAGGTGCCGTCTTTCAGATGAGACGTTTAAGCTAAGGCCCTGGCCGCCTGTTCAGGGGGACGTATATATATATATATATAAAAAAAAAATCTCATGGCACTATACAAAGAGCATGGGAAGTTCTCCTGATGTCCTGAGCACCACACTTGCATTCGAGTCTGTCTAAAACCCACTTCTAACCATTCGGCTGTAAATGGTACTCATATCGGAAAACTTAGGGTCACATCTCATAGAATCGTAGAATCTTACAGCACAGAAGGAGGCCATTCGGCCCGTCGTACCTGTGCCGGCTCTTTGAAAGGGCTGTCCAATTAGTCCCACTCTCCAGCTTTTTCCCCATAACCAAGCAAATTCGTTCTCTTCAAGTACATGTCCAATTGCCCTTAAAAAGTTCCTATGGAATCTGATTCCACCACCCTTTCAGGTAGTGCGTTCCAAATCTTAACCCTCTGTGTGAAGAAATTTCTCCTCATTTCTCCTCTAGTTCTTTTACCAATTATTATAAATCTATGACCACTGGCTACCGACCCACTTGCCAGAAGAAATAGTTTCTCCCTACTTGCTCTGTCAAAACCCCTCATAATTTTGAATACCTCTATTAGGTCTCCCGTTAACCTTCTCTGCTCTAAGGAGAAAAATCCTAGCTTCTCCAATCTCTCCGCATAACTGAACTCCCTCATCCCTGGTATCATCCTGGTAAACCTCCTCTGTACCCTCTTCCAGGGGCGTGACTAAAGTGTGGTGCCCAGAATTGTACACAATACTCCAACTGAGGCCTAACTAGTGATTTGTAAAGGTTTAGCATGACTTCCTTGTCTTTGTATTCAATGCCTCCTATTAACAAAGCCAATCTGTAGCATGAACTTTCGAAATGGCTATTTTGTGGTAAATATCTGTGACACTGGAAGCTGAGTTTTCAAAGTAGGACTCTTCGGGGACGAAGGACGTGCAAAAGGTGATCTTATCGAAACATATAAAATTCTTAAGGGGCTTGACAGGGTAGATGCTGGGAGGATATTTCCCCTGGCTGGTGAGTCTAGAACCAGGGGTCACAGTCTCAGAATAAGGGGTCGGCCATTTAGGACTGAGATAAGGAGACATTGCTTCACTCAAAGGGTTGTGAATCTTTGGAATTCTCTACCCCAGAGGGCTGTGGAGGCTCAGTCGTTCAGTATATTCAAAACAGAGATTTTTGGATACTAAGGGAACCAAGAGATATGGGGATAGTGCAGGAAGGTGGAGTTGAGTAGAAGATCAGCCATGATCTCACTGAATGGCGGAGCAGGCTCGAGGGGCCGAATGGCCTACTCCTGCTCCTATTTCTTATGTTCTTATGTAAAAATTCCCTATAAAGGTAACCCATTTAAAAAGCAGTTTAAATAATACACATCAAAAAAAAAAGCAACGATTTACAAGACCCTTCCCTTGTCCTCGGAGTAATCTCAGTCCAGACCAAGCATTGTACGTTGGGAAGCTTGATGTCTTGTATCCCCATGGTCTGCCCAATTCCCCGTCACGAGTCTCCAACGTTGGGCATGCTTCTAAGTGCTGTTTTCCATTGAGATGTTATAGCACTGCGCTGGCATCTATTAACTGACACAAACAAGAATTTCACAGAGAAATAGCAAGCAGCTGATCAACCTGTAGGGGAGCCAACTGGCCCTGCTCGCCACTCTGTTTTGAGTGGGACTGGACTTCAATGCGGACATTATTGCCTGGGAGGGCTGCATTCCCGGTTCTATCATATTCTGGTAAAAACAAGGAACATTTAACCATCCCTGATCATTACAAGTGGAAAAATATTACGGATCCAGCGATCAATACGGCCAAGACTCATCCCAGATCACTTCTCGTGGACAGTTGGAGCTAGAGGAGGCTGTCGTCATTCTGAGCCCCCCTCCCCTCATTCAACCCCTGATTAAAATCCTTTGACATTCGGGATAAAAAGAGACAGCTGCCCAGACTGGTGCTGAGAAAAAGAAAACTTGCATTTATATAGCGCCTTTCATGTCCTCAGGACGTCCCAAAGCGCTTGATGCCAATGAAGTACTTTTGGCGTGTAGTCACTGTTGTAATGTAGGAAACGCGGCAGCCAAATTGCACACAGCAAGCTCTCACAAACAGCAATGTGGTAATGACCGGATAATCTGTTTTAGTGATGTTGGTTGAGTGATAAATATTGGCCCAGGACACCGGGGAGAACTCCCCTGCTCTTCTTCGAAATAGTGCCACGGGATCTTTTACATCCAGCAGACGGGGCCTCGGTTTAATGTCTCATGCGAAAGACGGCACCTCCGACAGTGCGGCACTCCCTCAGCACTGCAGTGTCAGCCTTGATTTTTGTGCTCAAGTCTCTGGAGTGGGACTTAGAACCCACAACCTTCTGACTCAGAGGCGAGAGTGCTGCCCACTGAGCCACGGCTGACTTTAGAAACTGGGGCATTCCTAAGGTCGTGCGGTGAGCGCTTCATTACTTAATCTTGCCTTTCTTCACGTCAACCCAAGCACCCCACCCACCCGCTCCTTCAACCACCGTCTGCCCCACCTGTGACAGAGACTGTAGGTCCCGCATTGGACTCATCAGTCACCTGAGAACTCATTCTTAATGTGGAAGCAAGTCATCCTCGGTTCCGAGAGACTGCCTAAGAAGACTTAATCTTGGCAGAGCAGCAGTTTTTTTGGGGGGGTGGTGTGGGGGGGAGGGGGGGCTACAATTAACCTCAGTGCCCCTGGGGTGAGTTAGGAAGCAGAAAAAAAGAATCACTCCAGGTTCCTACTCCTGAGCCCAAAATCTAGGCTAACTCTCCCCGTGTCAGTACTGAGGGAGTGCTGCACTGTCGGAGGTGCCGTCTTTCGGATGAGACGTTAAACCCAGGCCTCGTCTGCACTCTCAGGTTGGTGTAACAGTTCCCGGGGCCACTATTTCGAAGAAAAGAATGTGTTTTGTCCAACATTTATCCCTCAATTAACACTTAAAAACAGATGATCACATTGCTGTTTGTGTGGGAGCTTGCTGTGCGCAAATTGGCTGCCGTGTTTCCCTACATTACAATAGTGACTACACTTCGAAAAGTGCTTCATTGGCTGTAAAGCACTTAGGGAGGACCTGAGGTACTGAAAGGCGCTATAGAAATGCAAGCTCTTTCTTTTCTTTTTAACTCCTACTGAAGAGTGCGTCCCTGGAAGGCGGGTGGGAACAAGATTGGATACGGCTGTGATGCTACCCGTGGTCGAATAGCCTGCCCGTGCTCTCTGTCCAGGCCACTTGGGCGAGGTGGCAGAGCAGCTTCGGAGCCATTTCCCCGCCACGAGTCAGCATTTCCAGGAGCGAAGGGGAGACATTTAGGATGACTACAAACTTTTAAACGCTCATTCTCATTTTCAGGTTTTTATATTTGTAGTGTTTATTGGTAAATCTGAATAATTCACATGGCAATGCACTGAAGGTACCCCCGAGCTGTGAGGCCGGAATGTGTCCGAAGAGGCCTTATTTACTTTTTTTTTTAAACTTTCAATTTTGAAGTGAAATCGAGAATGTGAGTTGCTTTCTTGGCAAGTTTGACTCTGATCGATGAAACCAGATAATCGGCATTCATTTATATATTAGGGTAGCCAGGACGGGTCAGAAAATGGACACGGCAGTGTTGTAGGCCCATCTCCAACCCACGCTGTGTTGCTCTGCTCCCTTGGAGCATGCGACGGGTGAATTAACCCCACCGCCTAAAGGTCTGATGGTTCTCTGCCTCGAGACTGTACATGAAAGTCTGAGGACAAAATGACGATAAAATCTTAGTCAGTTCGGAAACCATTTCTCGTGATTCGTCAACACGGCGGAAACAGAATAAGCCGTTTACTGTCAGTGAATTCTAGCACCCTTTACTGACCGAACTTTCAGACTCTGAGCTAAATGTCGACAAACTTTCCCCAGTTCGGATGACTAAAATGCAAATGAGACGCCTCCTGCCGACATCTTGTGCAAACCCATTTGCCTCTTGTTAGTCATGAGACACCCAAAACTAATTGACAGTAAATCTGTCTTGATGTGAATCGTGGCCACTGTGAGAATAGCCCTGTCTGATAGCAGCCCGTAAAGCTGCTTATATATTTTACTACTGCTGCTGCCTACTCCCAAACAGCGGCAACGCCAAAAATAAACTGGCCAGATTTGTTCAGGCCGAGAAGACCTTTTTTTTGTTGTCACTCGACCTTGGCAAACGTGGAAAGGATATCCTTGGCGTTGCATTTCGGCTGCATGTTGGCACCTGACGGCACTGTCTACATATGGGCTTTGGTGAGACCACACCTGGAATACTGTGTACAGTTTTGATCTCCTTGCCTAAGGAAGAATATACTTGCCTTCGAGCGGGTGCCATGAAGCTGTGTCGTTCTTTTGTAGACAGAAAACAAAATGTCGCGGGTGCAAGTCCTAAACAACGGCGCACTTGCAGGCTTGTATCTAAAGTTGCTGCTAATGTTGTGGGATTAGGCAGCCAAGAGAGACTGAACAGATTCTGACCGGTATAAGCCACTTTTATAAGAACATAAGAAATAGGAGCAGGAGTATGCCATACGACCCCTCGAGCCTGCACAATAAGATCATAGAATCATAGAAATTACAGCACAGCAAGAGGCCATTCGGCCCATCTTGTCCGTGCCGGCCAACAAAGAGCAATCCACCCAAATCCCACTTTCCAGCACTTGGTCTGAAGCCTTGTAGGTTACGGCAATTCAAGTGCATATCCAAGTACTTTTTAACTGTGATGAGGGTCTCTGCCTCTACCACCCTTTCAGGCAGTGAGTTCCAGATCCCCACAACCCTCTGGATGAAAATTTTCTCCTCAAATCCCTCTAAACCTCCGACCAATTACTTTAAATCTATGCCCCCTGGTTATTGACCCTTCTGCTAAGGGAAATAGGTTCTTCCTAGCCACGCTATCTAGGCCTCTCATTACTTTATACAACTCAATTAGGTCTCCCCTCAGCCTCATCTGTTCCAAAGAAAACAACCCCAGCCTATCCAATCTTTCCTCATAGCTAAAATTCCCCAGCCCAGGCAACATCCTCATAAATCTCCGCTGTACCCTCTCTAATGCAATCACATCCTTCCTGTAAAACGGTGACCAGAACTGCACGCAGTATTCTAGCTGCGGCCTAACTAGTGTTTTATACAGTTCAAGCATAACCTCCCTGCTCTTATATTCTATGCCTCGGCTAGTAAAGGCAAGTATCCTGTATGCCTTCTTAACCACCTTATCTACCTGTACTGCTACCTTCAGGGATCTGTGGACATGCACTCCAAGTTCCCTCTGATCTTCTGCACTTCTCAGTGTCCTACCATTTATCGTGTATTCCCTTGACTTGTTAGCCCTCCCCAAATGCATTACCCCCACTTCTCCAGACTGAATTCCATTTGCCACTGTTCTGCCCACCTGACCAGTCCATTGATATCTTCCTGCAGTCTACAGCTTTCTTCTTCATTATCAACCACACGGCCAATTTTTGTATCATCTGCAAACTTCTTAATCATATTTCCTACATTCAAGTCCAAATCATTGATATATACCACAAAAAGCAAAGGACCCAGTACTGAGCCCTGCGGAACCCCACTGGAAACAGCCTTCCAGTCACAAAAACACCCTTCGACCATTACCCTTTTTTTCCTGCCTCTGAGCCAATTTTGGATCCAACTTGCCACATCATGGCTGAACCTCTACATCAACTCCCCTTTCCCGCCCTATCCCCATATCCCTTGATTCCCCAAAAAAATCTATCGATCTCAGCCTTAAATATACTCAACGACTGAGCATCCACAGCCCTCTGGGGTAGAGATTTCCAAGGATGCACAACCCTCGAGTGAAGAAATTTCTCCTCATCTCAGTCCTAAATGGTCGACCCCTCATCCTGACACTCTCCAGCCAGGGGAAGCAACCTCTCAGCATCTACCCTGCCAAGTCCCGTCAGAAACATATACGTTTCAATGAGATCACCTCTCATTCTTCTAAACTCCAGAGAGTATAGGCCCATTCTCACAGAATCACAGAATCCCCACAGTGCAGATAGAGGCCATTTTGGCCCATTGAGCCTGCACCGACAGATATCCCACCCTATCCCCGTAACCCCACGTATTTAATCCCCCTAACACTAAGGGTCAATTTATCATAGCCAAATCAACCTAACCCACACATCTTTGGACCTGTGGGAGGAAACCGGAGCACCCGGAGGAAACCCACGCAGACACGGGGAGAATGTGCAAACTCCACACAGACAGTCACCCAAGGCCGGATTTGAACCCGGGTCCCTGGCGCTGTGAGGCAACAGTGCTAACCACTATGCCACTGTGTTGCCCTAATTCTACTCAATCTCTCCTCATAGGACAACCCTCTCATCCCAGGAATCAATCTAGTGAACCTTCGTTGCACCGCCTCTAAGGCAAGTATATCCTTCCTTAGGTACGGAGAGCAAAACACTACCCAGTACTCCAGAAGCCAAGCCGAGGCCGTCTCCTTCCTCATGAGGCAGGACAATCAGAGGTGAGGTGGCAACTGAGAGCTGCATTGCCTTGGGATTAGGTTTCCTACCCCATCCTGTTGGTCAAAGGAAGCACACTGCCCGGGGAGAGAGAACGGAAGAGTTTCAAATCGTTGAAAGAAAAGAGAGGCAATTCTCACCCGTTTAGAGAAAGAAATTCAACATTTATATGTTGAGTCATCGCTTAAATATTTTAGTCTGCATAAATTTGTTTTTGCTAATAATGAGAGAGGGCTCCCAGTGTAATGACACTCACACATTAATCACTCTTTACTGTAAAAGGGTTCATCACAGCCATTCAGCAGAGGGAAATTTATTAGACAGGTCAAGTTAAAGGTCACTAGCAATGAAGAGTTGTCTGTTTTGATATAAGCTCATTATCAATTTAACTTTAGTGCTGAGAATGCAGGAGCTATGCAGCAGGTAAGTCAGCATCTGAAAGGGAAAAGAGAATGGAATCCTCCACCGGAACGGAGGTGGAGTTCGCTGATCCCGGCCAGCAGGCCGAGTTGGGAAGTGGGTGAGTGCGGATGCTGGGTGCGGGTGAGATCAGGCTCGGCTATGATGCCAAGTCCAAGGCTGAGTAACCCAGCATCGCTCACTGTCCAGGCTTACGCATGAAGAATGACCACTTTGCCGTGAGGTGACGGAAGGCGGGCCGATGATAACCTATGAACCTCTGGCCTTGACTTTAAAACTCTCATTCGTGTGTTCAAATCACTCCATGGCCTCACCCCTCCCTATCCCTGTAACTTCCTTCAGCCCTGCAGCCCTCTGAAATCTCTGCGCTCCTCCAATTCTGGCCTCTTGTGCACCCCCGATTTCCATCGGCCCACCATTGGTGGCTGTGCCTTTAGCTGCCTGGGCTCTAAACTCTGGAATTTCCTCCCTAAATCTCTCCGCCTCGCTACCTCTCTCCTCCTTTAATAAGCTCCTCTTTGACCAAGCTTTTGGTCACCTGTCCTAATATCTCCTTATATGGCTCGGTGTCAATTTTCTGTCTGATTACTCTCCTGTGAAGCGCCTTGGGATGTTTTACTACGTTAAAGGCGCTATATAAATGCGAATTAAAAAAGCTATATCTATTTGTTGAATACTGGCCCATCCTGAGCCTTGCTAACCTCTTCTTCCAATACCTGGAAGTCAGGCATGAGTTGCTGGCACCAATGTACAAATCGGCACTGACCAGCGGCAGAACCAGATGGAATTATGCAGGCACTCGGTAACTTGAAGACATTCTAAAGTGATCAACTCCAGATAACTACATTTTTGTGAGGCCATTTGTTTCCACATGACATGTGGTAAGTGTGGCAGGCTTGGGAGGAAAAAGTTGACTTTGGACCTATGGCTCCCAAAGCTCTCCATCACTGGGGTTTTCCTCGCCTCATGTCTGGGTCTGTTGTAGACTCATTGATAGAGATTGATCGCTGTGATTAGTCAGCAACTCCATTATCGTTGTATCGTGCGACTACCAGGATGGTAGAAGGTGAACTAGATGGCTCTTTGTCTTTTTTTTTAAATCGAACAATTCCTATGTTCTTGTGCCCTGCTTCTTAATTTCCTAAAGCTGTAGGTCGTATATCGGAGTAGGGGAGAGGCAGCTTATTTAAGCATAGGGGACCAATTGAGTTAGTGTAGAGAACAGACAATTAGCGGTCTTGTGTCAAGGCCAGAAAAACAGAGGTGTTATCAAATTTCCCTCTCCTCTTACCACCCTTCCATCCTCTCCCTCCACCCTAGAATCACACATCATTTTAGAAGGGTAGGAGATTGGTGTCAAGGATGGGGAAGCCCTACCTTATGTCATGTGACATCTGCTTGTTAAAATTTGCTCTTAACAGTCCAAAACCCGAATAGAATCAGTGGCCATGGGCAAGTCATCCGATTAGTGGAATCTAATCGACTATCAAAATAATATTTACATTGGGAGAGTACAAGGAGCTATTCTTGAAGATCAGAGGCAGCTCTCTCCTTTATATACAGACTGCAAATTCTCAGCATCAGCTAGCAGGCTTTAACTATAAAACCCAGATTTACATTGGATAGGATGAGACTTGTGTAATAGAGGGGGTGAGGGGCAGTGATACCTAATACCGGGTCAGCCTCCCACTGGACAGAGCGTTCTTTCTACTCACTTAGCCGGGGCTGCATTGTCGTAAGTGGTCTGTGTCAGCTTTGATCGGCATTAGAAAATACCACAGCCCAGAGTGGCACGCAGTCAGAATGCGAGTGTGGTTTGTTTGGGAGTCCACTTTGTGAATGTAATTGATGTGCAAAAGCACATACAAACATGTCCAAATTACCGGCAACTTCATTTCCTGGCAGAGAAGCTTATTTACAGACGAGAGCTTTCATTGCGTTAACCCTTTGCGGCCTGAAATGCCTCATCACCGGCCATCGTCAGCTCGAGCCCGATCCATGTTTGAATCTGGTCCGTTCCAGGGGCAGCACTGGCTTGGGACAGAGCCAGCTTTTACACGCCCCTGGAGTTTCCGATAGGCGGTAATCGGGAAAATACGCTCGAAACGAGCTGGAAGTTGCGTTGGTTTTGCCCGAAGTGAAGTCACGCCCAAGAGAGCGTACAGTGAGTTGTTGATGGCTAACAGAGTTGAGTCTAATCACAGAGATTAAAAAGGAACACCGCAAATATTAGGAAGTACAAGTCAACTAGCATCTGAAAGGCATTTTCAGCGAGGACCAACGTTTCCGTTATGTGGCCACGCGGAGGTCCCGCGCAGGCCGCTCACCAGCTTTTACATGGGAGAAACCGCGCACGCGCGAAAATTTGAATGGACCGCGCAGTCAGTTAAAGGGACCGCGCAGGAAAAAACAAATTAGAGGGAACATTGGCGAGGACCCTTTCGTGAGCCAAGTTAATCTGGGGAGACGTCCAGCGGCATTTTCAAAGCCCCCTCGTCCCTCCCTTGATGGAAGGGGCAACCCCAATACTCCAACCCATCTTTCTCTTTCAGCGTTCTGACGAAGGGTCATCGACCTGAAACGTTAACTCCGTTTCTCTCTCTCCACAGATGCTGCCTGACCTGCTGCTTATTCCCACCAGTTCTTGCATCCATGTTGGCACCTCAGCACCTCTCTCTTCATACATTCGGTTTGTTACAGCTCTGTTAACTAGCGGCAGTTCACCACAGGCGCTCCAGTTAATGGGCAGCACGTGCAAAAGTTGTTTTAAATATTCATTCACGCAACAAACAAGTGCAACCGTCAGTCTGAGCACTGCAGAACTCTGCATCATTGGTGACTGTATAATGAATAACCCGTTTGCCACAGCGTTCTGCTCACTTCTCATGTATTCAGTCAAATATTAATAACACGTGCTTTGTTGCACGGATATTTTTAACGGCACCGAAATGCTCCCTAAATCTAAATTGCATCACATTTCTTTGAGGGTAATTTAGTAAATCATAGAAAAACAAAAGACTTTATATACTATTCAGTCTGTGTAATCTGGGTTGAAAATCTGGTTAAAAAATGTGGATCATTTAAAGGGAATTCACGGCTAAAATGATTCAGTTAATGAGTGTAGATAGAAAATGGATTTGGGTCTTGCAGTTTCTATTACTAACAGAAATAGTACCTTATTGATTCGTCACTTAACTGTAATTGACTTGATGTACCATTTTTGATTTTCCCCCCACAATATGTGCCGTGTGTCGTAATCTCTGCGGGGTTGAAATTGCACTGTGCATCATTAGTAATAAATGTGTTAACCCCTTCGTATGAAATTCTGTGCAATATTTGAATGAACTCATTGAAAGTAAACATCATTATAATCATAGGTGAAGGAGCGTCACATGGACACGTTCTTTACCAATACAGTGTGATTTCAATACTATAACCTCGATATCACCTCCTGACTCCCCAAAGCCTTTCCACCATCTACAAGGCACAAGTCAGGAGTGTGATGGAATACTTTTCACTTGCCTGGATGAGTGCAGCCCCAACAACACTCAAGAAGCTCGACACCATCCAGGACAAAGCTGCCTGCTTGATTGGCGCCCCATCCACCACCTTAAACATTCACTCCCTCCACCACCGGCGCACCGTGGCTGCAATGTGTACCATCTACAAGATGCACTGCAGCAACTCGCAAAGGCTTCTTCGGCAGCACCTCCCAAACCCGCGACCTCTACCACCTAGAAGGACAAGGGCAGTAGGCGCATGGGAACACCACCACCTCCAAGTTCCCCTCCAAGTCACACACCATCCTGAATTGGAAGGAGATCGGCCGTTCTTTCATCGTCGCTGGGTCAAAATCCTGGAACTCCCTCTCTAACAGCACTGTGGGAGCACCTTCACCACACGGACTGCAGCGGTTCAACACGATGGCTCACCACCACCTTCTGAAGGGCAACTAGGGATGGGCAATAAACGCTGGCATTGCCAGTGACGCCCACATCCCAGGAACGAATTTTAAACAAAACACCCAATACTCCCGCTAAGCTGCGCAGCGGTCTGGAGGTCCTGCACAGGCAGGACACGGCTTTTATATGGAAGAAACCGCACATGCACGAAAATTTGAATGGGCTGAGCAGCCAGTTAAAGGGACCGCGCCCGGAAAAAAAAATTAGAGGGAACATTGCCCCCAACCCCTACGAAAGGTTGGGGAAGAGTTGGCGGGAGGCGTTAACTAGTTAAATACGCAGAACGCGACCCCAAAGCGCGCACGCCATGGATATCGGGGCGTCAGAGTGTCCCAATGTTGAGAGGTTGGACACTTAATTAACATATTTAAATCGGGCTCCTACCCCGGCAAGTGAAAGAGAGGCGGGAGCTGCCAGCTCAGAAAGGTAAGTGCCTCTTTCGGTACTGCTTGTGTGCCAGTAGGAACAGGAGTGCCCACCCCACCCCCTCCCAAGGAAGCTTTCGGCCTCCCCTAGCCCCGATTGCAGGCCGCCCCCACCCCCCCAATCTCAGCCCCGATTGCCAGCCTTCCCCTCAGCCCTCCCGATTGTGGGCCTCTCCCCCCCCCCCCCCCAAGGGTCCTTGGCTGCAGCCTCCTGCCGCTATTGGTCCCTCATGCCCGCTGGCCAAGCTGTCCATTTGGCACCTTTCACGGCCACCGGACGTCCCAATGCACTTTACAGCCAATGAAGTACCTTTTTGAAGTGTAGTCACTGTTGTAATGTAGGAAACACGGCAGCCAATATGCGCACAGCAAGCTCCCACAAACAGCAAAGTGATAATGACCTGTTTTTCTAATTGATGTTGATTGAAAGATAAATTTTGGCCCGAGGACACCAGGGATAATGCCCCTGCTGTTCTTCGAAATAGTGCCATGGGGTACTTTTTGTCCACCTGAGAGAGCAGACAAGGCTTCAGTTTAACATCTCATCCGAAAGGCAGCATCTCCTACAGTGCAGCACTCCCTCAGTACTGCACTGGGAGTGTCAGCCTAGACTTTTGTGCTTAAGTCTCTGAGTGGGATTTGAACCCACAACCTTCTGACTCCAGAGGCAAGGGTGCTACCTACTGAGCCACAGCCAACACTGAAATTAGGTTCTGCAAATATTAGCATCTGAATGCTTGACACACTTGTATGAAATGCTTTTGTTTGCCAGTTTGATGGAGGCACTATACCCACTCAAAACAAATGAATCAACGCTTCCATTAAATCAGCAAAGGAATTTCACACAAGCTCATTGAGTTTGTCGTCAAAGAACCTCATTGCAAAGGCAAAAGTCTTTAACTGGAGTTTAAAATAAACTCTTAGGCCACATGTCGTCACCGTGCAATAAGCACATCCGTGTAATTTCTTTTTCAAGAAATCTGTTAAAATGGCAGGACTGCGCGGAATAGCGGGACGCGAGCTCGTGCACGTAACCCACCCGCCGCCGCCCCCTCCCCCTCTCCCACCACCCCCTCTCTTTCCACATTGAGTTACCAATCCCAAACTCCAGGCAGCAGGCAGGCCCTTTCTCCAAAGACGAAGCCACGTCCTGGGCCACAGCTGGCGGATGACGCAGGCATAACCAGGAGCGAAAAAAACCCACCTTACAAAGCAGAAGTAGTCACCGACTCTCACAAGATTAAAAGCGGGCAAAATAGCTTTGGAGGGCTCCAGGCACCACACCCCCTTGAGAATGATTTGCTAACAGGTACATCAAATGCACCTCTACGAACGTGTAGAATTTAATCATACAATACCACACATAATTATAGAATATATTGATTTTATAAAGCAGTAAGCCGGTTGCTCAGACCTAAATATAGGTTTGTGTTGTGCTCCGGGGGTGTTAGCTTCAGAGGTGAGGAGGCATTTACTTTTGATCGAAGGCTTGAATTTGCCGCAAGTCAAGGAGCTGAATAGCGCACTGGGTCTTAGTTTAAAATGGGAAGGGACGCTGTTCGAGAGATGGGATTAAACACGTGGGTGGGGGGCAGGGGGGGGTGGGGGTGGGAGCATAAATTTCAAAACAAAACAAGCAGCCGCTGTTGCAGGATTGAACGGGACGGCCTCCGCGAAGCGTGCCAACCAGCTCGAGTTCTGTTTAAATTGGAACCTTTTAGGTGCAACAAAAAAAAAATAGGAAAATATAGATTTTGTTCCAGCAGTAGGTTAGGCAGAGTGGCTGAAACGGTAACATTGGAGAAACTGTGAGGAGAAACAAAATGCCAAATTAGGCATGCAGGCGATGGAGTCCTGCAGGCTGATTTCCTCACCTTATACCACATATGACAACCCTGCATGGTATTGTGTGTTGTAAAGAACACTATTAGGATAAGCTTTACTTGACAAGATGTATCGAGACGGAAAAAATCGCACCGAGCAAAGATCTCCATTTTGGAAAATGCCGTAACCCATTTCTCAATTAAAATATTGGCTTTCGTTGCTAGGATTTGCAATACTTTAATAGAATTTAATGCATCAATGTTATATGTTGCCCTCCATTACAAATGTTATTTTTTCTTTCCTCTTTTTCCCCCGTGCCAGGTTTGTTGCTCAACTGGACCCCTAGGGATGTGGCTAGGTGCATCGCTTTTATCATACCGCTCCTGGACTGTTCACTAATGGAGGGGAAAGAAAGAGCTTGCATTTATGTAGCGTCTTTCGCAACTTCAGACGTCCCAAAGCGTTTCACCGCCAGTGAAGTGCTTTCTGAAGTCGAGTCACTGTTGTAGGGAACCGCGGCAGCCAATTCTCACACAGCAAGATCCCACAAACAGCAATGAGATTAATGATCAGATTATCGGTTTTAGTGATGTCAGCCAGTGGCTCAGTGGGTAGCACCCTCACCTCTGAGTCAGTAAGAGTTGCGGGTTCACGTCCCAACTCCAGAGACTCGAGCACAAATATCTAGGCCAACACTCCGGTGCAGTGCTGAGGGAGTGCTGCACTGTCGGAGGTGCCGTCTTTCGGATGAGGTGCTAATCTGAGGCCCTGTCTGCTCTCTCAGGTGAATGTAAAAGATCCCATGGCACTATTTCGAAGAAGAGCAGGGGAGTTATCCCCAGTGTCCTGGCCAATATTTATCCCTCAATCAACATCAGTAAAACAGAGCTTGCTGTGAGCAAACTGGCTGCCGCGTTTCCTACATTACAAATACATTTCAAAAGTACTTTGTTGTCTGTAAAACACTTTGGGACATCCGGTAGTCTTGAAAGGTGCTACATAAATACAAGTCTTTCTTTTTGATGTTGGTTGAGGAAATTAGATATTGCCAGGCCGCCGGGGAGAATGCCCCTACTCTTCTACAAAATAATGCCGTAGGATCTTTTACATCCACCTGAGAGGACAGACAGCACCTCCAGCAGTGCAGCACCCCATCTGTTCTTAATTCAATACTTCTAAAACTAAAAATAGCCCATTGGGAGTTCCTTGATATTTCCGCTGGTTAAGGCAGTGAGTAGCTGAGCCGTAGAAACCTAGGAAAGTCTCAGGTTCAATCCCTGATCTGTGCTTAGATGGTTTCTCTCAGGTGGTAGTAGAGGTGCTATATTAGGCCTCAGAGGCGACTGGGTGAGCAAAGGGGAAAGACAGCCAGGTTTCACGCCCTTGCTTGCTATTCGATGGCCTCTAATAGAAGCGCTCAGGTGAGGACTAGATCAGACTCAGCTGCAACAGTCCATGTGGTCAAGTAATCTACCTCCCCCTTTGTCTTGGCTTACACAGGAAGAACAGACACTTGGGCAAAGTCCGTTGGAGTGCCCAGAACCCATGGGGCTGTATTTCAACATGGAGCCAACATACTCGGGAATGGAAGAGCGGAGAAAATTGGCAGGGCTCAAAAAAAGAACAAAGAACAAAATAAAAGTCTGTGTGAGGTAATGAAGGACTGAAATAGTTTCCGGGTTTTCCAAAATGTGTTTCTCTTTTTTTCCATATAACATGTGCAAAAAAGATTTTAGCTTTTGAACTGGAATGAACTAAATCCATTCGACATTTCTCAATATGGAGTGTTGAGGAATGAATAAATCTGGATATGTCATTCATTTCAGTATCTAAATACTGGATTCCAATAGGGTGGGCAAAGGTTTTAGACCCAACGGTGAGCCTGCTCAAGAACTCTTTGGAGGCACCGCTCCTTTAAATTTTACTGAGCTGCTTGGTTACCCATGGAGACACTTTGCCAGGGTTTGGAAGTTGTTGGAGCCCTTGCTGGTGTTATCTCTGGATGTACCAGAGCCACAGGGAACAAAGTGAGCCAGTAAAGCACGACTGATACCTTTGAGGGAAAACCATCTTTGGAAGCAGCAGATCGGAAGGTACGTGTGAGGTCATCGACTGTCCCACAGCATTAGAGTCACAGCAAGACTTTTACACCGAGGATGTATACAGTGGTGTCTTTCGCACTCAACAACGCTTTGCCGAGTTTTTTTTTGCTCAACCATTTGGGCGTGTCGGTAGATTTTCCACGCTTTTCGTACTCACTGCCTATATATGAATCACACCCATGTCCAGTACAGCAAAGGGATGGATATAGAGTAAAGCAGCCCTTACTTAGTCCAACAGCGTCTTAAACATCCCACCCCTGTCTCAGATGTGCTATCACAATGCACCAGTTTGACAACATAGTGCGAACTCTGGCTGAACTGTCGGAATGCAAACTGCTCACAGTTATTTTAGTAAAGCACCCTCACCGCCACAAGAGAGAGAAAGAGAGAAGACTTTTATTCCATTAATCTGCACTGGATTCAAACCCATATTCCAGAAGTGCTAACCCCCATGGTCCACATGGGGTGGCATTGCAGCAGGAGCGTCTCGAGGTTTCTGTACTCTTCTCTGGGGTTTCCATGTAGACCATACTTTTTTGCCCAGTTTAAAATTTCTGTTCAATAATATTTCTCAGGACAGTTGTAGCAATTTTTGATATATCTTCCCTCCCACAGCCCCCACTGTTTTCAAATGACTTTTCTCCTCAATGAAGGCTCCCTGGTGTGCTATTGGGGGCAGTGCCTTCAGCCGCCTAGGTCCCTAAGCTCTGGAATTCCCTCCCTAAACCTCTCCGCCTCTCTCCCCTCCTTTAAGACTCTCCTTAAAACCGACCTCTTTGACCAAGCTTTAGGCCACCTGTCCTAATGTCTCCTTATGCGGCTCGGTGGCAATTTAAAAAAATCTGACTGCGCTCCTGTGAAGTGCCTTGGGGACGTTGTACTACGATAAAGGTGCTATACAAATGCAAGTTGCTGTTGTGGTTGAACCCGCCTCGTGGTGAATCACAGGTGGGCACAAGCACTATGCCACTCCCTGGCTCTGTGCACCAGCACGTCCACAAACTCTGCCACTGGCTTGTTGATGAGAAGCAAGAACCGACTTGGACTTTGGGTTCAACAGCACTTGAACCCTTGCGAGGACTGGGATAATGTTTTATTGATCCACGGACAAGGCTACAGACTGTCTCTGACTTCATTTGGAAAAGGTTGGTAATGATGAATTAGTCAGTGCTTTGCTCCATTGCTTTGGACTCCTCATAACATCCAGCATTAAAAACATTTGCAGGGCGACATTACTAACAGATGTTCTGGGCGATATGAAAACATGACATGCATTTCAAAAACTGCCGAGTGGATGCCATACTCAAAGGGATATCCTACAGCCATCTTGTGGCTAGCCTCCGTGACCAAATGAGTTAATTTAACGAAGCAAATAATTTCGAAACTAGTTTAACTGTTGCCGTTTCTCTTTCTTTCTGCTTACTGCGATCTTTGTGCCCCAGTTTCTTTCCCTTTCTTTTATTCGTTTGAAGAGAGCGAGTTTAGAAAGATTTAATCGTTGAGCCACCCAGCTCATCACTGTGACTCACAGAGCGAAGCCTGGAGTCTATTGTTCCTGATTGTTTTCTGAAAGCGGGAGGGTTTGAACTGATGTGGGCTCGAAGCTCCACACACAGCGCTCAGTCAGTAAATCACATCCTGCCTGTGCGAGTACAGAACTGTTTGATGTTACCACTTTATCAACAGCCAGGCTTCCTCGGTCTGTCTTGCGATTGGCCAGAATCCATCGAAGGGTCAGACAGACAGCGGTGAGTTTGAGAGCTGCTGTGATGCGTGATTTGCTTCAGCGTGATGTTAATGAGACAATGCCCCTTTTGTACATCGATTTAAAAAAAAAATTAATTCAAGATTACTACCCACACAATGTACCTTTCATCCCCTTCACTGTAGCTGCTGTAAGACTCTTAGTGCGGCACTAAGTTCCAGCTCGTGTGAAGTTATCTTTGAAGTTCGCGCCTGGGCTTTTGACTGAATATTCCTCCAACACATTTAGAAGTAAATCCTTGCCTTCCATTCAGGGAATCTTAAAGGGCCATTAAATCAACCTTTGGGCTTTTTTTAAATACAGGCTCACTTCCTGTTCTGCATACACTGTTACGAGGATACCAATTATGTGCAGCAGCAGGCAGGATCAATGATTAAATCATGCCACCTTGTTGCCTATTGCGACATTTCTCCCTGGTCCATATAGAAAGGTGTTGTTGACTTTGATATCGGGTGCCTGGTATAAAGTTGTATTGATGGGTACAAGAGAAAATTGGAACTGCTTCTGGAGAAACCGAGGCCCCTTGTGTTCTCTCAGGTCGACGTAAAAAATCCCATGGCACTATTTCGAAAAGGAGTGGGGGAGTTATCCCTGGTGTCCTGGCCAATATTTATCCCTCATTCAACATCACTAAAAAAAAAACCAGACTATCTGGTCATTATCACGTTGCTGTTTGTGGGAGCTTGCTGTGCGCAAATTGGCTGCCGCTTTTCCTACATTACAACAGTGACTACACTTCAAAAGTACTTCATTGGCTGTAAAGCGCTTTGGGACGTCCTGAGGCCGTGAAAGGCGCTACATAAATGCAAGCCTTTTTTCTTTTACGGAGGGTGTGGAGGGTTATGGAGTTCAGAAGAATGAGAGGCGATCTTATTGAAACATATAAGATTGTGAAGGGGCTTGATCGGGTGGACGCGGTGAGGATGTTCCCAATTATGGGTGAAACTAGAACTAGGGGACATAATCTTAGAATAAGGGGCTCCTCTTTCAAAACTGAGATGAGGAGAAACTTTTTCACTCAGAGGGTAGTGGGTCTGTGGAATTTGCTACCCCAGGAAGCTGTGGAAGCTACTTCATTAAATAAATTTAAAACAGAAATAGACCGTTTCCTAGAAGTAAAGGGAATCAGGGGTTACGGGGAGCGGGCTGGAAATTGGACATGAGTTTGAGTTCGGATCAGTCAAGGCCCTGTGGGTGGCGGAGCGGGCCCAGGGGCCGAGTGGCCTGGTCCTTCTCCTGCTTCTTGTGTTCTTTAGAGTTGAGGTTGGATCAGATCAGCCATGATCTCATTGAATGGCGGAGCAGGCTCGAGGGGCCGATTGGTCTACTCCTGCTCCTATTTCTTATGTTCTTATGTTCTTAAAGTTAGGTTGAGGACAAAAATGGCCTTTCCCTATGTTCCCATGAAAGAAACAAGGCAGCATTCTTTAACACACTGCTGGAAAATATTCCCAGAAATCAGTGATGCAAATTGGGGTCGGTGTAAGGGAGCGAGTGGGGCAGGTTCTACTTTTTGACGTTTCGTCACAGAATGTGAAGGGTGTTTCTCACTTTGAACGCTGGTCAATTACAAACCACGGATCCCGACTTCAATCGTGGGAACAAAGGTCAAGCCGTTGGCCACCACTGACTCAACCCCAAAATTGAACCGCTAAGTAATTCATCAGAGTGAGAGGCGTCACTGGTCAGTGCTGGAACAATGGAACACCTTTACCCTTCACCGATACCCAGTGTTGACATCAATCACTTCCAGTTCAGGAGTAGCACACTCAGGTACAGAGTAAAGCTCCCTCTATGTTGCTTTTTTCCATTGTTTTTGAAGGGATGTATAATTGGGAGTTGCATTGTCAGTGATTGTTGGGTTGTGATGTAACACAAGGAATATCAATTTTGTGGCTTAGAGCTTCTATTATTACTGATTATCAGTGATATTATGCAAGATAGCAATCACTTTTCATTGTTACATCTCTGTTACCCTTCACTAAGACCTGTGTGAACTTTTCTCCACTGAAACATTCACAGATTTTCTCCGTGACTCGGAGGTCAAGGTCCTGTAGATGTTCATACAAACTGGGCTACAAACCATATATATCAACGCTTTCTAAACCAAATGTTTAATTTACAACACACTATGTATATGTTTAAAATTATAAATAGAGGATATATGCTGGCCAATTGTGACACATGATAAATATATTCACAAGCGAGGCCTGACCGGGAAGTTCACAAGCGATGCATTCGCGGGTGAATTATGGTTGCTTTACATGTGGAGATATTTATCATTTTCATGGCAGGTGAAGAAATACTATATTTATACGACACTGCACTACATGGCCATCTAAATTTCTTTCTTTCTTTTAATTTCTTTTCTTTCTTTCTCACGTTAAGTGTATTATATTGCTAATTAAATACTCTTGTTTAGTGTATATTGCATAAATTATATTCTCTTATTAATGAAAAAAAAGAACTTTCATTTATATAGCGCCTTTCACTACCTCAGTATGTCCCAAAGCGCTTTACAGCCAATGAAGTACTTTTTTGAAGTGTAGCCGCTGTTGTAATGTAGGAAACACAGCAGCCAATTTGCGCACAGCAAGCTCCCACAAACAGCAATGTGATAATGACCAGATAATCTGCTTTTTTGTGAGGTTGGCATTAAGCATATCCTTGTCAATTGTGAATGCTGTTTAGTATCCATCTTGTTAAATGATTAATCCTGTTTAGTGTATGTCTTGTTGATTGTGCGCTACTGTTTAGCGTACACTGTTGTTAATTAGATTGTGTTAGAATCCTGCTGCATTCATTTCTGTCCTGTGTATTATAACTAGAGAGATGCATTTTATACGTAACAGACACAGAACACGCTGGAAACACATGGCAGATCAGTCAGCATCTGTGAAGAGGACACATATGGGCATTTCAAGAATAATCCTTTCCTCAGAAAGGTCTATACTGGAAACATAGGGGCAGAACTTCGTCTTGTGCGGGGATGCAGAACGGGCGGCATCGCATCTGTCGCCCGTTATATGCCCTACCCGAAATTCAGTTCTATTGAAGTCAATGGACCTGAATATTGAACGGGACGTATAAAGGGCTCCAGATGCGATACTGCCAGAGTCGAATTTCACCCCCATTGACTTTTGTTCTCTCCAAAGATGCTGCCTGACCTGCTGAGCATTTCCAATTTTTCTTTCAGATTTCCAGCTTGCTTTTTGTACTCATCGCCTATTCTCACCATTGCAAAGATTAATCTCCTCTAAGAATCATACAGCACAGAAGCGGGTACACGGCAGCACAGTAATGTTACTGGACTGGTAATTCAGAGGCCTGGACTAATGATCTGAAGACATAAGTTCAAATCCCACCCTGTGGAATTTAAATTCAATTAAATAAATCTGGAATAAAAAGCTACTATCAGTAATGGTGATCCATGAAACTACCAGATTGTTGTAAAACCCATCTGATTCACTAATGTCCTTGAAGGAAACCTGCTGTCTTTACCCAGTCTGGCCTATATGTGACTCCAGACCCACAGCAATGTGTTTGATTCTTAATTAGGATGCAATTATATGCCAGCCTTGCAAGTAATTCCCACATCCTGTGAATGAATAATTAAAAAAAAGGGAGGCAGCCATTCAGCCCATCATGCCTGTGCTGGCTCTTTCAAAAAGTTACCCCATTAGTCCCACTCCCTCCCTGCCCTGCAATTCTCTTTTCCTTTTCAAGTATATATCCAATTCCCTTTTGAAAGTTACTATTGAATCTGCCTCCATCGCCCTTTCAGGCAGCGCGTTCTGGAGTCAGTGGTGTGGAAGTAGTCGCAACAGTCTTACTACAGTAAATATAAAAGACTGTCTACAAATAAATAATTCTATACTGTAGCACGCTACAAACCTGCATGCTGGTTTCTTTGGCAACCTCCGGGTAAGCCGCTGTCGGGCCTGAGAAACAAGTTGGAGCGTGCGCGACACCTACTCCGACTGGTTTGAAGGAATATCCCGGAAATGAGGGCAATACTGAAATGAGGGCTGCGCTCGTTTCAGGCGGGTGCCAGGGCCGCATAAAAAAGGACCCGATGATTTTAGCGGTGGCCCGAAGGCACGCACAAATCGAGTGCAGGCCGTAGCCTCCGCTAAATTCGTCACCGTTGCTCCCGTTTTGCGCTCGTTAAACGGGCTCAACAATGTCGCACTTTTCCCCCCCCCGGTGTCCCTTTGAGGCGAGCGCAGTGCACAAGCTGAGGCAAGTCAAGCGGTTATCCTGCCACATCTTGCACGGTGAGATCACTGCACTGTGACTCCAGAGCCTCGATTTTCCGATCGGTGCTAACTTAAAGCAAGAATTATCCTGTGCTGACGATAACGCACCAAGTCCCGCTCACCCATCGCCCCTGTGCTCGCTGATTTACATGGGCTCCCAATCCAGCGACACCTCAAATTTTAACCTCTCATCCTTGTGTTCAAATCCCTCCATGGTCTCAGCCTCTCCCTGTCTCTGTAATCTCCTCTAGCCCTACAATCCAATGCAGCCCCGATTTCCTTCGGCCCCACCGTTGTCAGCTGTGCCTACAGCTGCCAAGGCCCTAAGTTCTGGAATTCCCTGCCTAAACCTCTCCGCCTCTCCCTCCTTCATTAAGACGCTCTTTAAAACCTACCTCTTCACTTGTCCTAATACCTCCTGTTGTGGCTCGGTATCAAATTTTGTCTGATAACGCTCCTGTGAAGCGCCTTGGGATGTTTTATTATGATAAAGGCGCTATATAAATGCAAGCTAAAATAATGTCAACCAAAAGAACCTAGGTCCACGTATCTAAGAGATCTGTGCTGTTTGCTGTAGCATCTCTCTCAACTTTCCTGCACTGCAACCACAGCCCCACGCTTAGCTCTAAACACAGCCCATTCTTGATCGCATTACTTTGTTCTCACTGCCTCTTGAATTACTTCCATGGAATGAATATACTTTCCTAAGCTGCATTTCATTTTTCTTCAGCTCAAACTAAACTCGCCTGAATTAAAAATGACCAGGCTCTTGGGAGGAGGGCCGAATGTCTATTTTTCAAAGGCAACCGCACCCTCTCAGCCATGTCGAAGGACAAGTACATTGTATCAATAGATGCACTGTGGAGAGAGTGTGTTGTATGCTTTCTCTGTTAGAGGCAGAAACATAGACCATGGGGGTGAAATTGGTCTTTGACGAAAACGTGAAACAGACAATAGCGAATCGACAGCCCATTTTACACCGCGCCCCATTTTCTTTTTCCATTGAGGTCAGGCGCGGTGTAAAGCGATCTGCCTATTTGCTATCGCCCGTTTCGTGCCTCCAGTGAAGACCAACGGGACCTCCAGTATCGCTAATTTCGACAGCCCTGTTAAACGGAGGACAGCAGCTCACTTGCACTGTCACGGTTATATTAGCAAATAGCCGCTGACACTGTGGTTTCCTTTGCAGCTAGATGTGGGTGTCTCGTGTGCACGCTTCGATAGGTGCAGTGGTGCTATGAGTTACAGAGGAAACCTGGGTGCTTGGTGGCTGCAGCCTGCTTTACCCCAGGCCTGTGTGCTTGAGCCGATGAAGCTAAACCGTCCCGGGTTGATGACTATATATCTGGACAACTCCACTGATAACCCAATCCTCTTCGACCAAGAGCTGAACTTCTCTTCTTAGTACTCGCATGTCTGAAGCAGAAGGCTGTGGTTTCAAGTCCCACTCCAGAGACTTGAGCACAAAAACCTAGGCTGGCACTCCAGTGCAGTACAGCGGGAGGGCAGCAGTGTCGGAGGCGCCGTCTTGCGGATGAGACGTTAAACCGAGGCCCCCGTCTGCCCTCTCAGGTAGATGTAAAAGATCCCATAGCACTATTTGACGATGTCCTGGCCATTATTTATCCCTCAACCAGCATCACTCAAAAAAAAAGAGATTACCTGGCCATTATCACATTGATGTTTGTGGGATCTTGCTGTGCGCAAATCGGTTGCCGCATTTCCTACATTACAACAGTGACTACACTTCAAAAGTACTTCATTGGCTGTAAAGCGCTTTGGGACGTCTTGGGGTCGTGAAAGGCGCTATATAAATGCAAATTCTTTCTTTCTTTACTCTGATTTTCCCTCTCTTCAATGGGATTGTGTCTCATTTCCGACCAGACTGAGATTAGGATCTTGCCATCAGGGGAATTCCACAAACCCCCAAGTCCTTACCACAGCAGCTTGGAGAGTCATCCACTCGCCACCTGACATTTGCCGCCTGAATGGGAAACTAAATGCCGCGAATGTCTAATTGCAGGGCAATCATAGAGTCAGAGGCAGTTGGTTTCCTCCCCTCCTCTCCTGAAGCCTCCGAGCCGCACTGGGGTAACAATCCACAGCAGCTCGCAGCCATTCCCCAAGAAACCCAAGTGACCTTTGTGCGTTAGCCTAGACAGGCTATTCAGCCCTGGAGGCTCCCGCCTGGCACTGTGCAGCAGAGGGCAACTTGGTAACAATAAGGGGGCTGGGACTCCCTAGCCCAGGGGTCACGGCGGCTAATTTCGGAACCCGCGAACTCAGCTTAAAAACCCGGGAATTGAAGCTGGAATTTTACGGCTCGGTTTCCTACTGGGAAGTGCATTTAACAACCGAGCCAGGGAAGAGGGACTTTTGGACCAGCGGGACCGGGAATTTCCTGGGAGCTGCTCCCGATCCATGGCCGTAACTTCACCGGAAGTGAGCGGAAACGAAATTTCCCGGCCGCAACCCCGGAGAAGTTACGGCGGCGGAGCCGAGGAAATTTTCCCAGCCTCGGTTTTGGCTTCGCCAGCACCCATTTCTCCACTCGGTTTTCATCCTTGGACTCGGATCAGAAACACACACTCTTCTCACTCCCTTCTTTTGTTAATTCCACCGTCTGCGCAATTTAATGCTTCCCACCTACACTAAAGACCAGCAGGACGACATTTCTCAGCTAATTAGAAGAAAAAAAAAAGACTCGCTGAAGTAAATGCTGACAAATGCTCCCTCCGCAACGAGCAAACGATCTCTGAGGGGACAGAGACGCTGAATGCTTTGCCTCTTCCGCACACACTGCAAAAAATCTTAACGACTTTAGAGAGCTTTTGAACACTGTAATGTGTCCTCCGCGCAAACAGTGGTAAATAAATTCCTAGTTATGACTGTTGTGGAGAGATATGCAAGAATATAGCTACACCAGGGACGGACACTAGACAAGATAATGAAGAATGTAAGAATAAAGGATGGTTTGCTATCTCCCTGTCCAGATATTGAGAACCCCATAACTAATGTCTAGCACCTTTCAGAATTGGAGCCCTTTTAATTTGGATTCTAACTGAACACTGAATATAGTATTGCTTTTTTTTTGTTGCTTAGTCTCTCTGTTAATTGCATGGCTCCTTACTACGGGTCCAAATAAAGTGGACTATTCTGGTTCCAAAGCAAGAGGCTTTAAAAAAAAACACAAAAGTGCTCCTGTCTCCTCTTTAGATCTCTCCTTAAAAAATTAAATAGTTACAAAGTGTTCTCATGAATATTTACAGGATTTTTTTCTTCTCCTACGAGTTGCCATACACTCCTTTTTGAATTTTGCTTTTAGAAACAGTGACAGCAAGTGGCGATGACATTCGATGAGCTGATTTGGAAAAGTTACCCAGCCTGCCAGTGGGAAGGGGAGCTGAATTACTGTCAGCAGTGATGCGGCTATTGACGAGGGCTGCCTTCGCTTCTGATATTAATCCAGCTCCCTTGCACTACTGGGTTTGACTAGACTCGGTTTCCCCACCCTTTGACCGTGATGTCAGCCTGTGGCTCAGTTGGCAGCACCCTCACCTCTGGGTCATGAGGGGTTGTGGGTTCAGGTCCCACCCCAGGGACTTGTGCACAAAAATTGTACTGAGGGTGCGCTGCCCTGCTGAAGGGGTAGCCTTTTGGATGAGGCATTAAACCGAGGCTCCCTCTGTCCCCTCAGGTGGATGTAAATGATCCTGTGGCACTATTTCGAAGGTGGTCAGGGGAGTTATCGCCGGTGTCCTAGCCAATATTTATTCCTTAATCAGCATCACTAAAAAAAAATATTATCTGGTCATTGTCACATTGCTGTTTGTGGGAGCTTGCTGTGAGCAAATTGGCTGCTGCATTTCCTACATTACAACAGCGACTACACTTCAAAAAAGTACTTCATTGGCTGTAAAGCGCTTTGGGACGTCCGGTGGTCGTGAAAGCCGCTATATAAATGCAAGTCTTTCTTTTTTGATGAATCTCGCTATTAATTCCTTCAACCGGGCATTACCTGATGATGTCATTAGCCGAACACCGTTCCGAAAGGACGGGCGATGGCCTCCGTTGCCCTCAGCCGATCGAAAGGGAGTCGGGTTCGGATCCCCGAAACCAGAGTGATTCAAATCGAAAATCAAGATCAAGCGAGCTTTAACCCTTCTGCTCCACGGGAGCTTACTGTCCTCCCAGAGCGCGCCTTAGGACACCTGCATTACAGTGTGACAGGTGTACTGGCTGTGTAAATATTGATATTAAAAAATAATGTTAATATTGAAGATAATCCTTTCTAATACTTGAAACTATTGTTCTAAAGAGATCCTGATGGCGAGACCTCCATCCAACCCTTTCATCGACCAGTCTACATACTTGAAACACTCGATGTACATCTTGCATGCACATGTACCACATCAAGGAAGTTTATGTAAGAATTTAACTTTAAGACATGCTCCAGTTGTGCAACTATTTGGTTTGACTGTAAGGTTATTTTCAGTTCTCGTTTGAAAATAATAAAATTAATCGGCGTCATCGCAAGCCATAAAAACTGGAATGCATTTTGTGGTGGGCTTTGGCCAGTCGCCACTGGCTTTACACTAGTCCTCGCAATCTTATGTTAACCCTACTGCATAGGTTCTGTACAAAATAAAGGACTGGAGGATGGGAGCTTGTGTCCACATTTCAGTGATTTCCCGCCCTCTCCTGCCCAACTGTCTCCCCTTTCTCTCTTGAAGGTGCTGAGGTACAGGAGCTGGCTCACCCAGGAGGCCGTTCCCCAAATGTGAGCCTGGATGGCGAGAGCACGTGGTGGACATTGGGCGAGGACAGCGCAGGATGTGGACATGCTGTGGTTGTGACGCACCCTGAAGTCAAATAGCCTGCCAACACCCATTTCTGGCCTCATTCATGAAGGGTAAACACTTGGATGAGGTACGAGAGGGTGGCCAATGAAGAATATTGAAGGGTTATTCTCAGCCGCTCTATAGATGGCCAGACTATCTCAGCAGATTAAGCGGGAATTCCCCCATCCCATTTAATCTTACTTTTGATCTTGTAATGTGATACAGTTGTGTGAAAATAAACAAAAGAAATTACAGCAAAAGCGACTGTAAATAACATATAGGAAATGATGATTTGATAGAAAAATGCATTCAGATTTGCCAAAGGAAGAAGTCCGTCCGACATCTCTGCGCTCCTCCATATCTGGCCTCTTGCGTAGCCCCGATTTTCATCATTCCACCATTGACGTCCATGCCTTCAGCTGCCTTGGCACTAAGCTCTGGAATTCCTGCCCTGAACCTCTCCACCTCTCCTCCTTTAAGATGCTCCTTAAATCATACCTCTTTGACCAAGCTTTTGGTCACCTGTCCTATTATCTCCTATGAACATATGAACAATGATGGACAGGTAAAGACCCTCTGGTCCATCGAGTCTGTCCCACACAATTGCGATACCTTGTGTATCCACCCCACCCGAAACCATATGATCTCCTGGGAGAGGCAAAAAAATCAGATAAAAAACCCAGGCCAATTTGGGGAAAAAAATCTG